>CM050412.1:9907615-10468421 GCA_027564155.1 Gymnocypris eckloni scoliostomus | reverse complement strand
CATGAAAATCTGTCTTCTGCATTGCAAAAACTGTTCATTTCATTAGAAAGAAACATTTTTCATTGTATTTGAGCTTTGCTCTTGTTAAAACTTGTACCAGCAACTTTTTTCTCACTGAGAAAGATGTTTTTGAGCATCTGTGGCCTCGATTCTCATAATTTGCTTAATTTGCACTAAAACACAGAATTGGTGTTCTTTAGAAGCTCTTGAAGTGATTTGTGCATTTGCTCAAAAATGACTTTTTCTGCAAATAAGCTCAAACACATGAAAATCTGTCTTCTGCATTGCAAAAAACTGTTCATTTCATTAGAAAGAAACATTTTTCATGTGCTTGAGCTTTGCTCTTAAAATTGCATTTAGCAACTTTTTCTCACTGAGAAAGAAGTTTTTGAGCATCTGTGGCCTCGCATTCTCATAATTTGCTTATTGCACTAAAACACAGAATTGGTGTTCTTAGAAGCTCTAAAGAAGTGATTTTGTGCATTTAAGCTCTAAAATGACTTTTTCTGCAAAAAAGCTCAAACTCATGAAAATCTGTCTTCTGCATTGCAAAAAACTGTTCATTTCATTAGAAAGAAACATTTTTCATGTACATGAGCTTTGCTCTTAAAATTGCATTTAGCAACTTTATCTCACTGAGAAAGATGTTTTTGAGCATCTGTGGCCTCACATTCTCATAATTTGCTTAGTTGCACTAAAACACAGAATTGGTGTTCTTAGAAGCTCTAAAGAAGTGATTTTGTGCATTTAAGCTCTAAAATGACTTTTTCTGCAAAAAGCTCAAACACATGAAAATCTGTCTTCTGCATTGCAAAAAAACGTTTCATTTCATTAGAAAGAAACATTTTTCATGTACTTGAGCTTTGCTCTTAAAATTGCATTTAGCAACTTTTTCTCACTGAGAAAGAAGTTTTTGAGCATCTGTGGCCTTGCATTCTCATTATTTGCTTAGTTGCACTAAACACAGAATTAGTGGTCTTAGAAGCTCTAAAGAAGTGATTTTGTGCATTTAAGCTCTAAAATGACTTTTTCTGCAAAAAAGCTCAAACTCATGAAAATCTGTCTTCTGCATTGCAAAAAACTGTTCATTTCATTAGAAAGAAACATTTTCATGTGCTTGAGCTTTGCTCTTAAAATTGCATTTAGCAACTTTTTCTCACTGAGAAAGATGTTTTTGAGCATCTGTGGCCTCGCATTCTCATAATTTGCTTAGTTTGCACTAAAACACAGAATTGGTGTTCTTAGAAGCTCTAAAGAAGTGATTTTGTGCATTTAAGCTCTAAAATGACTTTTTCTGCAAAAAAGCTCAAACTCATGAAAATCTGTCTTCTGCATTGCAAAAAACTGTTCATTTCATTAGAAAGAAACATTTTTCATGTACTTGAGCTTTGCTCTTAAAATTGCATTTAGCAACTTTTTCTCACTGAGAAAGAAGTTTTTGAGCATCTGTGGCCTCGCATTCTCATAATTTGCTTAGTTGCACTAAAACACAGAATTGGTGTTCTTAGAAGCTCTAAAGAAGTGATTTTGTGCATTTAAGCTCTAAAATGACTTTTTCTGCAAAAAAGCTCAAACTCATGAAAATCTGTCTTCTGCATTGCAAAAAACTGTTCATTTCATTAGAAAGAAACATTTTTCATGTACTTGAGCTTTGCTCTTAAAATTGCATTTAGCAACTTTTTCTCACTGAGAAAGAAGTTTTTGAGCATCTGTGGCCTCGCATTCTCATAATTTGCTTATTTGCACTAAAACACAGAATTGGTGTTCTTAGAAGCTCTAAAGAAGTGATTTTGTGCATTTAAGCTCTAAAATGACTTTTTCTGCAAAAAAGCTCAAACACATGAAAATCTGTCTTCTGCATTGCAAAAAACTGTTCATTTCATTAGAAAGAATAATTTTTCATGTACTTGAGCTTTGCTCTTAAAATTGCATTTAGCAACTTTTTCTCACTGAGAAAGATGTTTTTGAGCATCTGTGGCCTCGCATTCTCATAATTTGCTTAGTTGCACTAAAACACAGAATTGGTGTTCTTAGAAGCTCTAAAGAAGTGATTTTGTGCATTTAAGCTCTAAAATGACTTTTTCTGAAAATAAGCTCAAACTCATGAAAATCTGTCTTCTGCATTGCAAAAAACTGTTCATTTCATTAGAAAGAAACATTTTTCATGTACTTGAGCTTTGCTCTTAAAATTGCATTTAGCAACTTTTTCTCACTGAGAAAGAAGTTTTGAGCATCTGTGGCCTCGCATTCTCATAATTTGCTTATTTGCACTAAACACAGAATTGGTGTTCTTAGAAGCTCTAAAGAAGTGATTTTGTGCATTTAAGCTCTAAAATGACTTTTTCTGCAAAAAAGCTCAAACACATGAAAATCTGTCTTCTGCATTGCAAAAAACTGTTCATTTCATTAGAAAGAAATTTTTTTCATGTACTTGAGCTTTGCTATTAAAATTGCATTTAGCAACTTTTTCTCACTGAGAAAGAAGTTTTTGAGCATCTGTGGCCTCGCATTCTCATAATTTGCTTAGTTGCACTAAACACAGAATTGGTGTTCTTAGAAGCTCTAAAGAAGTGATTTTGTGCATTTAAGCTCTAAAATGACTTTTTCTGCAAAAAAGCTCAAACTCATGAAAATCTGTCTTCTGCATTGCAAAAAACTGTTCATTTCATTAGAAAGAAACATTTTTCATGTACTTGAGCTTTGCTCTTAAAATTGCATTTAGCAACTTTTTCTCACTGAGAAAGATGTTTTGAGCATCTGTGTGATTCTCATAATTTGCTTAGTTGCACTAAAACACAGAATTGGTGTTCTTAGAAGCTCTAAAGAAGTGATTTTGTGCATTTAAGCTCTAAAATGACTTTTTCTGCAAAAAAGCTCAAACACATGAAAATCTGTCTTCTGCATTGCAAAAAACTGTTCATTTCATTAGAAAGAAACATTTTTCATGTACTTGAGCTTTGCTCTTAAAATTGCATTTAGCAACTTTTTCTCACTGAGAAAGAAGTTTTTGAGCATCTGTGGCCTCGCATTCTCATCATTTGCTTAGTTGCACTAAACACAGAATTGGTGTTCTTAGAAGCTCTAAAGAAGTGATTTTGTGCAATTAAGCTCTAAAATGACTTTTCTGCAAAAAAGCTCAAACTCATGAAAATCTGTCTTCTGCATTGCAAAAACTGTTCATTTCATTAGAAAGAAACATTTTTAATGTACTTGAGCTTTGCTCTTAAAATTGCATTTATCAACTGTTTCTCACTAAGAAATACACTTTTGAGAATCTGTGGCCTTGCATTCCCATCATTTGCTTAGTTGCACTAAACACAGAATTGGTGATCTTAGAAGCTCTAAAGAAGTGATTTTGTGCAATTAAGCTCTAAAATGACTTTTTCTGCAAAAAAGCTCAAACTCATGAAAATCTGTCTTCTGCATTGCAAAAAACATTTCATTTCATTAGAAAGTAACTAAACGAGCCAATCATTGCATCCAGCTGCCGCTGATCACAGCGTGAGTATAAGAGGCAGCGGCGACGGAGAGTCACGCCGGTTGGGATCCCTACCAAAGCGCCACAGGAGCTGCCCTTCCAGCGCAGACCTCCTGATCCTTCCTATAAGGCAGACGATAGGACCGGGCTACACAGAGAAGGTCGACTACTGCTGTCCCTAGAGCAACCCAAACAGTAGGACTTGAATAACACTGGGAAAGTGTGCCTCTCCACTTGGAAGAGGCACATCATTTGGAGTCACCTCCCAGAGGGGGTTAAGTGACATTACTCACGTGAAGTAAACCCCGTAGGGCCCAATGCACATGGAAGTCTCTGTGATGGCTCAGGCTGCATCATTAGAGACGGCAGAACATGGTCTACCTGGGGAACACGGTTCTAATAAGCATACCGTGGAAAACACATATGATCCCAACAGGGTCACTCATATGGGCACTAGCCTCACACCAGATTTCAAGAATTCATTGGCTGAAAGGCCTGGCACCGCACGCCCGCCACGCCTGGGCACCGGAGTGCTGGAGGACCCGACAGGGTTTGCCCGGTTAGGAACTCTCTGGAGAATAAGTGCTTAGGGACGCAAGCCGACTCTGAACAGGGCCTCTCAGTGCCACTACCCGCTTGAGGTGAGAACACAGGAGGAAACCGGTTCGACACGCAGGCTATAGAACCTAGCGAACGTGTTGGGAGTCGCCCAACCCGCAGCTTCCACAGATGTCTGCTAGCGAGGCGCCACGAGCCAGCGCCCAGGACGATGCAACACCCCTAGTGGAGTGAGCACGCAACCTGAGCGGGCAGGGCACACCTTGTGCTTCATAGGCCAAGGTGATAGCATCCACTATCCAGTGGGCCATCCTCTGCTTGGAAACAGCCTTCCCTTCTGCTGTCCTCCGTAGCAGACAAAGAGCTGCTCTGAGGTCCTAAAGCTCTGAGTTCTATCCGTACTGTCGCAGTGCTGCATCGGACAGAGCAAAGCTAGGGCTGGGTCTGCCTCCTCCGGGGCAGCGCTTGCAGATTCACTACCTGGTCCCTGAAGGAGTGGTAGGAACCTTGGGCACATAGCCGGGCCGGGGCCTCAGTGTTGCACTGGAGTCAGCCGCCCAAACTGAAGGCACGAATCGTCGACCGAAAATGCCTGCAGGTCCCCACCCTCTTGATCGAGGCCAATGCAGTCAGGAGTAGGGTTTTCATAGACAGAAACTTCAACTCGACTGACTGCAAAGGCTCAAAGGGGGCAGTTATTAGGGCTCTTAGCACCAAAGCCAAATCCCAAGAGGGTAGAGAGGGGCCTAGGAGGGTTCAACCTCCTGGCCCCTAAGAAACCTGACAACCAGATTGTGCTTCCCACCGACTTCCCCCACGGGTCGTGGTAAGCAGAAATAGCGGCCACATAAACCTTAAGGGTGGAAGGGGACAGCCTACGCTCCAACCCTTGCTGTAAGAAGGAAAGCACAGCTCTGATTGAGCATCTCCGGGGGTTTTCCTGGTGGGAGGAACACCATTCGACGAACAGGTTCCACTTCAGAGTATAGGCCTGCCTCGTGGACGGTGCCCGTGCTGAAGTGATAGTGAGTACCTCCTGGGGTAGGTCAGCTAGAACCTCCACGTCCCATCCAGGGACCATCGTGAGTTTCCACAGGTCCGGACGCTGGTGCCATGGTGCCCGTCTCTGAGAAAGCAGATCCTTCCTCAGAGGAATTGGCCAGGGAGGGGCTGTCGCGAGGAGCATGGGAACCAGGTCCTGTTGGGCCAATATGGAGCCACTAACAAGACCTGCTCCTCGTCCTCCCTGATCTTGCACAGTGTCTGTGCTAGTAGGCTCACTGGGGGGAACGCATATTTGCGCAAGCCCCGGGGCCAGCTGTGTGCCAGTGCATCCGTGCCGAGCGTTGCCTCGGTTAGGGAGTAGAACTCTTGGCAGTGGGTGGTTTCTGGAGATGCAAACAGGTCGACCTGAGCAGCTCCGAACCTACCCCAAATCAGCTGAACCGCCTGGGGATGGAGTCTCCACTCGCCTGGAAGTGCTGCTCGAGACAGCTCGTCGGCTGCCCGATTGAACACTCCTGGGATGTGGATGCTCCTGGCCGAAGGAACGAGGGATCTGACCACGGCCTGAAGGTCTTGCGGCAGGCCAGTGTAATCTGAACCCGGTAAGTGCCGCGTTTCCACGCCCACCTCGGGATTCGGCCATAGAGCCAGTGCTGAAGCGGTCTCATAGGGAGCAGACCGAGCGGGACTGTCACCGCAGCTGCAGCCATATGCCCCAGGAGCCTCTGAAAGAGTTTCAGTGGAACCGCCGTCCTGCCTGATAAGGTCTTGAAGCAGTTCAGCACTGACTGAGCACGCCCTGGGTGAGGCTGTTTGGTTGACCGAATCGAACTCCATGCCGAGAAAAGAGATCCTCTGCGCTGGCACGAGTTTGCTCTTTTCCCAGTTGACCCGAAGGCCCAGCAGGCTGAGGTGCTTGAGCACCAGGTCCCTGTGTGCAGACAACTGCCTGTGAGACTGTGCGAGTATGAGCCAGTCGTCGAGGTAGTTGAGAATGCGCACACCTTGTTCTCTCAGGGGACAAGGGCCGCCCACGACTTTGGTGAAGACGCGAGGCGACAGGGACAGCCCAAGGGCAGGACCTTGTACTGATACGCCTGTCCCTCGAACGCAAAACGCAGGAATGGCCTGTGTCGCGGGAGGATCGAGACATGAAAGTACGCGCCTTCAGGTCAATCGCTGCAAACCAATCTAGGGACGGACGATCCAAAATGCGCTTTCTGCGCCAACATCTTGAACGGCAGCTTGTGAAGTGCACGGTTCAAAACTCGCAGATCAACCCACCACCTTTCAATGAAGTCGGGGCTGAACAACGTCTATCGAGGTCCGTCGCAGCACACAGCTCATGTAGAACCGCCAGGTCGTGCCCACCGCAGGTCTATCGCGGCCTTCGCCAGTAGGACTGCGATTTCAGACGCAAGACAGGAGCATCGGCGGGTTTGACTGAAGTGAACCGGATGCCCCTGAACTTGGGGGACGCCGGCTAACTGAATCGCATAGCCGAGTCTGATGGTCCAGGAGCCACCGAGACGGACTGGGAGCGTAGCCAGGCTCGAGACCGTGCCAGCGGCACCAATGGCGCCACCGACGTACCTGCAGGTGGGGCAGCGATGTGGAACACAGGGACCCGGCCCAGGGCCTGTGAAGGCCTGGCCTGTGATGGCAGGGGCGGGTCTGGGTGTGTAGTGTAACACTCACCTGATTCCTCCTCGTGGGAGGAAACGAGGAGCCCGGCTTGCGTGCAGACGACTTGTAGCGGGGCTTGAGTGCTACTGCCCTTACCCGGTTCCATTAAATGGGCAGGAGGGGTGCTCTTGGGCAACCCCACTGCCTGGCGAGAGAGGAGGAGGGAAGTGATCCCGTGATGCACGGTATACCACTCTCCTCCTCTTGAGACCCAGAGACTGAGGAAACTGATCTTTATTGAAGTTTTGGGTACCGCTGGCTGCTGGGCCAGCGGCGGACAAAAACAAAACGAAACAAAGGATTCTCCACCCGGCCCTCCTCCGGGAGGGAGTGGTGCGGTCATCATCTCCCGACGAGCAGTTCCTCCATCTCTGGGTCGCCTGCCTCAGGGCCTCTTGCACTTGCGCTTGCCGCTGGTCTGGCATGGGGGCCTGGACGGGCTGGGCGTCCTGTCTGTGACCGGCTCCACGACGCCGCAAGACGGTGGAAGGCTGCTACGGGCGTGGGAGCGGGCGGCCACAGGGGCGCCCACGGCGACGAGCAGGCTGAGGGCTGCAGCCGGAGTGGAAGCAGCAGCGGTTTCCTCCGGCGCATGATGTGCTTGATCGCCTCAGTCTGCTTCTGTGCTGCCGAAAACTGCTGGGCACAGCTCTCGACAGCGTCGCCGAAAGGCCGGTCTGTGACACGGGAGCATTCAGGAACTGTACCTTCTCCTGCTCCTTCATGTCAGTGAGACACAGCCAGAGATGGCGCCCTGGACCACAAGCGTGGACATCGCACGACTCAGAGACTGTGCGGTCACCTTCGCCGGAGCGAGGTCCGTCGCAGCACGCAGCTCATGTAGAACCGCCAGGTCGTGCCCACCTCGTGCAGGTCTCTCAGTGTTTTGGCCTGATGGACCTGCAGTAATGCCATGGCGTGTAGGGCAGAAGCCGCCTCCCACAGGCTCTATAAGCACTGCCAGTGAGGCCTGACGAGTACTTACAGGCCCGTGAGGGGAGACACGGTTCACCCCGCAGAGTGGAAGCGACTGTTGGACACAATTGCATGGCCACAGACCGCTCCACAGAGGGGATGCCCGTGTACCCCAAAGCAGCTCCACCATCGAGGGTGGTGAGGGGGGAGGAGCCACAAGGTTTATTTCGGGCAGTAAAAGGTGCCTTCCATGAACTTGTAAGCTCCTTATGCACTTCCAGAAAGAATGGCACCGGAGGGGGGCGCTGAAAACCAGCGCGACCCCCCCCCGAGAAACCACTCGTCCAACCTAGAAGGGTCGGGACGCGGTGGAGGATTCCACACGAGCCCGACATTCTCGGCGGCCCGGGAAAGCATAGCCGTCATCTCTGGGTCTGGCTCGGACAACGCTACCACACCCGAAGGGGACAACGCAGCCGAGTCATCATCCCCGGAGAGAGAGGCCTCGCCCTCCGATGCAGCGACCGACATCTGGTCATCAGGGGAGGCACCGAAGGAAACGGGTGGGGTACCCCACTCAGCAGAGGCCCCAGTCCGAACCAAAGGTACCCCCGCCGGCTGCAGAGTGCCTGAGGGGTGAGGAACTCCACTTGGGGAAGCCCTCACCGTAATCCTCAGATCACCTCTGACTCCACCGGATGCTGTGCCGCCCCGTGTGCCAGGACGAACGCCAGATCGCGGCAGAGGGACCCCGCCATGTTTGACACAGCGGAGTCTATTGCGCAACTCCGAGATGGTCATGTCCCCACAAGAAGAACATGAACCATCCACGAAAGCTTCCTCAGCGTGCTGAATGCCCAGACACGAGAGGCAGTGATCGTGACCTTCCTGAGGCACCAGAGATCGACCGCACCCAGAAACGCACGGGTGATAAGACATCTTTATAAAGACGCGATCACCCGTGTTAATAGAGAAATTTGCTCTTTAGTGCTGAAGCACGCAGGGGAGCTGGCCACCGCACACTCCTGGTGTGACTGTCTTCACGGACCGTTGTTCTCCCATGAGACCGCGACCACCGCTGCTGTGCCGTAACGCCCGCACTCGCTCAAGCTTCTCACTCGCAACGACAGGAAAAGCAGTAGTGAAGCACCACCGCTCGGCTCCGAAGCGAAAGGATGATTAATGCGGTGCACCGGCTGCCTCTTATACTCACACTGTGATCAGCGGCAGCTAGATGCAATGATCGCATGCCAATGTCCATTGGCTCGTTTAGTTACACTCGAAGTGGATAGGTCTCTCTGGCGAGATCCCAATTCGTCGGTCATCCGATGTGACTCGGAGTGACTGACTGAAAGGGAAAGAAGCGTTTGAGCATCTGTGGCCTCGCATTCCCATCATTTGCTTAGTTGCACTAAACACAAAATTGGTGTTCTTAAAAGCTCTAAAGAAGTGATTTTGTGCCTTTAAGCTCTAAATTGACTTGTTCTGCAAAAAAGCTCAAACACGTGAAAATCTGTCTTCTGCATTGCAAAAAACATTTCATTTCATTAGAAAGAAATATTTTTCATGTACTTGAGCTTTGCTCTTAAAATTGCATTTAGCAACTTTTTCTCACTGAGAAATAAGCTTTTGAGAATCTGTGGCCTTGCATTCCCATCATTTGCTTAGTTGCACTAAACACAGAATTGGTGTTCTTAAAAGCTCTAAAGAAGTGATTTTGTGCAATTAAGGTCTAAAATGACTTTTTCTGCAAAAAAGCTCAAACTCATGAAGATCTGTCTTCTGCACTGCAAAAACAGTTAATTTCATTAGAAAGAAACATTTTCATGTACTTGAGCTTAGCTCTTAAAATTGCATTTAGCAACTTTTTCTCACTGAGAAAGAAGCGTTTGAGCATCTGTGTCCTCAAGATTCCCATCATTTGCTTAGTTGCACTAAACACAGAATTGGTGATCTTAGAAGCTCTAAAGAAGTGATTTTATGCAATTAAGCTCTAAAATGACTTTTCTGCAAAAAGCTCAAACTCATGAAAATATGTCTTTTGCATTGCAAAAACATTTCATTTCATTAGAAAGAAACATTTTTCATGTACTTGAGCTTTGCTCTTAAAATTGCATTTAGCAACTTTTTCTCACTGAGAAAGAAGCGTTTGAGCATCTGTGGCCTTGCATTCTCATAATTTGCTTAGTTGCACTAAACACAGAATTTGTGTTCTTAGAAGCTCTAAAGAAGTGATTTTGTGCAATTAAGCTCTAAAATTACCTTTTCTGCAAAAAAGCTTAAACTCATGAAAATCTGTCTTCTGCTTTGCAAAAACATTTCATTTCATTAGAAAGAAAAAAATTTCATGTAGTTGAGCTTTGCTCTTAAAATTGCATTTAGCAACTTTTTCTCACTGAGAAAGAAGCTTTTGAGCATCTGTGGCATTGCATTCTCATCATTTGCTTAGTTGCACTAAACACAGAATTGGTGTTCTTAGAAGCTCTAAAGAAGTGATTTTGTGCCTTTAAGCTCTAAATTGACTTGTTCCCTATCTGTCGGTCACTACGAGTTATGTCGTGACGACATAGGGGATTTACCTGGAAGCCCCGAACATCTCTGACTAAGAGAAAACGCCAATGAAATTGGCTAGTGGATTTTGCATACCTGAGCCACTCCCCGTGCATACGGGTATAAAAGGGCGACAGGTGCATCCACTCATTAGATTTTTGCCCGAGCCGAGTGGATGAGAAGAGTGCTGATCTCCACAAAGCCGTTCATCTTTGTTTTGTTCCCGGTTGGCGAACGGTGCGATCAGCGGAGTCCCTCTCGTCAGCGATTCCCTGGGCACTTCAACTGAGAGAGCAAATTCTAAAGAGCAAATCACGGACGATCGCGTCTTTTTCAAGATGCCGTTTCATCCGTGTCTTTCTGGTTGTGGTCGTTTCCTGTCCGCGGATGACTGACGGACACGATCATTGTCTTCAGTGTCTGGGCTTCCAACACGCTGAAGATGCGTCGTGGATGACTCATGCGTCTGTTGTGGGCGTATGAGCATGATTTCGCTGCGATCTCGCCTTTCCTTTATGAAAGGATTGGCACCCTCTGCCGCCACCCGTGCTGATCTCTCTGGCTCGAGCAGAGGATCGCCGCTGACGCCTGGGAGATCTGAGGGTTACTGTAAGAGCCTCTCCGCCGGGCACGCCCCACGGACCTCTTACTCCTCACGCAGCGAACATCCCGTCCGGTTTCGGTGATTTCGCTGGTCTGTCCCACGGGCGCCCAGCATTTCATTCGGTGTGCCATCTGCAGATGGATGTCGATCGCAGCATCGGGGATGGGCTCACGCCCTGAATGAAGGTGCGGTGGGCTGCCCCTCGGGTGTTGTCGCCACCGCCGCACCGGACACAGAGCTGACGGCCATGTTGCCAGCCGTGAGCATCGGGCTGGAGGTCAACAGACCGCCCAGTCCCGCCCTCGCGCTGGATGATTGGTTTCTCGGAGCAGGGCGCAGCTCACAACCGCGTGCCCCGGGTGCCTTTCTTCCCGGAGGTGCATGAGGAGCTGCGAGTCGTGGATGGCCCCTTTCACGAGAAGCCGCCTCGCCCGCCTCCTCCATCCTCACTACCTCGACGGCAGAGTGGCCAGGGGTACGGGCATTCCCCAGGTGGAGAGCGATCGCGGTGCACCTGTGCCCATGGAATGCCACCATTTGGAGGAACCGCTCGCATCTCCCGCCAAGGCCTGTAAGCTGACAGCTGCTCACGACAGCCAAAGCTTATGCGCGGCCAGGCAGCCTCCGCCTGCACGCCATGGCTATCCTGCAGGTTCACCAAGCCAAGGCGCCAAACAGGTGCACGAGAGTAGTACCGACCCGGGTTGATGCAGGAGCTTCGGCGAGCTGACTCGCCTGGCGAATCGAAAATCGGCCGAGCCGGGCCTCGCAGGTGGCGATGCGCCCAGCCCAGCCAGGCCCCAGGTCGTCAGGAAGTCGGCGGCCCTGACGCTGGCAACCCGGAGATGTTGAATTTGCTCTTTCTCAGGAGACGGCGAGAACAGCCCGCTCCTTCCTGGTGGAGGGCCGGAGGAGAATCTTCCGTTCTGTTCCGCTTTCCGGTAGCACCACTTTCTCAAGAAAGAGCAATTTCCTTTTCCTCCGGTTCTCAGGTCCATGGGACGACAGTGTGCGACGCCCTGCTTCCTCACTCTCCCCCAGGCCCATTTGCCAGTAGCCAAGAGAGTACTATTCAGGGACGACATTCCTCCCCACGCACCTCTGGCCAGTCCCGTTTGGGACCCAGGGAGTTCGGTGAGTATGCCTCAGAACGCACCGCCTTCTGTACCATCCACTACCCCTTTCGCTGCACCACCACAGGTATGTCGAGGAGAATCTGGAGGCGTGGCTCACGCTGCCCAGCCTGCCTCGCTGGCTCGGCGCCTTTCCCTCCACGATTCAGTTCGCCAGGCGACCTCCCAAGTTCAACGGCCCTCCGCCGGTGGCAGTCCGAACTCCCTGCCAGCCAAGGAGATTGCTGTTCCGACATTACGAGCCGGGTCCCTCCAGCCGAGAGGAGGCAGGGGTTTTACAGCCCTGCTTCATCATACCCAAGAAACCGCCTTCGACCAATCCTGATCCCTTTTGAACCGGGCTTTATACAAGCTCGCTCAAGATGCGGATTGTGCTGCAGCCCCAGGATTGGTTTGCAGCGATCGACCTGAAGGATGCTTACTTTCATGTTTCGATCCTTCTGCGACACAGACCATTCCTACGGTTTTGCGTTCAAGGTCGGGCATGGCAGTACAGGGTCCTCCCTTCGGCTCTCCTGTCTCCCGTGTGTTCACGAAGGTCGAGAAGGCGCCCTTACCCCGTACGGGAGGTGGGTGTCAGGATCCTCAACTACCTCGACGATTGGCTTATCCTAGCCCAATCCAGAGAGCAGTTGGGCAATCCCAGGGACTTGGTGCTCCGGCACCTCAGCCAGTTGGGGCTTCGGGTCAACTGGGAAAAGAGCAAGCTCTCCCCTGTGCAGAGAATCTCTTTTCTCGGTGTGGAGTTAGACTCGGTGAGTATGACGGCACGCCACATGGAGGAACGTGCCCAAGCAGTGCTGAACTGCCTGAGTTCCTACAGAGGCAGGAATGTGGTACCACTGAAACAGTTTCAGAGGCTCCTGGGGCATATGGCATCCGCAGCTGCAGTCAAGCTGCTCGGATTGCTTCATATGAGACCACTTCAGCACTGGCTACACTCCCGGGTCCTGAGGTGGGCATGGCGCCGCGGTACACTGTGAGTGGGTATCACCCAGCAGTGTCGCTGCTCCCTCAGCCCCTGGACGGACCTTGCCTTTCACGGACGCGCGCCCCTAGAACAAGTGTCCCGGCATACTGTTGTCCCAACAGATGCCTCCAGCACGGGCTGGGGCGCTACATGCAACGGGCAGGCAGCCTTGGGGCTCTGGACAGTGCCCGGTGGGCACCAAGGTTAGCGAATTTGCGCTGGAGCGGTAGGAAGGTTGCAACCTCTTGCATGGCATTTGTCTGTCACGCACTCGCTTGTCAACATCTGCATGCCACAAGGTTGTGATGGGGTTCAGCTTGTGGCGCTTTCCATAGGACCCCTATGTCGTCACGACATAACTCGTAGTGACCGACAGATAGGGAACGCCCAGGTTACGTGACGTAACCCCGCTTCCCTGATGGAGGGAACGGAGACGCCAGTGTCCCCATGCCACAATCCTGAACCATCGCTGGTTGCCAGGGACTCGCCTCGCCCTCAGCGTAAAACCTAATGAGTGGATGCACCTGTCGCCCTTTTATACCCGTATGCACGGGGAGTGGCTCAGGTATGCAAAATCCACTAGCCAATTTCATTGGCATTTTCTCTTAGTCAGAGATGTTCGGGGCTTCCAGGTAAATCCCCTATGTCGTCACGACATAACGTCTCCGTTCCCTCCATCAGGGAACGGGGGTTACGTACGTAACCTAGACGTTCTGCAAAAAAGCTCAAACACGTGAAAATCTGTCTTCTGAATTGCAAAAAACATTTCATTTCATTAGAAATAAATATTTTTCATGTACTTGAGCTTTGCTCTTAAAATTGCATTTAGCAACTTTTTCTCACTGAGAAAGAAGCTTTTGAGCATCTGTGGCATTGCATTCTCATCATTTGCTTAGTTGCACTAAACACATAATTGCTGTTCTTAGAAGCTCTAAAGAAGTGATTTTGTGAAATTAAGGTCTAAATTGAGTTGTTCTGCTAAAAAGCTCAAACTCATGAAAATCTGTCTTCTGCATTGCAAAAAAACATTTCATTTCATTAGAAAGAAACATTTTTCATGTACTTGGGCTTTGCTCTTAAAATTGCATTTAGCAACTTTTTCTCACTGAGAAAGAAGCGTTTGAGCATCTGTGGCCTCGCATTCCCATCATTTGCTTAGTTGCACTAAACACAGAATTGGTGTTCTTAAAAGCTCTAAAGAAGTGATTTTGTGCAATTGAGGTCTAAAATTAATTTTTCTGCAAAAAAGCTCAAACTCATGAAAATCTGTCTTCTGCATTGCAAAAAACATTTCATTTCATTAGAAAGAAACATTTTTCATGTACTTGGGCTTTGCTCTTAAAATTGCATTTAGCAACTTTTTCTCACTGAGAAATAAGCTTTTGAGAATCTGTGGCCTTGCATTCCCATCATTTGCTTAGTTGCACTAAACACAGAATTTGTGTTCTTAAAAGCTCTAAAGAAGTGATTTTGTGCAATTAAGATCTAAAATGACCTTTTCTGCAAAAAAGCTCAAACTCATGAAAATCTGTCTTCTGCATTGCAAAAAAACAGTTAGTTTCATTAGAAAGAAACATCTTTTATATACTTGAGCTTTGCTCTTAAAATTGCATTTAGCAACTTTTTCTCACTGAGAAAGAAGCTTTTGAGCATCTGTGGCATTGCATTCTCATCATTTGCTTAGTTGCACTAAACACATAATTGCTGTTCTTAGAAGCTCTAAAGAAGTGATTTTGTGAAATTAAGGTCTAAATTGACTTGTTCTGCAAAAATTCATAAGCGGCAACAGGATGCAATAATCGCATGCCAATGTGCATTGGCTCGTTTAGTTTACACTCAAAGTGGATAGGTCTCTCTAAGTGAGATCCCAATTCGTTGGTCCTTCAACGTGACGTCGAGAGTGACCGACTGATAGGGAACCCCATTCCTTCAAACTGTAGAGGTGATTGTTGTCGAGACAGCCTCAGGATTCATTCTTTAATGGGGCAATAGTGGATTCTTGCTATTAGTGTTCGAGGATGCCCTCCTTTAGCTGGCAATCCACTTTAACTCCCAACGAAAAGTTCTGAGCTCCCAAGAGAACCGCAATCAACTTTTCGACATATTCAGTAGGACGGCCGTTTTCAACTTTCTCTTGTAGCCCCGTAATTTTATATTTTGGCGACGGAAACGGCCCTCCAGGTCGTCAAGCTTGGCATGTAGGGCCTTATTGGCCGCGACGATATCCTGACAGAGAGCCTCTAAATCAGAGATGCGGCTCTCTTGTTCGGCTCACGCGTCCTCCAGTTCTGAAATACGGGAATTAATTTCGGAGAGTGATGTTTGCATCTGTGATAGGGTACTTTCAACGGAGGTAAATCTTTAATTCATAGACTTATTAAAAGCTTGTATAGCCGTCAGAATAGAGGATAAGGCCGTAGTCTCGTCGTAAGCGGCAGCATTAGACGCTTGTTCAGTCAGAGCTTGCTTTTTCCCTGATTGTTCGTTTGCATTGGTCGGCTGATCCCCTTTTTCGTTTTAGGCTTTGTCATCTTGATTTCAAGCAATAAGGGTATCATTTTGTTTTGTTTATAATTAAATAAGACAAATTTTCCGAGGTTTAAGGGCGACACTTCAAAAACTACGTCTACTCCATGCGGAGCTCTCGGGCGCCGCTTTTTTTATGTTGTAGATTTAGCAACTGAGAATCGCTAAAATTAATACATATATTTTGAGAAAAATTTATTCTTTATGATTTTCAGTTTTGTTTAAGATAAAGCAACAGTTTCTAAATTATGAAAGAATGTGAAAGTATGGTATTTGGGGTAAAAGCGCACCTACTGTTGGGGCTAAAGGCATACATTAATTAACATGATAATTAATAGATGGCTGACTTTTCTGTTTGTTGACATTAAATGGTTGGATTCAAATGGTAAATATCATACATTATGTTGTGTCCATATTAGAGATAATCACCATGTTTTTTGTATTTGTATCAATACCATACTCACATACTCACAAAAATGTACAACCTGAATCCACTGTAAGTCGCTTTGGATAAAAGCGTCTGCTAAATGCATAAATGTAAATGTAAAATATAATATAGTGAGCCTTTTACCCCGTGTGGGGTAAAAGGCCCCTTGATGCCTCATACTGTCGCGGGTTGCTGGGGCAAAAAGCTCGAAGGAGCAGATCCAAAATGTGATCTTATGATAATTTCTCAGATATGCGTATGTGCAATTCATAGAATGAACGTACGAACAGAAATAGCGCGTCCGCCTCTCTTTCAGATGTCGCAAATTATCTTAAATTTGCGCGCAATTGAATGGTTTCAGCTCTCTGCTTTGTAAACGACTCCTAACTAATGTCATTAACATATAAAATACAACCAATCATCATAATTTAGAACAGCGAACTGCAAGAACAGCTTACTTTTTTAAACCTGCAGTACTCCGACAATAAAAATTGTGTCGTCTGCCAAGACCCTGTTGTATGTAGTATACAACTGTTACTGACTGGCAATGACATTGACAATGACCATTTATTTATATAGCACAATTAATTTAAACTTCAGTTGACCAATGTGCTTTCCAGTAAGTCATTAAAACAGAAAAAACACACAACAAACAAACAGTAAAGTTATAACATCATACAACTATGCCACCAACCATACGCTTTAGAAAATAAAAATGTCTTTAGCCTGGACTTAAAAATATTATCAGAAGAAGCTTGTATAATGGAGAGTGGCAAGGCGTTACAAAGCCTAGAGGCAGCAATACAAAAGCACAATCTTCCTGCACTTAAGCCTCGACTTAGGGTAGACAATAGATCCTGGTTGTAAGACCGAAGGATCTAATCGGTTGATACTCAGTCAGTAACTCACAAAGATAGGTAGGGGCCAAACCATTTCTAGATTTATAAACAAGGAGCAAAATGTTTGTCCACTCTAAAACAAACAGGCAACCAGTGTAATGAGCGTAGAATATGAGTAATATGCTCCCTCTTTTAATCCCCACTCAAAAGTCAAGCCGCAGCGTTTTGCACAAGCTGCAAGCGGGTTATAGCTGTCTGCCTAATCCCAAAATAAAGTGAGTTGCAGTAGTCCAGCCTAGATAAAATAAGAGCGTGAATTACTTTTTAAAAATCTTTAAAAGAAAGAAAAGGCTTTGCTTTGGAAAGCAAACGCAGCTGAAAAAAGCAAGCTTTGACTACTGAATTTATTTGATAGTCAAACTTTAAGCCATCATCAAAAATGAAACCTAGGTTTTTCACCCATGATTTCAGACACAGAGACATCTCACCCAAATCCAAATTTGGGGAATCTAAAAATTCAAACGGAAGAAAAACAATAGTTTCAGTTTTCTTTTCATTAAAAATAAAAAAATGTAATGAAAGCCTTCACATCCGCCAGACATGCCATAAGCCATTCAAATCCCACATAATTTCGTTTAACAGGCAGATAAACCTGAGTGTCATCTGCATAACAGTGAAATGACAGTCCATGTTTTCTAAAAATCGAGCCAATAGGGAGCATATAGAGAAAAAAGAGCAAAGGAGCAAAAATAGAACCCTGGGGAACCCCCCAAGTAATGTTCACCCATCTTGACTGAAAAACTTCTATTTGCAAAATACGATTTAAACAAATCTAAAGCTATACCTCTTAAACCAATGCAATGTTCTAATCGATCAATAAGAATAGCATGGTCGACTCTATCGAAGGCAGCCGTCAAATCTAAGAGCACAAGGACTGCAAAATCCCCCGAATCACATGATATTAAAATATCATTAAGAACCTTCAAAAGCGCAGTCTCGGTGAAACGGCATTTACGAAAACCTTACTAAAATGTTTCAAACATTGAGTTTTCAGCTAAAAAACTTTGCAGTTGTGAAAACACAATTTTTTCCATAATCTTGGTGTTACGGAAGGACTCTCAGACACAAAGGGAGATAGTCAACGGTATGTTTAATAACGGCAATGAAAGATGAGCAGGCAGCAGTAGCACAACAGGTGTGTTGTTACTTCGGAGGGTTTGGAGCAGATGTGAAGGTCTCACGGGTCCAGGAGATCGTGGATAGGGACAGCCACCGAAATCCCAGGTCTGGAACAGGAGGGTGACACAGAGATGACGGTGATCGAGGACGGAAGACACAGGAGGTAAGTAGCTGATAGCACTTGACAAAACGTAATACTAGGAGCTAGAGTCCAACAATGTCGAAACGAGATCGGACCCTTGACTGAGGTGAGGTGTGTGCTTAAGTAGCGTGTGGTGATGAGGATCTGATGACGTGCAGGTGTGCTTGATTAAGGCTCAGGTGAAATCAGGTGCGGTTGTGCATAGTGAATGGTGGAGGATACGTCCCGGTTTCAAGGCCACGAGGTCACGGTGGGGAGAGGTAAGGTCACAGAAGAGGTTGAACTGGAAAAAAAAGTATTTCGCACTCAACTGTTTGCAAAATGGAGCTTTGTGCTTGTAACTTTGTGCCTACCTCTCTCATTTGGCACAAATACAAATATTCCATAATATTTCCATATTTGCGATGTAACGTGTCTGAATGTGAAACTATTATTTATTATGAAAATCATAGGCTTGTACTTCAGTCGCGTTCCAACAGTGACACAGAGGTGGGCGCTGATGTTTGGTTCACTGTATTTTATTTTGATAAAGTACCACTAGTGCTGTCAAGTTAGCAATGCTGGAACTGATGTGTGTGTGTGGCGCGACCACTTCAACTGTTTCCTTATACCAGCAGAATCAAATTTAAACACTTATTGTCTTATTAATAATGCATTACTGTATAAAGGTCTGCTTTTATTCATGTACAATCAAAAAAAAAAAAAAAACAGGATGTTGCTTTCTGCCATATAGAGATTCCTGTCTGTGAACAAATTAAGCGTCACAATTTATTGAAACTCATCAAATATAGACTTACGTCGCACTGCCCCCCCTTGTTTATCTGTAAACTAAATCAAATAAATTTCAAGAATATTTTCCTTCTGTGTGTGTGTGTATATATATATATGTACTGCAGATAACAATGTAATGATTAGTGCTGTCAAAGTTAGCACGTTAATAACGCGTTACTTAAATTCCTTTTAATGGCACTAATTTATTGACGCGCGATTAACGCAGCGCGAATTTTCTGTTTGACCCATTGCCAACTTAGCAACAGTGCAGACCCCTTTAGTGACTTTTTTCCCTTCCAAAAAGCGCCCAAACCTTATTGTTATACACAGCTATTGTCATTACCTTATGGGTGTTTTATATAATCAGACAATGGCTCAATTTTAAGGATTTGTGCAGATTAACATCTTGTAAAGGAGAGCTAGTTATGTAGTCTTAATGGGTCATGTTCCAATCACTTTTTCTTTTTTTCTTTTTTTATTATTTATTTACTTTCCCCAAACAAGATTAAATTTCCATCAGATGCACATCACACATTATACATTTGAATACACTCATATCTAAGCACATATAAATCTACATTCATTTTACATGTATTTATATACCTACATGTGCTCATATATGCACCCGTTACATATGTTCTGTACACATTGAGGAGGAAATTAGGGGGATATATATATATATATATATATATATATACATATATCAATATATGTATATATATACATATAAAGAAGGGAGGGGCACGAAAGAAAACTATGTACATATAGGGAGTGATCTTTCTTTACATCAGAATACTGGTTACAAAATAAAATCAGGTCTATGAGATGTTGCATATTTGATCCATTTTTCCCAGTGCAAAGTAAATTGTTCCATTTTATGATTTACAGATGCTGTTATTTGCTCCATTTTATAAATGTCCATTGTGATTTCCATCCATGCATTTAGGGTAGGACTCTCCTGTGACAACCATTTTTTCTTAAAACTCTTTTTAACAGCCACCAACAATATATTAATTAGAAATGTATCTCTTTTAAACCATTCATGAGGTATGTATCCAAAAAATAAGATTTTACTGTTAAAAGGTATCGTACATTTAAATATATCTTGTAAGGCAGTATGTATTTCTCTCCAGTAATCCTTAATAATGGCATAGTCCCAGAAAATATGGTAATGGTTTGCGTTTTGGTTTCCACATTGTCTCCATCATACCGACAAATTAATTACCATGGTGTGATTTCTGAGCAGGCGTAATAAAATACCTTATCAAGCTTTTCCAGCCAAACTCTCTCCATTTCTGTGACTTCGAACATTTCCATTGATACCTCCACATTGTAATCCATTCCTCCTCTGTAATAATTATCCCTCCTTCCTTCTCCCATTTTGTTTTGATATAAGAAGTTGAGTGTGTTTTAAGGTTTAACAAACATTTGTATATGCATGAAACAATTCTACTATGCAGATCCGATTTATATGCTTTTCTAAACAATTCTATGAAGCCTGTCCTTGTCTCAGCCATATTCTTCATCTTTATATTAACAAAATGTCGCATCTGCAAGTATCTATAGAAGTCTTGTGTGTCTAATGAATGTTTCTCTTTAAGTAGCTGGCTAGTATATTATCTTCTATTAAATTACATAAGACTGTTATCCCCTTATCTATCCAGTCTTTAAATCGAGTATCTAATCTGTTTGGTGTAAACTCGAGTCGTATGCACACCATTTGAGAGGCACAATTTCTTCTGTTAGTTTATATTCTGTTATGATAGATTTCACAGTTAAAGTGCAGTTTACCCATGGGTTATCAATAGTCTTAATGTATTCTTGTATATTATTATCGGCTAGGGTTGCCTGTATGGGAATCAAAGATATTTTCTGCTCCATGTTTTTCCATTGAGCCTCATAAGATGGATTACACCAGCATATTATGACTCCCATCTGTGCTGCAAAGTAATAATCTCTAAGGGAAGGTAGTCCCCCTTTCTTTAGCTAGCTGTAATGTTTTAAAGTGAACTCTAGGTTTTTTACCCTGCCATATATATCTTGATAACATCTTGTCCCATTCATTAAATTGATTTTGATTAATCATTATAGGTAGGGTCTGAAATAAGTATAATAGTCTAGGCAGAATTTTCATTTTGATAGATTCAATACGTGAACTAAGACTAAAGAATGGAATTAAATTCTATCTTCCTATATCTTCCTTAATTTTTTTATTGATAGGCAAATAGTTACATTCAAATAATTTTGTGAGATTTTTTGGCAGGTTGATGCCAAGGTATTTGAAAGATTCTGTTTGCCATGCAAAAGGGTATCTGTTTTTAATTTCTCTTGGTATTTTGTAATTATATGAAAGTAGCTGAGTTTTACCTATATTAATCTTATATCCTGATATCTGGCCAAATATCTCAAGTGACTGCATCAATTTCGGTAAGGAGTATGTTGGTTGCCCCAGATATATGAGAATATCATCTGCATAGCAAGACAATTTGTGTGCTGTTCCTTTAAAATGAATTCCCCTAATATCCTCATTCTGTCTGATATATTGAGCTAACGGTTCCAAATATAGTGCGAAAAGTAATGGTGACCATGCACAACCCTGTCGTGAACCCCTCTCTAGAGTAAGGCGATTTGATAAGTATCCATTGATTTTGATCCTCGCTGTGGGATTATTATATAGGGACTGTATAGTTTTTATAATTGTATTATTTAAACCAAATCTGTGTAAAACTCTGTAAAGAAATAACCAATTAAGTCAAGTCAAGTCACCTTTATTTATATAGCGCTTTTAACAATACAAATTGCAAAAAAATTAACCGAGTCAAATGCTTTTTCTGCATCTATGCTTATCACAATTGCTTCAATGTTATTTTTTTGTATATGATTCATGATGTGTAATGTCTTTCGTATATTATCTTGTGTTCTTCGTTGTCTTATAAAACCTGTCTGATCATTATGTATCAGTTTAGGCATTAATTCTTCCATTCGTTTTGCCATAATAGAGGTAAATAGTCTATAGTCCACGTTAAGAACAGATATAGGTCTAAAGGATCCACATTCCATTTTATCTTTGCCTTCTTTTGGTATAGCTGATATTATCGCCTCCTTCCAACTAGGTGGTGCTTGTGCTTTTTTTAAAACCCAATTTAATGTAGAGAGTATGACAGGGATTAGTTAATTTTTAAACTCCTTATACCACTCTGCCGTATAACCATCTGATCTGGGTGACTTGCCTAATTTGAGTCTACTAATTGCAATTTTTATTTCCTCTTCAGTTATATCAGTGATCATCCTTTTATTTTGCTCTTCGTTTAAAGTGGGTAATTCTAAAGAATTTAAGTAAGTGTCAATTTGCGTCTCATCCCCCCCCTGGAACTCTAGAAAATAATTTTTTATAGAACACTTCAAAAGCTTCCTGAATTTCATTTTGCTTGTTTTTATCATTTTGTTCTTGGGTCCCTAATTTTGTAAATTGTATTTTCTGCAGTTTTCTTCCTCAGTTTCCATGCTAGTATTTTCATCGCATTAGATCCCCTTCATAATACCTCTGTTTTAAGAACATCAAATTTCTTTACTTCTTTATGTAGTCAAGTCATTAATTCTGTCCCTAACTTTCTTAATTTAATTTAATGTATCTTGTAGTAACCTCGATTTGTGATTATTTTCTAATTCCCTTAGCTTATTATGCAGATCATCTAATGTTTTATTTCTAATCTTTTTCTTGTATGAAGATATTGCTATAATTTTACCTCTCAGGACAGCCTTAAGAGTATCCCACAAGATAGGAGTTGAAACCTCACCATTATCGTTAAATTCTAAAAAGGCACTAATTTCTTCTTTAATTTGTTTCTTGAAACCGGGATCATTAAGTAAACTTGAGTTTAATTTCCATGTAGTGTTCTTTGGCTGCAGTTCAAAATCAATGGATAGATATATAGGTGCATGATCACTTATATCTATTGTTCCGATTCCACAAGAGTGTATTTTATCTTTATCTTTTCCAAATGTTATGAAATAGTCTATTCTGGTATATAGAGAATGGGGGGCAGAATAATAAGTGTAATCTCTTCTATTAGGAAAGAAATCTCTCCATATATCGATCAGACCAACATCTTCAAAAAAAACCTTCTTATATAGGGGTCTTATGTCATGATTTTTCCTGCTAGAGGAGTCTAATTTTGGTTTCAAACGTGTATTTAAATCTCCCCCACATATCAAAAACCCCTCTGATTGCATTGTCATGATACTAGTAATTTTCTGGAAGAAGCTAAAGTCACTTCCTGGGGGCGCATATATATTTAAAAGAGTAACTGAATTCTCATATATTTTACCCTTTACTAGAATAAATCTGCCTCCTTGTCTCCTATTTCTGATATTTTTTCAAAATTTAGTTTGTTTGAAATAAGAATAGCGACCCCCCTCCTATGCCCTGATTTATATGAAGAGAAAAACACACTAGAAAAGCCAATTTTTTTCAATTTTTCGTGCTCTTTGTCATTTAAATGAGTTTCCTATAGGTATACTATATGGGCTTGCTCTTTCTTCATTTTAGCTAAAACTTTATTACGTTTAATTGGATTCAACATCCCATTGACATTAAATGATATTATTTTAACTTTATCTCTAACCATGTTTATCTGAAGACCACGTGTTAATGAACTTAGCTAAATGTAACTTTGTTGATCTACTCCCTGAACAAATAAGAACGAGAAAAAATACATAACATGAAAACAAACAACATTGGTATGATTCCAAGGTTGGGGTCTCTAACAAACGACTCTGAACTAAGCTAGAAGAAACATCTAGCCGTGGGAGGAAATCTCTGTCCCAAATGGGCAGGGGGCCCCCACTGCAGCATCCAAAAAAAAAGAAAAAGTAAAAGTCTGTGTACATTTTACCAAATATTACTACCTTGCGTATTCCTCCCTTGTACGTATTCTCATTTGAATAGAGGAGAGAGATGTATACAGATAAATAGTATAAAAATAAACTTAGATAAATCAAATTTCACATTATCTTTTAGTATATGCTTCTCAAACTGAAAATACCACCATGTCTTTCATGGTTTGCTTAGCTCACCGGAGATTTTGGGATTAGTCAAAGTTTAACGTTTCTTTGGGGGAGATAGAGGCCGTCTTCTGAAAACTTGCAACCTCTCTCAAATGTTCCTCTCGCGTTCTTCTTCCGTCCCCTGTTGTCCCAGTCCTCTCATCGTCTCCCAGGCCGTACGGGATAGCTGCTCTGCGAGGCTCTCTCTGGGTGTAATTACACTGACGGGCAGTCCTTTGTCCTTCATGTCTGCAGTTGCCTCCTCTGCTGATTGATACAGTCGTATCCCGTCATCATAAAACACCCGTAGTTTAGCTGGGAACGGGGTCTGGAAGCGTATATGTTTCTGCTTTAATACCCGTTTAGCTTCAGTGTATTCCTTGCGTTTCTGTAGAATTGCCGGAGGGTAATCTTGATCAAAGTATATTGGCCTTTCATTCAGAAACACCTTCTTTCCCCAGGCTTTGCGCAGAATCTCTTCTTTGATTTTGTAGCGGTGGAATTTGATTATTATTGACCGCGGTCTATCTTCCCTGTTTCAAGAGGATTTCGGTGCGAGTGCCCTGTGAGCCCTCTCGATGCCAAGGTCTGTAGTTGGGGGGATCTCCAGCTCATCCCGTAGTAACTTTTCCATAAACAGCTTCATCGATGCCCCCTCTGCTCCTTCAGGAACATTATAGATCCTTATATTCTCCCGTCGCGATCTTCCTTCTTGGTCGAGAAGTTTGTTTTCTTGTTGACTTATCACTTTTATCATCTTGCTCATCACCTGTTCTACATTTTGAATGCGGTCTTCTACTTTTCCGATTCGCGTTTCCGCCTCTGCAATCTTTTGATTAACATTGACAAGTTCGGTAATAATCTCGTTTAGTTGTTGTTTTGTGTCTTTGCGAAAGTCCTTTATCTCCTCCAGAACTTTTGTCATACTTGCCGCATCACTCAGATGAGTATTAGCATTTACGCTAGCGTCACCATCTTGTGCCTGCCCCGGAGAGTTGTTGTCTGCGTTTCCTTCGTTCACAGTTTCTCCAGCGGTGCATTTTTTATTTCCATCCCTTCTCCCCATTCTTGCCCCCCTTAGCGAAACAAATAAAGTCTAGAAAAGTTATATTTGATGATTTAACGGGGCAAATAAGTAGTTTTCCCGGAGGAGCTGTTGTTTAAGCTGCCATGTAGGGAGATGACGTCACCGGAACCCCTCAATCACTTTTTCATATTCATTCCGTTGTCTGACAACAGAAACAGTAGAATATATAAATGAAAACTGTTTTATTGATAATTTAGCTGCATTAAAATACAGTATGTGGGCACAGAGAGGCAATCAAATGTAATAATAAACAATATAGGCTATGTACAGTTTGCATGTTCAGAAAAAGTGAGCAGCCCTGTCGGGCAAAAATGTAAACAGGTTTGTGTAAGTAAATTGCTCAATGCAAAGAAAGAGAAGTAATGGCGATTAAAAAATTCATTTAGAAAAGCCTTATGCTACAGACTTCCATTCACTCCTAGCTTCATTTGATCTTAAATGCCTTACCACTACTAGCACGCACAAATCAGGCAACCAACTTGATTTAATTTACACACGCGATTGTACTGCAGATAACATTCTGGTTCAACCACTACATATCTCTGACCATTTCTTCATTACATTTACATTACATGTTGCTACCCCGGTGCCACCAACCCCCTTACTGGTTACTGACAAAACCTACGCTCCCTTTCTCCCTCCCACATTTCCTCTGTAGTATCATCCTCTCTTTGGGGCAGTCATGGCCTAGTGGATAGAGCGTTGGACTTGTAATCTGAGGTTGTGGGTTCGAATCTCGGTTCCGGCAGGAATTGTCCTCGACTGAGGTGAGACCCTTGAGCAAGGCACCAAACCCCCGACTGCTCCTCGGGTGCCGCAGTGCCGGCTGCCCACTGCTCCATGTGTGTGCACTTGGATGGGTAAAATGCAGAGAACACATTTCACTGCTGGTTATGCTCTGTATAATTGTGTATGTGACAAATAAAGCTCATCATCATCTCCCCTCACATACCCATTTCTTATCTCTGGATGTGAATGCAGCTACTGAGACTTTATGCTCTACCTTAACCTCTTGTCTAGATGACATTTGTCCTCTCTACTCCAGGCCAGCACAGACTGCCCCTTCTAACCCCTGGTTATCTGATTTTCATCGTGAACATCGAACCAGACTCCGAGCGGCAGAGAGAAAATGGCGCAAATCAAATGATCTGTCTATCCCCCTTGGTAGAAATTGCAATTGCGTTCCCGAGCCCGTCTTTCTTCCCCTTCTCCCAAATCAGATTATACTTTTTCAGCTATTAAAATTGTTCAGTTTTGTATGTAATGGCAAAATGATAATATTTCGTTTTGGTTTTTTATAAAGTTAATTTAGAAAAACGTTTGGAGCATTTTTTTTGTTAGTTAAATATTTTTTTTTCTTTCTTAAAGTAATGACCAAGCTGCCAGCGGCAGACAGGTTGCAAATTATTATTATTTTTTTTTGATACATTTGATTAATCAATGCATGCTGATGAACTTTTATCATAGTTTATAGCTATATGGTAACGAAAGTGTTCAACATTCAACCCCTTCTTTTTCATCAGTATTATTTGTGATTTAAATTTTGTGACAGGAATTCCTCTTTTTGCTTTCACTTTCACGATCTTGAAAGTGAAAAGAAGATCACTTTCGCTTTACAAGAAAATAAAAATTGTCTGTTTTGCTTATATCTATACACCTTTCACTTTTTAAGACTAAAACAAAAGATGGATTCATTGTTATTCTTAATTAAAAAGCACAACAACAATAAAACAGTACTTTACAATGACAAACTAGCATAACATTTATTAACAAAAACGAATAAGACGAGGTATGGCATAGGACACATCACATGCTGTATTATACTGATTAATACATAACAGAATGTTTAGCAAACACTGAGGAATCAAATAATAATAATATTTAAAAAAATAAGGAAAGCCTCCATAGTGTAACATGAGGTAAACAGCAAAGATAACAAGCTTTTCAAAACGAAAACAAAAAGTAAAACTAAACTGTCTGTCGCTGATAGGACTTGCATGTTTTCTCTACAAGAATACCAACATGTTCACCTTCTCTGGTTTAAGAAGCGGTCTTTTACTTTAGTTTGAAAACCAAATCCTCCGCCGCGCGCACCTTTGCGCTTCTGCTGACATGCCGAGTGAAAGCACAATGGGCGCACGCTGCTCCCGCTCTGCATACGCGCCGCTTCTGCACTGCTTCTGCTCTGCTTTTACGCGTGCGTTGTGAAACCAGGCTCTACTGAAGCGCTGGCGCCTGATCAGTGAAATCTTACTCCTGCTACAATGTGCTGCGGCTGGCAGCGCTCGCGCTTTGGAGCAGGCAGACCATGCACTAGCACAAGTGCGACCACATCAAATTTTTACTTGCACACTCTCAAAAGATGGTCGCATTTTGGTCGCAGTCTAGAACCCTGAATATATAAAATAATTTTATAAAATAAAGAAAACAATGATGTGCCGTCTCGTCTTGAACAGGAACACTTCACAAAAATGAACTGAAAGTCAGCGAATACATGACTCACAGACATGATAAATATATCTATAGAAAGTTTTAAATTACTACTTAACGAAATAAATCAAATCGAAAACAAAACTCTTTCATTATAATCCGTGAAGATGCACTTCTCTCTAAAGGCGCGTCTAATGAGGAGATGGCAAGTCAGGATCTTCATCTGATTCTTCATCTTTGCGACACTGACACAGAAAACACTAGTTTATTAGTAAATAATTCAAATATCTCCTTACTATTTCCCTCAGACACATTCATGTTAATTACTTTTGCTGGGGCTTTATAGCAAGCTTTATTGCGTGTATTTGAACGCAGAACTATTCAGCCGCGCTGACGGCTCTCTGCTGCTGCTTACACTAAACACAGTCGAGCCGCTCTTGACTGCCGCGGCAGCACGGTCTGGTGTTGTTTCCACCAGCGCGGCAATTTTTTTCATCACTAATTGATGGATGTCTAAAATATAAACATAAGGAGAAGCCTAAAACAGGCCCGAGGCCCGGCACACGTCTGTACTATGACGTGAAAATTGGCCCGATCGAAGCCCGGTCGGGGCCGGGCTGAAATGCAGGGCTCTAGCGTTCCCCTCGGTTGAAATCACGTTTCTCCCTCGGGGGCCCCTCCCATTGTCGGGCCCTTAGAATCGTCCTAACTTTTCCCCCCCTTACGGCGCCCCTGCTTGTCAGTGTCGGGCGCTTGCTTGGCCATTTTTTGTGATTAACAGGAAAGTGTGTTCAGTTGAATTGGAGTAGTATTTTGTTAGATGGGTATAAAAAGCTTAGTTTATCGCGGCAGCCGTCGTGTGAAGCCCTCCTCGTGAGAAGACCGAAGAGTGTAAAGACCATCGACTCTATCGTGCGACTCCACCGTCAGGGACACCGGCAAGGGATATAAGTATCGCTTTTTATTTATCGTCTTTCTTACAGCTTGTTTCACTTTTGTTTTAGTTTTTATAACCAATTCTTACTATGTGTAAGTTGTTGTTTGTTAACATGTGTTTTTGACAGTGTTCTTTTTTTAGGATTACTGATAAAGTACTGGCATTTGATTTGTTATCTATTTTAATTTTAGATCAATTATGTATGAATTTAATATGTCTTTATAGGTATTTTCTTTAGTTTATTTTTAATCAATTGTATTTATTTTAGTAACGTTACTTCAACATACTACATGGAAATGAAATGACATCAATATATATATATATATATGAATGGGTGTTTGGCTTAGTGTCATGTTAGAATCATTTTTATACTCATACCTTTTGTTGTTTTAATATTTTGAAATGTTTTTAGCTTTATTTTTAGTTTTCATTTAAATGTTTAGTTTTGAAATGTTGTTGTATGCATTTGTCATTTTATTTAATTTTTCCATTTTCTTAAATGTGTGTATATATAGTATTTATAGAGTTTTAACTTATAGTTGTAGTTACTTTTTCTTATTTGTAAGTCGCTTTGGATAAAAGCGTCTGCTAAATGACTAAAAAGTTAAGTAAAGTAAAGCATAATGTGTATCTCAGATGTGCTCAGTGCTCTCTCTTTCGGTGCTCTATTACGTTGTTTGTGTTTATATTGTTATCTGTCCTGACGTTTTCATGTCGAGCAAAGTACATCTACAGTCAACAAGATATTCTGGAAATAGGATTACATAGCGAGCAAGCAATTACAGCCGAAGCCCGCCTCACGATATCCTGGCAGACATCGCTAGGTGCTCGAGCTCTCCATGGATTACCATCCCTGCGGGGAAGCGACGAAGGCGGCGCAAGGAGAGGAGGCAAAAGCGAGGCTGCAGAGCTGGCGCGCTAGTGAGACTACGGAAGCGGCCACATAAACCACCGCTTCCAAGTATTTTCTTTTGTAATGCGAGATCCCTCGCCAACAAGATGGATGAACTGAAACTACTGGTTGCATCAATCAAGGTGGTTAAGCACTGCTGCATTCTGCTCTTCACAGAGACATGGCTCCATCCATCTATTCCAGATACAGCTATCGAGCTAGCAGGCCACACAGTGTAGAGTATGTTTCCTGAGGCTATTCACATTGTCGCAGGGAACTTTAATCATGCAAATTTAAAGGTTGTGCTCCCAAAATTCCATCAGCACATTAAATGTGCTACTAGAGGAGCAAATACACTGGATAAGGCCTACTCAAACATTAAGCGGGGCTTCAGGGCTAAGCAATTACCACATCTGGGCCAGTCAGACCACATGTCCCTGCTTTTAATTCCAGCTTATACCCCCCTAAGGAAGAATGTTTCTACCATTCTAGAAGAGGATTGCTTCCAAAACAACAACTATAGGCAGGTGTGGAAAGGGGTACAGTATATTACCAACTACAAACCCAGTAACCTCTTGGCTGATGGGGGTGACGCGTCGCTGGCAGAGAAGCTGAACCATTTCTTCACCCGCTTTGAGGTGGTGTCACCAGAGGAAACCATACTACATCCATTAACACACAGCAGCCATATCCTCACAGTGCAGGAACACGAGGTGAGGCGTACATTGAAGGAAGTGAACCCGAGAAAAGCTACGGGACCCGATGGCATACTTGGACGGGTGCTGAGGGAATGCGCAGATCAGATGGCTGGGGTTTTTACTATGATCCTTAACCAGTCCCTGTCCCAGGCTACTGTACCACTCTGCCTGAAGTCTGCTACAATAGTCCCACTTCAAAAGAAGACTGTCATCAGTAGCCTGAACGATTATCGCCCAACAGCATTGACACCAGTTATTATGAAGTGCTTCAGAGACTGGTTCGGACTCACATCATCTCACATCTTCCAACCGGGTTTGACCCATACCAGTTTGCTTATAGAGTCAATAGGTCCACAGAAGATGCCATAGCAACAGCCCTCCACACTGCTCTGTCCCATCTGGAGCTGCAGGGGAACTATGCTGTTATTTGTGGACTTTAGCTCAGCGTTTAACACCCTCCTTCCCAACATGCTGGTGTATAAACTGTTAGATCTGGGATTTTCTAACTCCATTTGTCTTTGGATCAAGGACTTCCTTACTGATTGCTCACATAGGGTAAGAGTAGGCTCTCGCATTTCCTCAGCTCTCAGCACCGGCTCTCCTCAGAGCTGTGTGCTGAGCCCCTTACTGTATACCCTCTACACACATAATTGCAACCCTGCCCATGCCAGTAACACTATAATTAAGTTAGCTGATGATACCACCGTGGTGGGGCTCATCTCTGGGGGGGAAGAGTCCGCCTATCGGGATGAGGTGGAGCAATTGTCTGTGTGGTGTTCAAAAAACAACTTGATCTTGAACACCACCAAGACCAAGGAGCTGATAATAGCCTCTTTTCATCAGCGGTGACTGTGTGGAGAGGGTCTCGGACTTCCGGTTTTGGGCATTCACATGGAGGACAATCTGACCTGGAGTGTCAACACCACTAATGTCAATAAGAAGGCACAGCAGAGACTGTATTTTCTGAGAGAAAGTACCAGCTCACACAAAACCTGTTGGTGTCCTTTTACCGTTGCTCTGTTGAGAGCATCCTGACATACTGCATTTGTGTGTGGTTTTCTAGCTGCACTGCTGCAGAAAAGAAGGCTCTCCAGAGGATCATCACCACAGCCCAGAAGATAATCGGTTGTCCCCTCCCCTCTATGGAAGAGTTACACAGTTCCCGCTGCCTCTTGAAAGCTCAAAAAATTCTTAAGGATCCATCTCACCCAGGACATTCTCTTTTTGAATTGCTACCTTCGGGTAGAAGGTACAGGGTTCTAAAAACCCTAACAAACAGATTAAGGAATAGTTTTTATGCCAAAGCTATTTCTGTTCTGAATACTGTAAAAATGTAAACTAAACATCATGATTATATAGTTCACATGCCAACCCATATCTGTTTTAAATACTGCATTAACTTAACTGATCATTATGTGCAATATTGAATGAGTCGTGCAACTCTGTTGAATGTGAGACGTCTTCTGTGTGTAATGGTGTGTTACAGATCCTGTACTATTTATTAGATTCGATCAATTTTTTGTCTCTTTTTGTTACACTATGCACCCAAAGGATTGCATTCAATTTCGTTGTACTCATACAATGACAACAAAGTTATTCATTCATTCATTCATTCAATTAAGAACCATAACATTATACTACATTCCCTTTGAAAAGGTTATATACATAGTCTTTTATACAGGAAATATGTTTGTACAACAGAAATATGAATCGGTATAATAATTACCTAATTCTGACATACTCTCTTCTAAACTATTGTTAATGTTGATTTTGATGGCCTACCCTGCTAGCAATATACCACTCTATAATTTTTCCATTGTTTGTTTTAAGATGAAGACTATTCTCACAGTCTGCTCAAATATGCAGCGAGTGTTCACAGGAAAACAAACAAATACAGCATAAGATAATTAAATGAATGTCATTAATTTAATGTAAATTGAGATTGTGATATACTGTACAGTTTTTTTCTGGCCTGTCTACTGTACGCGTCTCTAAACGTGACTTTAATAAATCACTGTTGTTTTAAGCAAAAGCGATGATTCAGTCAGTTTTATTCAGTTTTTTTTTTTTTTTTGGCATGCACCTTTTAGTTTTGGATATACATTGAGGTACAGTTGACATAATGACAATTTATAATCTGAATGCACTGTAAGTCGCTTTGGATAAAAGTGTCTGCTAAATGCATAAACGTAAATGAAGTAGTAAAGAAAACTATCAAATTGCCAAACCCGGTACCTCATCCCCGGCGAAACAGCATCCCACTGGAAAATGTAGCTGATTTTATCGCCAAAATTAAAGTATTTCCAGTCTATGATGGTCAAAAGCAGGTAGGCATATTCAGATATGATATTTGGATATAGTCCTCGTAAGAATAAAAAATGTACAAGAGTTACACAGTCTGCAATGTCTTTATAAACACAAATCTACCCACATGATCATCAGACACTTTGAAATCTTGTTTCACAAAATCTTCATCTTCACGGACAATCTTCATCAGACGCGTCTTGGTCCATTTCAACAGAACTTCTTGCCGGTGTTACTGACATTGCTCTTCTTTCGGGAGTGATTGGAGTGGCGAAGGCCATTGTAACGATGTAGAAAACAATGTAGAAACCTTATATAAATACCAAATTTTGAATGTAGGTGTGTCAAACAACCAAAGAAAGTACCACCTTCAACGGTCATAAAACATGCACTTTAACGCATTCAGCATGATATTATCTCTTAAATTATTAGATCATTTATAATAATAGTAGCTCATGAAAACCTCTGATAGTTTTAATTTATTTATACATTTTCTAAAAAGAAAACAGACAGAATACGAGCGAGATAGTAATAATTATCGAGAAACGGTCTCATATCTGATAACTAAACTAGGATATTATTAATAATATAATGTAAATGTTTCGCATGAAGATGGCGGGTTGAAGCCATATTTTATTAAATCAAGCAAATTCACAGAAATATGGACAACGAGCCCTCTAATATTACAGCAAAAAACTAGGAAGCAAAGCACATGGCCTGAAAATTACCATTAGATGGGAAAATACAACAAAAGCGGTGAAAATGCAGTAAACATATTCAAACAGAAAGAATGTGCAATGTCATGGAATTGTTCTGGTTTCAAAGCATAGGTTTATGAAAAACCTTTTCTCATGTGAAAAGGCCTAGCTCAGTAATGTCCTTAAAGTTAAGATAGGACTATCTAGCAGTTTTAGGCGTACTTACCAGGGACCAGTCTGGTGTGTGAAAGAGTTAGAACAAGCTTGATCCGAACCTCCGAAATCCGATCCGGCACATAATTTTGTTGGAGGGGTTCCTCATGCGCCAATGAAAGACGTTTGTGCTGACATATAGTGTGCATATACGAAAAATGTATAATGACCACCCTTGCAGCACATCCACATTTGAAATAAAGAACCTGAACACGCAAAAGGCGAGACATGTGAACTGCTCTGCTCACAAGACATAATGCACGGATTAATAGCCTACACAGGGTCGGCACGTGCATATAGGCGAACTCAGTCGTCTAGGCCGGTAGCACAGTTAGGGCAGCAAATAGGACAGATTTTTTGTTTATCTTTTTGGCATTCGTTTGGAATTATTGCACTCATATCAACAAGTTATCCACCCTTAGTTACTCTAAATCTAAATTCACGATTTCACACTTACATATATTAGCACGATAAAGCGAATGCGTATTTGGCGGTATGGTAATACGTTGTTGGCATGCTGTCCTGGGGAAGGGCTCCGAGCTCAGGAATGACCCCAAAGCAAGAGAGCGTAGGACAGCCGCCAGACTAAGATCCCCCCCAATGCGCTTGAGATCTGGCGGGAACAAGTTCCGAGGAGCAACCTGTCTGGCAGGCCGGGGGGCTGTGTTCACCGACCGCTGGAGTGAACTGCGTGGTTTGGGGCGACCGGTCGGGGAGGGCACAAACCGAGGCCCAGCGATGGCTCACCGCATTGGGACAGGTGAGCCCTGCCCACCGATGGAGGAGCAGCATGGTTAAGGCCCTGGCCAGGAGGATCCGAGTTGCCTGCAGTGGGGTAGTTCACGGAGTCGGCGTACGGGCCCTACTGGCCATCAGCTCCTGCTAATCAGAGGGCGGTACCTGACCGAGAGGGCCACGAAACCTCCAACTAGGGCACAATACCCGTCGTCGGACGGGTGGGTCCTATTGGCTTGGCAGATAAAAGAGTTTGGGACGCCTGACAAGGAGGTTCTCATGTCATCCGACGGAGATCAAGACTCACGGCATCGAATGGATGAGCATCACTTGCTAGTGGCAAGCATAGGACCCCACCGGGAGACCAGCGTCGACATCTGACATGAGATAGCCAGATGGATAGCCTCGCCGACGAGTAAGGAGGAGAGAAAACCCGGAACTGGGAGGGCTCTCGCAGCATCCGATGGGAGATTGAGACTCAGGACATTGAACGGGTAAGCCTCGCCAGGCGGGGGAATAGGTGTGAGGATAGCAGAGACAGTTGGATGGTGTTCGGCGGGCGGACAAGGACTGCAGCGACGGCTAGACCTCGTCGCCCATCGGACGGAAAATTAGGTGGGTGACTGAGAACGACAACGATGCTCTACGGGAGGCCAATACTCACTGAGTCGAACGGGTCAGTCTCACCGACCGAGGAAGAAACGGTAAGTTGTCTGACTGTGAGGCTTTTTCTGATGTCCGACGGAGGCATAATACCCGCTGTGTCGGACGAGTAAGCGTCGCCAACGTGGGACTAGAAAAGGCAAGGTTGTCTGGCCGGGAGCACCTCGCCGGCGACCGACGGGAGATCAAGACTCACTGTGTCGGACAGGTGAAGACAGAAAGGTAAAGTTTTGGTTGAGCCTCACTGGTGGTGGACTGAAAGCTAAGATTATTTTACCGATCGGGTATGTAGCGTTTGACGGGGTTCGATATTGTGGTGTGACCAGATAGAAAAGATGAGTTTGTCTGGCTGGGAGGCTCTCGCCGACGTCTGTCGGGAGATCGGGGCTCACCGAGTTTGACAGGTTTAGACAGAAGGGTAAAGTTAAGTGGTCGGAAGGCCTTGCAGTCAACCGACAGCGTGGTTGGGTAGGCCTTTGCGGCTGCAGGATGGAAAAGGTAAGTTTGTCTGGCTGGGAGGTTCGCCAGCGTCCGACAGGAGCTCAAGACTGTGTCGGACAGGTGAAGACGGAAAGATAAAGTTGGGTGACCAGGATTCTCTCACGACATCTGACGGGAGGAAAATACTTGCAGTCTGGATGGGTAAGTCTCACCGGCCGTGGGGGTTGTCTGGCCGGGAGCACCTCGCCGGCTTCAAACGGGAGATCAAGACTCACTGTCGGACAGGTAAAGGTAAAGTTGGGTGGCCGGGAGGCACTCGTCACTTGACTGGAGATGGAAGCTCGCAGCCTGGATGGGTGAGACTCTCCGGCCGCAGGGTGGAAAAGGTAAGTTGTCTGGCTGGGAAGCTCTGGCCAGAGTTAGACAAGGTGTGATGGTTCACGGAGTCAGACGGGAGAGCCTCGCCAAGCATGGGACTTGAAGGGGTAAGTAACAAGCTGGAAGGCTCGCACCAATTTATTATGCAACGAGAGTCTGGTGGGCTGATTTAATGTGGAACTGGTTCGTTCTGATGTAGCTTTGGAAAGCTTCTGAAGACCATCTTCCTACGGTTTGGATCTGCTGTTTAGTGAGGCCTTTTGGGCTGTTGATGTTGCTGCACCGATGTGAAAGGAGTGGCTGGATAAATTTTTGCTGAGATGCCTGCTGATAGCAAAACGGATCTGAGCTGTTTTTGGAACCAGGCGTGACTGGCTGGTTTTTCAGTATGGTCTAAGAAAAAATGTTCGAGGGGGGATTTGGCCTGGGGAATTCTGAGGCGGAGGTACTCGCGAACGGCTTGGTAAGGTTGGATAGGAGAAGGGAGATTGAAGGTGTAAATGAAATTACCTTTCTTAACTTGGTCTGCTTTACTTAGTCTGATCAAAAAAGAGAGGATTTCGCTATTGAGGATGGTTAGGTCCTAGATGATTAGGTTAGGTATACGAGATGAAAGGTTTTTTCTGCACCTGCTAAAATCTGCGCTCAGATGTTGTGAGCCACTTGCGGGGGTTCTGTGGCGATGGCATTTGATGGGACGGGCATTGGTGTAGCGGTGAAGAGCGAATATTGAGGTTTCGCTTGGAGGAGAGTGTTGTAAGTAGCTGGAGATGGAGCTGTGTTTAGTGGCTCGTGTAGCCAGGCATTTGCCTTGGGAGCAATTGGGTTAGGAGGCCACTTGGGAGCACTTGCTTGGGCTGTGGGGCCTGAGCCGAAAGGGGCAGGCTGCGGGGCTGTGTAAGCCGGCCATTGCGCTAAGCGTTTGCCATTTGGGCTCTGAGCTGAGAGGGGTGGGCTGCAGAGCCGAACTGGAGGTGGAAGTGGGCTTCGGTATCGCTGAGGAAAAAGCCGCAGCGGAAGGCTGAGCTGCAGCCGGATCCTCGCCGGGCCTTGCGTCAGCGGAATCCGGGGCGCGGCCTTGGCTTGCCGGTGGCCTGGCGCCACTGATTGGTGCCCTTCGGGAGCTTGTGTTTGAGCTGAAGGAAGAAGGAGAGATGAGAAAGTTTATGCTTTTGTGTAGCATTTGAGGCTGGGGTAGTTTTGGGAGAGAGGTTGGTTGGCTTGAAAATCTTGTATAAGTTGTATAATTCTGCTTTAGTGAACTTGCGTGGATGTCGGAGTTGGTTAGTGCCTGCCTCAGACTCACCCCGGTCCACTTCTCAATAGGCGGAAATGTGGGGCTGGTGGTTCAAAGTTCTTTTATTCGTCACATACTCAATTATACAGGATATAATCAGTAGTGAAATGTAAATCAGGACAGGTCCGCTCAATGGACAGTGCAAAAAATGAAACATAACACAAGAGAATATATATGAATATAGGTAAAAAATAAAATAAAAATAAGAAGAAAAAATAAGGAGTAAAATGTGCAATAAAATAAAATGTGCAATACAGCTGGACAGTGGACTTAATAAATAATAATATAAACAGGGATGTGCAAGAAGAATGTGCAAACAGGTTGTACTGGGTATGTACACATAGCAGCAATGCAGATGGTGGAGAATAATGAATGTTTTACAGTTTATTAAATTGAGTCCTGTAAATGTTATTTGACCGAGTTTAAGTTTAGGAGCTTGAGTTTAGGAGCCTGGTGGTCTGAGGGAAGAAGCTCCTCCTCAGTCTCTCAGTTTTTGCCATCATGCTCCTGAAGAGCTTGCCAGATGGCAGTAAAATGAAAAGATGGTTACCGGGGTGATTTGAGTCCTTGGTGATTTTCGTAGCTCTGCTTTTGCAGCGTTTGAGGTAGATGTCCTGCAGAGAGGGGAGAGCAGACCCTGAGATGCGCTTCACCCTCTCAAAGCGGCTTCACATCAGCACATCTCATCTGCAATAAAACGAGCTGCTGCACGCTGTCACTGATCCAAGACTCTCATCTCGGGAAAGTTGACAGAATTGTCACTTGCTTAATCTGGTCATCGCTGCATCGTCACAAAAATTTATAATTTGCAGGTCTTTTTACTCGTGCTTTTTACTTTTTGGACCGATACGACAAAGCCGGGGAATCGGCTTGTGTTCTTGTCGGAGAAGGCGAGTGAGTGCCTGGGCGTCTTGGGGGACGAGTGGCTAGGCGAGTCGAAAGCCGTCCACGAGAAGGAGCCTGGGGCTCAATTGCGTGACTACGAGGGGGCAAAGTAGACCTGAAGCCGGTTCGCTGCGGCAATGCAACCAGGGGAGAGATGGATTCGATTGAAAGACGAATGGAGTAAAAAGCGTGAGTAAAAAGACCTGCAAATTATACATTTTTCTGATGATGCAGCGATGACCAGATTAAGCAAGTGACTATTCTGTCAACTGTCCCGAGATGAGAGTCTTGGATCAGTGACAGCGTGCAGCAGCTTGTTTTATTGCAGATGTTAAGCGCTTTGAGAGGGTGAAAGAGAGAAAAGTCCAGCTGAATCACTCACGTGTTTTCAGATGACTGATTTAATCTGATAGTTTGTGTGGATTTATTTACTCATCTAACCTACATGCTATATTCAATAAATGTTTGCAGGAATTTTCCTCATTATAAACTCGAACGCTGCGGAAATGAGTAAAACTATGCAATATACACACAATCCCCCACAAAATTCTGGACAGGATTAATTATAACTCTATTATTTGTAAGTCGCTTTGGATAAAAGCATCTGCTAAATGACTAAATAAATAAATATTACAGGGATTTGTGAAATAAAATTCCATTATTTATTTTTTTCCCAGGCCTGGAAATTGCGGTTTCAAAATGTAATGGCTTTTTCATGTACTAACCCTAATAAAAGCAACTGATGCATGCTGCTAATCACTTAAAATGGCTCACCAATGTGATCACGCGAGTGATCCATTACCTCTCCCTGCTCTAATCACATGCCGGATCCGTCATCCCGCTTTGTTCTGGGACCTCGAAATTTACAAATTAAGCACTGATAATATGACAATATCTGTAGTCAATATTGATTAAATGGGAGGGGGAAATCCTCCTCATACCCAGCTGGGTGTGTCTCACTCGTCCTTAAAATTTAAGCTGCGAGCTCTTTGATCGCCCCCTGGCGGCTGGCTGCAGTACATAAACCCTGTCATAAACCCGCCCTCTCCATATAAATGGAATGGGACTTCAGTCAAAATAAAAAAATTAATTACACTTTCAATACAATTTTCTGAAATATGATTTTGGTCATTTAAGGTAGTTGTTATCACACTGATATATGTTAAATTGTAAATTTTTGTGTTAAGTTTGATTATAGCTAGTAATATGATGCTATAAAAATGGGGCGTATAATAATGGCTGATTGGGTCTGCGGGAGTTTGGGCGGGAGTTTGATTCCGCGCCTCCACCTCACGACATTACTGCGCAGACTCTGGCTCCAAACGAATCTCTACTGCGCAGACTCGGGCTCCAAATTACGTAAATTACTCAAGATGGCAGCAGCCATACTGACATCTCAGTATGGCTCAGTATGGCTGCTGCCATCTTGAGTAAATGTAATTTGGAGCCCAGTCTCTGCAGTTTAGCTTGTGATTCGCTTCACTTTTATATAGTGGAAGGAAGCAGAGGCGTCGTCCATTTTTACAGTCTATGTACCCAGCTAGAAAAAGAAGATAAAATCACTCACTGAAGTGGTATTCTGGAACTGTGATTAAATTAAATAAAACATCAAAATAATAATAACAACAATAACATCTTCATCAAACAAAAGAGATTACCCTAGATAAGGTTTGATTAATATGTACATACAGTACAAGTCAAAAGTTTGTAGGACTGGTAAAAAAAAATGAATTTCGAATATTCGTCGAATTTAAAATAAAAATCCACATTCGAATGCAAAGCGCTGCATTCGAATTTTAGGTGTCCATCAGGCAGCTTGCACACGAGATGCGATGACGAGGTGTCGTTGCATTTATTTTTGCCTGTCCAATTAAACCCACTCGATGCGGTGCTGCACATTCAAAATATAGCGGAAAAAGAGAACATCAATGTGGAGATGTTGTTTACCTCAAAACTGAAACCAAGCCGTTCACACAGAACGCATATTTATTGCATTTTCTAGAGGGACATCTATCATCGTTGCACTCGCGTCTCACACAAGAGAGCCCAAAGCCATGTACAATTCATGTAAGTTCAACTTAAAAAAAAACATGTAATTACTAGATTAAGAAACTAGCTTACTAGCGAACGTGCATATTAACAGCGTAAACATGAACAATGCGATCATACGATTAAATGTTAATAAATTAGGTGTATCAGCAATGATGAATCTTTGAGTTTAAAGCGGCTCTGACTTTCTGTCAGTGTATCCTGACAGAAACGCGCTGTTTTGAGCTATGTGCTCTTTTCCTAAATGCATAACTTACATTTCACAGGTATATTCTCCTTCTGTAAATGTTAGAAAGCCATGTAAATATTTCCATTTTGCGATTTTTCACTAAACTCCACAGACTTGGTTCTGAACGTGCGCATTGCTCGTCAAACAGACAGAACTCAATAAAATAGGAGCACAATAACTCTGACTAAAATATAAATTTTGCTGAAATATTTGTAGTTGGACATTTTAAACCTACAAGTAAGTGTATTTGTATGATAGCACTAACTATAAAGTGACTGTAATGGGGTAATCAAAATAACCCCTTTACTCAATTAGCCTAGTCTGTGCTTTTTTCTTTAGTTTAGTAAATTTACCTTTACTTTAAAAACATTATTTTTGTTTTTAGATCGCAATGTTACAATGTTAGAATGTAATGTGATGTTAACCCTTTTTGCACATTATATATGCCTACATGGTTACATTCACTTTATTTATTTGTTTAATCCAAATACAAAATGCCAAGATATGTACCGTATCCCCAAATAAGGACAAAAATACATAGATATGAATTGTTGCACATATTGCGCAGCCCTATTTGAAGAAATGTGGGACTAGATTAGACCTGACTAGCGAATTTCTAGTCAGGATTTAGACCGTTTCATAGTACTGAGACTGCTCTAATTAGAGTTACAAATGACATGTTCTTGTCATCTGATAGTGGTTGTATCTCTCTATTAGTACTACTGGATCTTAGCGCTGCATTCAACACTATCGACCACAACATTCTTTTGAATAGACTAGAAAACTTTGTTGGAATTAGTGGAAGTGCATTAGCATGATTCAATTCGTACTTATCTGACCGCCATCAATTTGTAGCAGTGAATGAAGAGGTATCATATAAATCACAAGTGCAGTATGGAGTACCTCAAGGCTCAGTACTAGGGCCGTTACTTTTCACGCTTTACATGTTACCCTTAGGAAATATCATCAGGAGACACGGTGTTAGCTTTCACTGCTATGCTGATGATACTCAGCTCTACTTTGTACGCCGCAAACTCTCTTGCAGTAATTAGTTTATCTGCAAGGTGGAAACTGCCATGGGGTATCGATTCACAATGTAGCTGAAGAAAAACTGCATAAACATATGGCATCACACACCTCCGGAAAACAAAGCGGTACCTATTAGCTTCTATTAGTTTGTCTTCCGTGACCTTTCACACTGTAACGTCATAACTGTTCCCTACGGCGTCCGCTAGGCCAGTAGAGGTATTGCAATTTGATGCTAAGCGCAACGCCGAGCGTCTGTGTACGTGCAGGTCAAATGAAGTATACTTTGCAAGGCTGCGTGTACAACTGTGCACATACACTAATACAAGTAAAAAAAGTATACTTAGGCCTTAATTTTTTACTGCTAAATTCTGAAAAAACAAAGGTGTTAATTATCTGACATAAAACCCCCACATATAATAACTCAGAACACTGTCTAATACTTGACAGCTGCATCAGTTAGGAACCTAGGTGTGCTATTTGATAGCTATCTTTCCTTTGACAGCCACGTTGCTAGCATTTGTTAAACTGAAAGTTTTCATTTTAAAAATATTTCTAAATTGAGACCTATGCTCTCAAAATCAAATGCAGAAATGTTATTTCATGTGTTTATGACCTCAAGGTTAGATTATTTTAATGCTTTATTGGGTGGTTGTTCTGCACGCTTAATAAACAAACTACAGATGGTCCAAAATGCAGCAGCTAGAATTCTTGCTAGAACCAGAAAGTATGACCACATTAGCCCGGTTCTGTCAACCAACTAGGGAGCCAGTGCAGTACTGGCTCCCTACTAAACTGAGTAGGGAGATATACAACTGAGTAGATATACAATCAATATTTAATAAAAAATGGATGTATAGGCAGAAATGTTTGTGTGATGTGAAGGATATAATCCTCCTTTAAGTATTAAGTAATCAATAAATATGTGCATGTAATGGGATACGAAAGTATATTAATATGTGTTCGTTTAATAGGGTAGGGTTTTTTACATAAGCTATTGGAAGTGTGCTTGCTGATATAACCAAACTTAAGAACTGATACTAAGGTGCTCCATTAGAGTGTGCTAGGAGTAGAGGTGTGGGAGTGAAGGCCAGTGGAATGTGCACGCACACACATAATAAGATCAGATTGCTTGGGTGCTAGGAGTAGGTTACTTGTTTTGCAGGACCCAAGGGAACAAAGGGAGGAGAATGCTGGTTGGAGGAGCGTTGGACGGTTCTGGCGGCCAATGAGAAGACAACACACGTCGACAGATATTATAAATGATCTGCGAAAATGTTTTTCCTGGGTTGGTTCTTTGTAAGGCATCTTGTCTGAGGCAACCCAGATCTGTACTTTTGGTGACTTCTGATTAATAAACATCAACACTTTGATATTTGAAGCCTTCCTTCGATTTTTGAACACTCAGGACGTTTGAAGTCCAACAGATGGGTAGGCATACAGTTTTTACAGTAAAAAGTTTTTTTTAAATAAAACAAAAACATCATTATGTCTATGGAGTTTCCCCACAAACCAAATGCGTAGTAATAAGAAATTGTACTTTTCTGTGAAACTGCTTTGCAACAATTTGGTTTGTGAAAAAGTTATACAAATAAATGTGAATTGAATTTCAATATGTCTATGGAAATAAAACATTGATAAATAATGTTTATGGCCTTCAAACATGACAACGGCATGCCCGGACATGTCGGGTCCACTATATCCCTTACCATTTGCCTGTTAAAATATTAATGTTACTTATTTTACCTTTACTTATTTCGACATTGCTGGTTCCTCATTAAAACATTTTTGTTACCTAAAACTATTGTCAATGTTTTGCTTTGTTTTATATCATGTGTGATCTTATTTCATTTCATTTAAAAGACGAGAGTAAGACTCTGACATTTGAATGTGTGTCTGTGTACTTATTTAACCTACAGTGTGGGGGCAAGCGTCCTCTCAGAGAGAGGGAGCATTTTATTGAGCCTATGAGTAAATTACTTACAAAGCACATTAATTATTTATTTTCTAAGATGTAAAGTTTTTTGTAATGGGTTGTAACATGTATTTTTATTTGTAGATAAAAACATTCTGTGTAATATCACCATTTTAGATGGACAAGCAAATGTGTGTGTGTGTGTGTGTGTGTGTGTGTGTGAGAGAGAGAGAGAGAGGAGAGAGCTTCTGTAACTGAAAAAAGAAGATACATTTCCAATTTAATAGCACATGGATAAACATAAACAGAACCTGAAAGTCTGCGAAAATAACCGGGACAGTGTATTTTACGATCGTGTCTAATTAGAAATGTTTACTTTGTCACGGCTAGAACTGAAACATGCGTGTAGCAAAATGTCCGTCTCCACGCTAACACCCTAATAGACATTGCAAAAATAGGTGAGCCAGATAACTATTTTTTCAACAGATCTGCTTTCAACAACACCCCTGCCATCCTTTCACCCCCATTTCACAACTTGGTGTGAAAAAGCGCTTAGAGAGATAGATACAGAATTAAAGTTTAAACATGACCATTTTTGTAATAATTTCATTTGAGACAAACTGGAATAACATGAAGACGGGTTCTCTGTTTTCCCTGAAGAATGTAAGACAAATATTTTTTTTTTTACAATTGTATTGGTTAAGCTAAAAAAAATGTAATCTCTTTTCATTGATAGCATGTTACATATTTTATTAAAATTCTTTTTATACAACCAACAGAATATATGTGTGAGGGCTGGTGTGTCTTAAAACTGATCTCTTAATTTCCTTTACGTTTTAATATTGCTTGTTCATTATTTGTTTTTCCTCACAGATCCCATAGAGTCAGAAAGTGAGAGAGAGAGAGAGAGATGGGGAGGGGCGAAGTTTCATGAGGAAGTTTCAAAACGCAAGAATCTTCAACATCTTCAAAAACATTACTCGACAGATCGTTATGTTTTTCCACCGGCATATCTCAACCCAGATGACATCGGAGTTTCACGCTTGCTCGATTTCCGCATCTGAAACTCATTATGAGATCAAACTGCTCCCATGATAATTGATTGACAAAGCCGTCTTACCTTAAACCCACCCTGAGTGAGCTGTCATCAGTCCGCCATTGTGTCGACTCCGGTGCAGGGGAAGACAAGATGTCTCCGATTAAGTGATTGAGGTGTTTTGTTGTTGGATGTAATAATGAATATAGCAGTCGTCATTAACTCCCAACATCTGAGCCGCTGAAGACGCAGAGGATTAATGTTACTTTTGTTTTGAAGGGAATGCGCCAATCCCCAATCTGCCTAAATGCGTCTATGTTTGCGCAAATCATTCGTGATCTAGCTTAATCTATAGAAGAAGTAAAAGGGTTTTTTATGAATCTTTGTTAATTGCCTTTACTAATAATGGCCAGTTAGCCAGTTTTGCAGCTGAAGTTTACAGTCTGCTCGTCATTCCACGGAAGAGAGGGCCTGTGGGTCAGCAGAGCTCATTAGCATTTAAAGCAACACGGACTAAATAACGGCTTGCTGAAAACCAAGCTGATTTTGACAAGGTTAAAAATGTTTTTTTTACACTTCCATTAAGAAATTTTAACCAAAGTATGTTATAGACTTTTCATTAAGACCCTAAAGAATCATATCAACTTGTGGAAAATAGGCATCTGATGACCCCTTCAATACTGTGTGAGGTTATCTGGATGATCCACGGCTGTTTTTTGTTTTGTGATGGTTGTTCATGAGTCCCTTGTTTGTTTTGAAAAGTTAAACTGAGCACTGTTGTTAAACTGTTCAATTTGATGATCAAGGTAAATTGTACTTAATTTCTCTTCCGGAAACATGCAAATATCTTCTGTTTCTTCCGAAGGGCAGTACTAAATGTAAAAATAATAATATTTATACAAAATAAGAAAAATGTTGACATCTTCATCATGTTAACCCCCCCGCTCCTTAATGCATTGTGTTTCTTTCTGGAGCATCAGTGAATGTTTGAAGCTTTTTTAAATAGTTGTGTTTGAGTCCCTCAATTCATGGGCGTAAATTTCATTTAACAGTAGGGGGGGGCAATAAATATAACATTTCTCATGAGCAATTTTTGAAGGGGACACAAATAATACAGTCAAATTGTACTTATAAAGATATGTCCCCACAGTGAAAAACTTTGCTTCTATCATTATTATTGTAGCACGGAGACTGCGTCATTATGGTTATTTTCAAAGTTTTTCTCAGGTTCAATGACAAAGCAGATCAGCACATTTCAAACAGCCACAAACCAAGGATAAGAAATAATAAAATCCCTTTTATTTCATCCATGCTGACGATTGTAATGATGCCAGGTTGTTTACCTCAGCTTAGAGCGCTCTGCTCGTGCTGCTTCTCAGAATGTTTGGTCGCTATAGCAACCAGTTGTAGTGGAAAACTGTAGGTCCAAAACAGAGCAGAACCAAACTGAATCGAACCGAGCTGGTACCAGTCAGTGGAAACCCCCCTAAGTTGCAGTGCACTATGCAACAAGCTATTGTAAACAAGCTAACGTTAACTAGATAAGTAATATTTTAATCACTAATATAGCAGATTCATGGAAAATTACATCGGTAACGTTAATCAGCATTTTTGCCGCAACTAATTTATGAATGAGTCTGCTGCATCAACTACATTAAAGAGAATCGCTTTATTTAAAGTGAATAAAGTACCCTACTTACTGGAGTTCAACATTAACTGAGCGCAGCCACACACCTGACTCGTGTGTGGGTAGGTGAGATGAACTGGGAAAGCAGGCAGTCAGTGTTGCCAGATCGGGTTGACGATTTCCAGCCCAAAAGCTCAGCAAAACCCGCCCACTTCAACAAAAACCAGCCCAAAATTTTAACTGCCAAAATAATGTGATATGATTTTATTACCATGTCAATCAAGGTTGATAAGGACCACTTTTATCTCCTCAAAATAAAATAACGAAAAAAGGTAATAAAGATAAATACATTTTCACAGGAACATGGATCAAAACAGGGCAAATGCGTTACAGACAGTAAGAAAATATGCTTAAAATGACCAGGAACCTTTTCAAAATGGCAATCAAGAAATTAACTGATAACCCCCGGGGGAACACATGCATCATTTTCAATGTCCACAGTAAGAAAAAGCTCATTTTTGTGCAAATAAAGTGCACAATAAAGTGTTTAGAAAGCAATGTTAATTCACACCCACAACAGCCAAACATGTGTTATTCATTGATACATACTGTATGATAATCTGACAGCTAAAATAATAATAACAATTAACAACAATGCGCTTACCTTTCTCTTGTGCTTTATCTTCAGACAGCATGTATTTCATGAAGTAAACATTTTAGAACATAATGCAGAACTTAGCACAGTCAAAACTGTTCAAGTCCAGCAGCTGTCAATGCCAAGTATACAAGAGTTTGGACGGTTTAAAAGATGTTCTGATGCAGGACAGCATTGTATAGTCCCATATTCAGTTTTTATTTTTATTAAATCCTTCAACTGTTCTCTTATTTCAGTTACAATTACATTTAGAAGTCTTCTATTCATTTAATCCACGTTGTGAGATTTGAGTTACTCTTAGATTCTTTATCGTGTAACTTTTATATTTAAGCCACTTTGCCATGACAATCACTTAACTTAAAATGAAAGAGTAAATATATAGCTGCACATTTAAATTTTGCCCTTTACAGCGCCAAACCCAATCACTCGAGTCATCACATCTCACCAACATAAAAGATGGTAAATTGATTGACAAGTCTCTGTTAAAATGAACCAAAAGGGTTGCGTTAAGGAAAAATGAGTTGATGACTGCACTACACATTATTTTGCTGTGATACTTTGAGCTCGAGCATATTAAGATAACATAACTAAGATAAAAGCGAAGAAAAAAGCAGCTGATTGGGCGGCTTTTATTTTTTTTAAAGCAGCCCAAATTTGGTCTACCCGCCCAATGCGTTAATATCCGGTCCAAGCCGATCAAAAGAAGCCCAATTGGGCAGCAACCCGCCCAATCTGGCAACACTGCAGGCAGTGGGCCAAACCACTGTGAGGAAGGGGAGGGGGAACGCAACTGTTTCGAAAAGCATTTTTTGCGTTTTCTTTTTTCTTCTACTTACACAATTATTTTAGGTATACATACATATATTTTTCACAATAGAGAGTGCGATTTTTTTAAATATTTTTTTTGGGGGGGACAACCCTCGGATGGGGGGGGACATGTCCCCTCCGTCCCCCCCGGGATTTACGCTCATGCCTCAATTGTCCTCAGTGTTAGAAGATGGATCTCAAAATCATACAGTCACATGTGATGAAGAGTCTTTGGCCACTCAAACTCTCCTTCTCACCATGCATTAGGACAATATAGACACATGTCCTCTTCCAGGCAGATTCATAACATTTTCTGTTGATTGGAACTTCTTAATGATTGCCCTGATGGTGGAAATGGGAATCTTCACTGCTCTAGCACTTTTCTTAAAGCCACTTTCTAATTTGTGAAGCTCAATTATCTTTTTCAGCACATCAGAAATATATTCTTTGGTTTTTCTCTTTGTGATGTGTGATTCATTTGGAATTTGGCCTTTGTTTTCCCTCCTATTTATATTTCTGTGAAACAGGAAGCCATGGCTGGATAATTTCATGTTCATAATCACGCTGGTGTGCTCAAAATTGTGAACATGAATGGGAATATATTTCAAATATACTTTACTGATAAGAATTTCTAGGGGTACCAGTGATTATGTCCAACATGTATTTGAGGTATTATGATTCATAATGATATTTCCCCCCAATTTTAAATTCAGTAATTTAAAATTTAAATTGCCATGTTCTTACTTTATGATGGTTAAAATTCTATATTTTTTTTAGAGCATTGCTTTGCGGTCACTAAGCTATTATAGGACATCCTTATTACTTGGCTATATATTTAAGGTTAGAGATTTTCTCAAATCTATAACCTGGTATGAGCAATTGTGATAGTGATGCTGGTCTGAGCAAACACCACTAAAAGTAAAAAAAATAAAAAAAATAAAAAGACACATTATACAACATTATTTATCCATGTTTATAAAGTCTTTCATATAATCTGTCTCTTATGTTGTCACTGGGGACTAATCACAATAGAGAGTGGAATACATGTAATAATAATAATAAAATACATTACTTAGAATGTATTAACATACATAGTTTTTTTCTTCTAGAGATCAGAGGTCTCATGTATAAAACTGTGTAGATTTTATCCTATCCATTCTGTGTACAGCACAGATTTTGAAGTAAAACCATATGTGCGCCATATGTATGTGCCAAATTCCCTTTATCAAACCCAGTCTGAGGAAGATTGTGCAAACTTGTACAGGATACTGCATATTTGCAAAAGTATATTATTCTCATTCATTCCCACTGGCAAAAGTGTTAATTTGTTTCTGGCATAAATACATTTATGTAATTCAGACAACAGGAGTTGACATTACGGTACTTGTCTGCACACACCACCACCAATAAGAACACCATTTGTGTGTGCAGCAGTGGTTATATAGTACTGTGTTATCAGACCTACTGAAACTGGGCGAAGGACCATTTAACCACCTAACAAGTCTGGCAGTGTCTGTCATTATACACTCTGTCTATAATGCTAATCATTGTGAAGTGTGCATTGCTGATCATTACTTCTGGATAACAATTTCATGTTTCATAATTTTAAGCGCTCAACTCCATTCACAAGAGTGGCACAATCATTTTCTAAATGCGTATGAAATGAAAAGGTTAAAATCTTTCTTTCTTTTTTCTTTCATTACTTAGCTCACACTAATAAAAGTGTGCATATGCACAGTAGCTGCACATGGAGAACACATTTATGCCATTTTTTTAATTTTTATAAAATCAAATGTGCATTTGGGAAATTGTGCACTCAAATATCAGAGACCATATTGGACATTCAATATGCAACATTTTTACATTACGCTACTGATGTATATATACCTCGAGGTCCAAACTTCAAATAGTCCATAAACAAATGTCTGACAAGAAAAATGTCAACGAAAACATCCAACATCAGACTGCTCATAGAATTTAATTTGAAGACCACAGCAAAACAGAATAGCATCAGTCATTGAAAAAGTGTCCCTGTGTAAGTGAAACCAAAGATGTATTTCGCCTTAGATTGAGTCAAGAATGCCCGTCCTCTATGCAGGTGCTATTACTCCAAACCCAGAATGTAATTGATGCCTTGTACCAGTCCAATAATAATAGGCTGCCAGGCCACAGTAACGCAGCCAGTCCAGTAGCTGTCCGTACATGACATGGGGTCTCTCCCATCTAAGGACTGAGTTAAGGTGCTAAATTATTTATATTTATAAAAACAAAACACTGAACTAAGATTGTTATACAAAGTATATGTCAGCACATAGAAACCCATAGAAAATTTCCAAAAGTGATCGAAATCAGTGAGTGTGTCACCACTTTTATCTAAGTGGAATTTTTCCCCACTAAATTTGACACCCTAAACCTCACTTTTAACCATGGGTACTTTTATTTAAAAAACATCCAGGATTAACTGTTAACCCCTTGTAATGTATTAAAGTGGAAAGTGAACGTGACTTAGGGAGAAAAGTGACACAAGATAACCCAGAAAAAGCCTACCTTTTGATATTTCATTCGTACTGCGTCGCTATACACTATGGGGAAAACCTTTTTCTCAGAGGACTGAAGCCTTTTCAATCACGCAGTGTATCTGCACGGCCATTGGTTCGTGCCTTAAATTAAAAATAGGTTCGGCGTCAGAGCTGCACGAGTTTAAGTCAGTGGCCACGCACCTCTGCCCACCCACTGCCATAGGATGGAAAGCGAAGGTTGCTCACCCCTCCAAGCCATGCAGGACAACGTCTGCCCTCGCTGGATGAGCATACTCCTCAGCCAGGCAGGTGGCCACAGCTCTGCACTCTATGGCCGTGCTCCAGACCTGACCCCGCAGCTTCCAAGGAGCAGTGTAGTGCAACAGACCCAGCCCAGCTAGCAATGAAGGCAACAGCACAGGCCATCGGGAGTTCAATGGCCAGCTTAGTGGTGTTGGCCAAGATCAAGGAGGCTGACAAGGTCCCTTTCCTTGATTCTCCGGTCTCCCCTACGGACTGTTTGGACCTGCCGTGAAGGGTTTTGCGGAGTGTTTTACTGCTGGGCATAAGTCGTCCCAGGCAATGCGGCACTTCCTGCCTAAGCGCTCCAGCTCTGCAACCACCACCAGTTGCACTAGACCTGCACCAACTCAGCAGCCAGTGAAGCCTGTGCCATCACCCACCCAGCCTACTCAGAATTCTGAGCCTCGACAGCACTCCCGCTCGGCCAGAAGCTACCCGTTCCCGAAGCTCCAAGGACCCCAGCACAAGCTGACGCTGGATCCTGTGCCTCAAGCGCCATCCTAATCTACTAAAAAGGAAGATGAGGGAGCAAAGTCTCACCATTGCCGGACCACCCCCCAAATGGCCTCTGTTATGCCCCCAAGAACTCTGTTTGGTTCCGGGTGCCGGTGTCAGTATGTTTGTCACAAAAACTGTTGTGAATACTGGTCCCATTTAATAGCACACTAACAGCCGCTGTTATAGTGGGACAAATAAAACAAATATTTTTAAATAGAGAGCAAATTTTCTCTTCCTCTTATCATGAGAATCAAGTCCCCTCATGGCAATCCACCACCCGAACCAATCCAAGCCCTCGCCACAAGGGCTGAGGCCTGGCAGGCCATCCCCGGAGTATCAGATTGGGTTTTGGGGATTATAAAACAAGGTTACTTCACTTCAGTTCGCTCGAAGACCCCCGCAATGTCCCATCAGAGGAGTGGATGCTCCACCCACAAATGGTTCAGAAAATCTGGGAGATCTTTGGCAAGGCAGAAGTCGACCTCTTTGCCTCAAAAGCCAACTCTCACTGCCCAATTTATTTTTTGAAGAGCGAGGACGTATTGGCACACGATTGGCCCAACCTACTCTTGTATGCTTTTCCCCTGATCGTTCTGATCCCTCAGGTAATCAGGCAAATCAGGGTAAACAGACACAGGGTCCTTCTAATAGCCCCGCTCTGGAGGAACCAGCTTTGGTTTTCGTAGATGTCTCAGCTGCTGATAGCAGCCCCATGGCCCATTCCCCTGAGGCAGGACCTTCTCTTTCAGGCGTACATGACCATTTGGCACCCCCAGCCCAAGCTGTAGGCTCTGCACCTCTGGGCTCTCGACGGGAATCAGCACATCTTCCCAAGAGTGTCCCGAATAATATATCACAGGCTAGAGCCGTGTCTACGAGACGACTCTATGCCCGAAGACTGAGCTTCCTGTGACATATTGGTGATATTGTCCTTCCTACAAGAGCTGTTGGATAAGGGCCATTCCCCTTCAATGCTCAAGGTCTATGTGGCAGCTATAGCCGGACAGTCTGTAGGCCGGAACAGCTTAGTTGTTTCATTTTCTGAGGGGATCCAGGAGGCTCAATACACCTTGGCCCCCCACAGTCACTGCGTGGGATCTGCCCACAGTCCTGAGAGCCTTCAAGGGTTCCCCCTTTGAGCTACTACTGTCTGGAAACTTAAAAACCCTGTTGTGAAAATCGCCTTGCTACTGGTGTCTACGTTTACACCCCGTTTAGAGCACAGGTTATCACTCTTTCTGCGCTGCCTCCTTCGGCGGATCACCTGGAGCTTAACCTTCTCTGCCCTGTGAGGGCATTGGGAATTTACATCGAGCGTTCCACCCCGTTCAGGCAGTCAGAACAACTCTTTGTATGCTTTGGTGGCCACACCAAAGGGTCTCCGGTCACAAAGCAGAACATTTCAATGGTTCAATGGTTAGTTGATACTATTGTGCTAGCATACTCCTCCCTGGGCCTACAATGCCACATAGGAGTTAGAGGCCATTACACTCGAGGTGTGGCCTCGTCTTGGGCGTGGTCTAGCGGTGCGTCCATAACAGACATTTGTGTGGCGGCCACCTTCACCAGGTTCTATAACTTGGACGTTCCAGCCTTAAAGGCTCGGATTCTATCTGCTTAAAGGGGCACGTGCTTGCCTAAGGGCAGGTCTAATCCTTCAGGCATATACCTGACTTCAGTATCGGAAGGGAACGTACTGTTACTAACGTAACCTTGGTTCCCTGAGATACAGGAATAAGTACTGCGTTGCTTACCATGCCATGACGCTGCACGACTCAGTGTCATCACTTCAGTCGAATTTACCTGAAATCCTATGATGTAATGCCCGCTTATATAGCCAGATGGCCCTGCCCATTCTGGCGGACTTCATCGCCATGGGCTCATGCAGCTCTGCTGGCTACACATTGGTTTGTTTTTAATTTAAAAAAAACTTTTTTTAAATTAAACTTAAATTTTTATTAAAATTAAAGGGATAGTTTACCCAAAAATGAAAATTCTGTCATTAATTACTCAACCTCATGTTGTTCCAAACCCGTAAAACCTTCATTCATCTTCAGAACACAAATTAAGATATTTTTGATGAAATCCGTGAGCTTTCTGACCCTGCATAGCCAGCAACACAACTGAAATGTTTTATGGCCCAAAAAGGTAGGCAAGGCATTGTTAAAATAGTCCATGTGACATCAGTGGTTCAACCGTAGTTATGAAGCTACAAGAATACTTTTTTGTGCACGAAGATTAAAAATAAAAAGACTTCTCTTCAGTGTCATTCTCTGCTGCCATTTATGTACTACGATGCATGCGTGTGGTGTTGCTGATGCAGGAGCCTGACGTAGAACCCGGATGTCGCTTTGTTTACAGCAGAAGATGGATGCTGTACAAAAGTCGTTGTAAACATGTCTGAATATTTTGATAGAGGATGAATTTCACATTTGTTCCCAGACTTATTTGAATGTCGAGGTCCCGGAACAAAGCAGGGTGACGGATCCGGCTTGTGATTAGAGGTGGGAGAGGTAACGGAGCAATCGCGTGATCACATTGGTGGGCCAGCTAGTGATAAAAAAAGCAATGATATTTTGAAACCGCAATTTCCAGGCCTGGGATTTTTTTTATAATGGTTATAGAGTTATAATTAATCCTGTTCAGAATTTTGTGGGGGATTGTGTGTATATTGCATCGTTTTACTCCTTCCCATTGACAGAATGGTCACTTGCTTAATCGGGTCATTGTTGCATTGTCACAAAAGTATAATTTGCAGGTCTTTTTACTCACGCGCTCCAGAGGCTTTCAGGCTGAGCGCTCAGTCACATCCAAAGCTGCCTATATAGCGAGTATCATATTGAGTTATTTTTCCTAGTTTGTTGTTGAGCTTAAGTGGCCAAATACACACAAAATTACACAAAAATGGCCGTCCGGACGAGTATCCTGTTTTTTTCTTAAGTAAATGTGAACAGTTGAGAAAGAAAACGAATGCACAAACTCAACTGCTGCTCTAGGCAAAACCCTGCCGTGCCACCCCCACTTCACTCATAATTAAATATGATTTTAAAGATGCACGTGAAAGACTGGATCATATGTTTATTGATACAACTGCATGAAAATAAAAGCAGACACGGGCATGCTTTCTGATTATTAATTTTTCCCCCTACTGCAGCATAAAATAAATAAATAGGCCTAAATAATAATAATAAATAACACCTGTAGTATATCAAGGACCGAATCAGACAAATCAAGATTCGATCAAAGCATGGTTGAAACACGAGGAGCCGAATTCCACAAAAGGGAGAACAAGACAACAGCAGGAAGTCGTAAATCAGATCCCTAGCTCCAGCCCGTCTGAATACAGCCTAACCAGCAAGCCTTTTTCAGAGGAAGCCTGCCAGCATTAAGACAAAGGAACACTTAATGATAATTCCAATGCAGGAAGGAGACAATCAAATTTGGTAATACATTTGAGTAATAAATATTAATGGTCAAAGAGATGCAACATGTGACCATCACATGTAAATCTGTGATAGAAATCACAGCTACAGACTTTCTTAGATTGACCTCACTTCGAGGAGAAAGGCTGAAATTCCTTGGTTCACAAAGACTTAAAAATCATCTTAAAAGACTTTCATTCTCATTGTTAATGAAACTAATAATTTCTATGCATAAATGCATATTATGTATGTGACCCACACATTTTGACTATCCTTGTTTTAATCACTCATTGCGTATGTCTTGCTTTTAATTAGTATTGAATAGCTTAAGCCTTAAGGGTTAATGTCATGTTTGGTATGTATGAGTTTGATAATTCTAGCTTGAAACGTTTCTTTTGATTGATTTTCTGTCAAATGTATCATATTCTGGTTATATAAATCACATCCAAAAGGATACTTCACAAGAGCATGTAAGATTTTGACAATGTGACTGACCATGACATGATGATTTATTGATTGGGTGGAGCAACAAAGCAGCACTCAGAGCCAGCATAGGATCTAATTGGTCAAGACAACCATTGGGGAGGTGTCTGAAAGCCGAGTTTAAATGCTAGGACACCCTCTTGAACTCGCTCTCTTGAAAATGCCATCTACAAGCTCTCTCTAACTCTCTCTTTAGCCATGCTTTTTGTCATCACCTTTGGGCCTTTTGAGCACCATGTGCTCTGGCCCACAAGTCAGCGGCTACCATGATGAGAAGAAAAGTCACCTAGTCTCTTTACATCCTTTTATTCTTTTACTTTAGTTTATTTTCTTTCCGTTGAGTTCATGTGCTAAGTTACGTTTGCCCACGACAAACAGCCCAGAACTCTGCAAAACCAGCCAAGAGCCCACTTCAACGACTCCTGAACTCTAAGCCAATCAGCGACTTCGGAGAAACCCTTTCCTGCAAAGGACACAAAAGCAAGCAAGTACAAACCCCAGATTCTTGCTGAGCTGGTGTAATTTTATTGATGGTTGTTCAGGTCTATGCAATTGCACATATTGCTGTAAACGTGGGATATCACATTCTCATTCTCTTAAACTAATCCTTTCCTCACTTTCTCTTTCTACAACGTGTGAATGCTTGTGTTCATGTGTAGATTAGTTTACATGTCTTAGAGTTATATAAATAAAGTCTTGTTTATATTGAAAAGAGAAATATCTTGTTTTGTGCTCACAAGTTAATGTCTTAATCTGTCGATTTTGTTACTGTGCTATTTAATAGTGTTTTCACTATATTTTGGGATTTTAATATCCAGTGCAGAGTTTGTTATACGGCTTGTTCAGTGAATCGCCGTGAAACAGTGAGTCTGTTACAATTCCCTATAAAATCATTAATGATTCCCTTTGAGCTAAATTGACTTGTTTCCCTTATAACAATATATATATTATATGTTATCATTACACACCTATTAAAGATGCAAACTCAAATTAAGTGTACAAGCCTGAAGTGGCCATAGTAAGATTTGTGAGAATCCCCGGTGAGCAGTGCAAAACAGCTGGTGTAGTCAGGGCTTAATCTGAACAAGCCTGGTCCGGATCAGCACTTCCGAACTCCGATCATCTCATTTGGGGGATCCTCTTCCTCCAACGAGAGACGTCCGTGTCAGGGTTATTTTAGTTTTGCATTTTTAAATTCTCTTTTATTTTAATATTGCTTTCAATTTTCGCTATAAATTTCAGTTTTTTTAATTTTTCTATAATTTGGTTGATTTTAGTTTAGTTTTTATTTTGTGAACTGTTTTCTACCCTATATAGGTTACATTTACATTTATGCATTTAGCAGACGCTTTTATTTAAAGTGACTTACAGTGCATTCAGGCTATACATTTATTGTCAGTATGTAGTAGGTTAGTTTGCGTTTTAATTTGAGTTTTAGTAATTAAAGTTTAGCAGAATTAAAATAACACTTCCAGAGCACAGATCAAAGACATTTTAATTTAAGCTTATTGACGCAAACCACTAGTGACACTAAATTAAAGCATGCTGAGATTGATTAGAAAATTAATATTTATTTGTGATTATTTTATTTAGTTGCTGTTGGTTTTGTTTTGTTTTAGTTTTTCATTTATTTTGACATTTCTTAAATACTCTTTCTTGCCTAAATGCCTTTATTTTTGTCAAATAAAGTTATGAATATGACATGTTTTACAGTTTAAACATGTACAACATTTCTTATATTTAAACTCGTTTTTAAACTAAGCATTTTTAGAAGCAAAAATAAAACATTTCATAGTCGGAAAAAGACCGATGCGGCTCGTTTAGGTGACTTGGTTTGCTTTGCATTAAATACAATGGGTTTATAGATTAAATGAAACAAACCTATATTTAACCAAATAAAAAAGGCTATAATCTTACCTTTCAGAAGCGCGTGTCTGGCTTTAAAACTCAACGGACATCACCAGCAGCGAAAGTCATTCATGTCTGGATAGGTTTAATCGTTATGATTTTTATTCATAAATGTACATTATGATGCTTTGCATGCATGCATGTAGAGTAGCCTATTAACGGCGCTCAGTTGGGGGGCAGCGCAGGGGGCGTCATGACTAGCAAAGTTAATTTAGATTTAGAGTAACTAAGGGGTGATAACTTGTTGATATGAGTACACTAATTCCAAACGAATGGCCAAAAGATAAACTAAAAATCGGTCCTTTTTGCCGCCCTGACTGTGCTGTCGACTGAGTTTGCCTATATGCACGCGCCGGCCCTGTGTAGGCTATTGATCCATGCATTATGTCTTGTAAGAGCAGCATTACATGTTCCCTTTGAGCTTTGCATTGTTCAGGTTCTTTATTTCAAATGTGGATGTGCTGCAAGGGTGGTCATTATAATTTATAGGATTTTTCGTATATGCACACTATAGGTCAGCACAAACGTCTTTCATTGGCGCATGAGGAGGGGGATCCAACAAAATGAGGTGCCGGATCCTATGTTCCGGCATAAATTAAGCCCTGGTCAGCAGCACCACATGTTTGCATCTAGATACTCTCATGAATGGCAGTGGAGACTGACACTGAAGAGAAGAAACTGGCCCTGCTCCAATGACACTTCATGAGGACTTTCAGGCTACGCAGCCAACCCAGCAGTCAAAGCAGCATTATGTAACAAAAGTGCAGACTTTTGTTTTCTTTGCGCACAAAAAGTACTCTTGTAGCTTCATAATATTACGGTTGAACCACTGATGTCTCACACACACACACACACACACACACTTTTAACAATGCCCTTACTACCTTTCTGGGCTATAAAACGTTTCAGTTGCGTTCAGTTGCAAGGGTCAGAAAGCTCTCGGATTTCTCGGACAAAGAGGAGCGAAGGTAGTATGGACCAACCTGAGGGTGAGTAAATTACTAATTTTATTTTTGGGTGAACTATACCTTTAAAATGTCTCAGTGGTTAAAAAATGAACTATCTATCTATACATATATCTGTCCTTTAAATCTACTTTATAATCTGCTGAATCTATGACTCCGGGAAAAGGAGTTGTTACTGGCAGGTCCAGCTTATTAAGAGAGTGGGAATACTAAACCATTACTACTGTTGGCTCCTCTGGCCCATCTAGAGAAAGTATGACATAACATACACAATACTAGGCTTGAACAGGGGAATAAAACCAAAATTTAGCCTTAAAGCATTACAGGACTTAAAGATTTTTTTAAATGCACAGACCCTATACCAAATACAAATCTTATAAAAAGCATTTAGAATGTGTGAGATGTGTTTCACATGTATATGCTAAAATTGAATTGAACTGATTTGGAGTGTTTTGGAGGTCAAAAAGGATACGGGTTACTGAACATCCTTTTAAGGTCAACTTTTTCTTTGCAGTATGGACATGTCTGCTTCTTACCCACAATGCACCAGCCACGTATGCAAAACTCATGAAATCTGAGAAAAAGTAGGTTAAGGAAACAAATGTGTGCATCTAGTGTACATGCCAGATGATGACAACTCTATTGTCTGTGGTTTAATGTAATTGTATTAATATCGGTAAATATTAATATTTGGTGACTCATTGTCTTATATATGCTTAGATAATGAGGAAATGGATGAAAAATAATACAACAATAGTGGCATACACTTTACAGGCACATCTCAAAAATTTGAATATGGTGGAAACTTATTTCAAAGTGAAACTTTCATATATTTTAGACTCATTACATGTAAAGTAAAACATTTCAAATGTTTTTCTTTTAACTTTGATGATTAGAGCTTACAACTTATGAAAGTAAAAAGTCAATATATCAAAATATTAGAATATTTCCTAAGATCAATCAAAAAAGGATTTGCCAAACAAAGAAGTTCAAGTTCTTTAAAGTATGTTCATTAATGCAATCAATACTTGGTGGGGCTCATGCAAAAACTCCAGCATCAGTGAGGTGTGGCATGCAGCGATAATCCTGTGGCACTACTGAGGCACTATTGAGTCTTCAGTCGTCTGTATTGTTGGATCGACTGTTTCTCATCTTTCTAAAGTCCTGCTGGAAAAGGAAATCAGCATCTCCATAAAGCTTGTCAGCAGATGGAAGCATAAACTGCTCCAAAATCTCCTGGTAGGCGGCATTGACTTTGGACTTGATAAAACACAATGGACCAACACCAGCACACACGGCACCCCAAATCATCACAGACTGGAAACATCACACTGGACTTCAAGTAGCTTGGATTCTGTGCCTCTCCAGTCTTCCTCCAGACCTTGATTTCAAGTGAAATGCATAATGTACTTTTATCTGAAAAGAGGACTTTGGACCACTGAGCAACAGTCCAGTTCTTTTTCTCCATAGCCTAGGTAAGATGCTTCTGATGTTGTTTCTGTTTCAGAAGTGGCTTGGTAGCCCTTTCCTGAAGAAGTCTGAGCATGGTGACTCTCGATGCACTGACTCCAGCTTGAGTCCACTCCAGCTTCAGTCCACTCCTTGTGAAGCTCTCCCAAGTGTTCGAATCGGCTTTGCTTGACAGTATTCTCAAGCTTGCGGTTTTCACTTTGCTTGTGCACCTTTTCGAGCCCAATTTCTTAATTCCAGTCAACTTTGCATTTAATATGCTTTGATACAGCACTCTGTTAACAGCCACCCTTTGAGTAATGACCTTCTGTCTCTTACCCTCTTTGTGGAGGGTGTTAATGATAGTCTTGGACCATTGCCAAGTCAGCAGTCTTCCCCATTATTGTGGTTTCAAAACAAGATATTCCCCAAAGTTATACTATAGGGATGGTAATTTAACAAAGCTCCAATATAAATATTATAGTATCTTGAGATACTGGATTTTTGAATTTCATGAGCTGTAAGCTCAAATCATCAATATATATATAAAAAAAACTGTATAAATGTTTTAATTTACATGGAATGAATCTTGAATATATGAAAGTTTCACTTTTTGAAATGTTACAATACAAAACAATTACTTTTTCAAAACATATTTATTACTTATTACAAATTTTTACTTTTATTACTTATTCCTAATATACTTATTACTACTTTTTAAGATGCACCTAAACAAAGGTCTGTTGTTCAGAGGTTTAAACGCTTGATACTCAGCCACAGCTTATTCATTATGAAGCATAACCTTTTCTGGTTTCAAAAAACTGTTCTGCAAATTGTTTGTTTGCCATGGCAGCACTTTATAGATATTTCTGAAACTAAGACAAATAAAACAAAGTCTAAATAAAAATAATAATAAAGGACAAGATGCCGTTACTGAAAGCTCAGTGTCCAAAGAATAATAAGATGCAGTCACATGCATTATTTAACTGGTGAGAGCTGAACACCATAATTGGCAGGTCCACCATCTCCAGTGCACCTGTTGTTACTTTCAATGTCAAGCATTTTCAAGGACAATATAAAAAATAAAATACAATTTTAAACCATGAAAACACAAGTTAAATCAAGCATTTTCCAAACTCTGTACAAACCCTGGAGCTGGCAGACATAACAAATTAACTAACATAAACAGAGTAAAGGATACACATGTTTGCAGGACAGTCTGTATGTGTTCTCAATGATTCCTTCTTCACTCACATCCACAAGAATTGGCTGACCACAGACGGCACAGATGCTGTCTGACAGGTGCTTAGTGGGCATTCCAGATGCACTGTAATACTGAAACAACAGATCTTTACATCAGGTTGTCCTGACAAAGCAATCTATAGCAGATGCAATAATAAAATATATTGATGATTTATATAAAAGTACAGATCAGTATTTTCAGTGTCTTTATGAACTGTAGTAGATGTGAAATTCAGACCTCTATGAACTAGAATACAGTCGTCTCCTCTTTCCTGAGTATTTTTTATTTTTCGTGTTCTCTGTCTGATAAATGCATTTCTTTAAGAAATTCTATCTGACAGTGGAGTTGTCTCAGCTGGTTGAGAAGGCCATTTCAATTATAACTTTTTTCCTTACACGGACCTATTGACCTGGATATGATGCCAAGAATAAACCTGAAGGCATGAAAAGTCTAAGGAGAGTAGAAATACATACATGTGTACATATTGGAGTATAGCTCTGTAAAGAGGAAAAAGTGTGTGTGTGTGTGGGGGGGGGTATAAGAGTGCTAACCCAGTATGGACAAATAAAACTGATATATTACTTTCATATCTTAATCTTTGGTTCCCATAATGATCTCTGAAGAACAAGAGCAAAGCATGAACACATCCCAAAGAGAACATGGGGATTTAACAAGAAAAATATCACTTTACAAATCAAGAAAACTAAATCAAACTAAATTTCTAGGCTATATTTATCCATATTTCAAACGTAATAAACTCTTTTTTTCTCACTTCCACTGACTTTAACAAATTTCTTTACAAATCCTCGTTTTGTGCTTTAATTCATGACCGGCGTTTTGTTTTGTTCACTCTCCGCGTTCGTCACTAATCACCAGTGTTGGGGAAAGTTACTTTTAAAAGTAAAACATTACAATATTGTGTTACTCCCTAAAAAAGTAACTAATTACATTACTTAGTTACTTTTTTATGGAAAGTAATGTGTCACGTTACTTTTGCATTACTTCCGCGTTACTTTTTAAATATGAGCAGGGCTTGATTGTTTTTATTACAAGAAGTAATATTTTTAGCAAATGTAAAATCCCTTTCACACTAAGTAGTGTACTGAATAAACCTCAGGCTGAAGGAAGAGTAAATCACGTGTGTACAGTAGAACGCAGGAGAAGGTTAAACACTCTTCAGCAATAAAAAACAAAGTAATTTTTGCTTATTAGTATGGTTGAACTGGATCATCAAAGGTCAGCAGCAAAGACATTGGTTGATAAAATGGGATTAGATACATTTGTTGTTTAACATTTAATTATTGCAGGTGTAGAATATCAAGGACAATAATTGGCAAATCAAGATTCGAAATCAAGCATGGTTGAAACATGACAAACCGAATTCCACAAGACAACAGCAGAAAGTCATAAATCAGACCCCAGCCCGCCTGAATACACCCGACCAGGTTTCGAGGACAAAGGCTAAAATTCCTGGGTTCACAAAACCTGTAGAATCATCTTAAAATACTTTCATTCTCATGGTTAATGAAACTAATCATTTCTATGCATAGCTGCATATTATGTATGTGACCCACAAATTGGAATATCCTTGTTTTAATCATTGTGTTGTCCTGCTTTTAATTAGTATTGACTAGCTAATGCCTTAAGGGTTAATGTCATGTTTGGTATGTATGAGTGTCATAAGTATAGCTTTAATCATTTCTTTTGATGGATTTCCTGTCAAATGCATCATATTCTGGTTATAGAAATCACATTCAAAAGGATATTTTGCAAGAGAATGTAAAATTCGGGCAATGTGACTGAACATGACATGTTGATCTATTGAGTGGGTGAAGAAACAAAGAGCCAGCATGGGATCTAATTGGTCAAGACAACCATTGGGAGGTCCCTAAAAGGCCGAGTTTAAATACCCAGGACACACCTCTTAACGCTCTGAATCCGGTCTAAGGATCGCGCTCTGGAATGCTCCGTCCTCTTGGATCTCTCTCTCTCTCTCCGGAAAAATGAACTCTCTCTTCAGTCATGTGCTCTGGACCACACCTAGCCAGTTGCTACCATGATGAGAAGAAAAGCCACCTAGCCTCTTTACACCCTTTTATTCTTTGACTTTAGTTTATTTTCTTTCCGTTGAGTTCGTGTGCTAAGTTGCGTTTGCCAAAGAGAACACAACAAGAAAAATATCACACAAACCAGCCAACGCCCACTTCAACGACTCCTGAACTCTAAGCCAATCAGCGACTGGAGAAACCCTTTTCTGCAAAGGACAACAAAAGGAAGCCTTTAAACACAAAAGCAACGCAAGTAAAACCCCAAGATCCTTGTGCTTTTGGTGCTGGTGTCATTTAATATATATTGTAGCCTCATTGAAAAGTCAATGCGAGTGTTAAATATGTGATTGATGGTTGTTCAGGTTTATGCAATTGCACATATTGCTGTAAACGTATATCAAATTCTCATTCTCTTAATCTAATCCTTTCCTCACTTTCTCTTTTCTGCAAAGTGAATGTGTGAATGCTTGTGTTCATGTGTAGATTAGTTTACATGTCTTAGCATTATATAAATAAAGTCTTGTTTATATTGAAAAGAGAAATATCTTGTGTTTTGTGCTCATAAGTTAATGCCTTAATCTGTCGATTTTGTTACTGTGCTATTTAAGTAGTGTTTTCACTATATTTTGGGATTTTAATATCCAGTGCAGAGTTTGTTATACGCTTGTTCAGTGAATCGCCGTTGAAACAGTGAGTCTGTTCAAATTCCCTATAAAATCATTAATGATTCCCTTTGAGCTAAATTGACCTGTTTCCCTTATAACAATATATATATTATATGTTATCATTACACAGGTTTGCATCATTTTCACTTTTAAGTTTTAATTCATTTTGATGAATACTGAAGCTGTTTTTGCAGTGGGATGAATTAATACACATTCACATTTAGTCTAGATTAGAACTACAGTAAGATCATGTTCACACAGCGCACTGTCAGTCAATAAATGGGGAAAAAGTAACTGGCGTTACTTTTTGAAAAGTAACTCAGATATTTTCTTGTAAATTAAAAAGTAATGCGTTACTTTACTAGTTACTTGAAAAAGTTATATTATTACGTAACGCGTTACTTGTAATGCGTTACTAACACTGCTAATCACGCAATGCTGACGTCCTACGTCATCCGCATGGACGGCTTCAGCGTACGACAGTCAGCAGAAGTGAGAAAAAAGTTATGTTTTAAATATGGATATTTATCTTACAGAAACGAATGGATTAACTACAGGTAGCCTTTATTCACCCCGCAGAGCCATGTGAGGCACGTTTTACTACGGATGCACGCAATTTATTTCACGTCTTCTGAACTGTTGACAAAAAACACCCACTTACCCCATTGTAAGGCTTGGAGGGGCCAGGACAATTTTTAATATAGCTCCGATTGGATTCGTCTGAAAGGAGTCATATACACCTAGCATGCTTTGAGGGTGAGTAAAACAGGCTAATTAATTTTTTGGGGTGAACTAACCCTTTAAGTAAAGATCATGTTCCATGAAGATATATTGTAAATGTCCTACCGTAAATATCAAAACTTCAGTTTTGATTAGTAATGTCAGAATCATAAAGAGCTTTATTGCAAAGTATGCTTGCACATACAAGGGATTTGTTTTAGTCACATAAGCTTCCAGTACACCGAGACAACACACAGACAATAAAAATATCAGAAAGCTGGTGGTCCACTGACAGATAGACCTAGGGACAGAGAGCTAGGTTTGTTTGGTCTGGAGGAGTGTAGGGATGATGGTGTTGAAGGCCGAACTAAAGTCCACAAACAGGATCCTCACGCGAGTCCCTGATTTGTGCAGATGCTGCAGGATGAAGGGCAGTCCCATGTTGACTGCATCATCCACAGACCTGTTTGCTCGGTAAGCAAACTGCAGGGGGTCCAGTAAGGGTCCAGATGTCCTTCAGATAAGCCAGAACCAGTTTTTCGAATGACTTCATGATGACAGACGTTAGTGACACAGGTCTGTAGTCGTTAAGTTTTGTTATCTTGGGTTTCTTTGGGACGGGATGATGGTGGAGCATTTGGAGCAGGAAGGGACTCCACACAACTCCAGAGATCTATTGAAGATCTTTGAAAAGATGGGGGACCAGCTGGTTAGCACAGGATTTCAGACAGGCTGGTGTCACACTGTCTGGACCTGGTGCCTTTCTTCTCTTGTTCTTTCTGAAGACCTGGCGCACATCTTCTTCACTGATCTAAAGTGCAGGAGTGGGGAAGGGGGGTTACAGGAGGTGTTAGCATTGTGTAGAGAGATGGTCAGGATGGGTGTAGGGGGTTTCAAATCTACAATAAAACTAACTCAGGTCTTCAGCAAGTTGTTGATTCACCTCAGTGCTGGGGGATGGTGTCTTGTAGTTGGTGATGGTTTTCAGACCTTTCCACACTGAAGCCGAGTCATTGGAAATGAACTGATCTTCCAAATTTTTAGCGTAGGTCCTTTTAGCCACTCGAATCTCCTTATTCAGTGTGTTCCTGGCCTGATTGTACAAGACTCTGTCCCCATTTGTGTAGGCATCCTCTTTGGCCTGACGAAGATGTCTGAGTTTTGCTGTAAACCATGGCTTATCATTGTTGAATGTTAAAGAAGTCCTAGTAAGAATGCATATATCCTCACAGAAACTAATATAGAATGTTACAGTCTCTGTGAGCTCATCCAGATTGGTGGCAGCAGCTTCAAAAAGGCTCCAATCACTGCAGTCGAAACAGGCTTGTAAAACCCACTCTGTTTCGTTGATCCATCTTTTTACAGTCTTTACTACAGGTTTAGCAGATTTGAATTTTTGCATGTAGGTTGGTATAAGATGAACCAGGCAGTGGTCAGAGAGCCCCAAAGCTGCCCGTGGGACAGAGTGGTGTGCATTCTTTATTGTGGTGTAACAATGGTCTAGTATATTACATTCTCTGGTGGGACATGCTGCTTGTATTTTGGCAGTTCATGGGAGAGATTGGCTTTATTAAAGTCCCTAAGAATGATTAAATAGAGTCTGGGTGTTGTTGCTCTGTCTCTGTGATCTGATCAGCGAGTTTCTGTAAAGCTGAGCTCATGTACACTTGCGGAGGAATGTAAATACTCACGAGAATGAACGAGCAAATCTCCCATGGACTGGTGCTGTCCGGAATGGTGTCATTCAGCCAGGTTTCCGTGAAACAAATAAATCCTTATTTGTCTGGGAGAGCAGATGAAGTTTGTCTGTTTTGTTGGGTAGAGAGCGGAGATTTGCCAGATGGATGCTAGACAATGGCGTTCGAAATCCGCGCTGTCTGAGCTTCACGAGCGTGCAGGCTTGCTTCCCCCGTCTGCGCATCCTAAAGCGTTTAATCAGCGCCGCTGCTCTGCCAACCACTATGTTCAGCAAAACGTCTGAATAATCGAAAACCGATAGGACATTTTGTGGTGTATTCTGCCGAAAGTTCAGCAGTTCATCCCTGCTGAAACTGATCGAGTTTGAAAAACAAAAAAAAACAGGAAAAAACTAACAAAAACACTAAAACAACTGGAGAGCAAAGCACCGTGGCTGCCATGTACAGCCATCTTGTTTTACTTTTTAATATGCATTGCTAAGGACTTTATTTGGACAACTTTAAAGATGATTTTCTCAATATTTCGATTTTTGTTGCACCCTCAGATTCCAGATATTCAAATAGTTGTATCTCAGCCAAATATTGTCCTATGCAAACAAACCATTCATCAATGGAATGCTTATTTATTTCGATGATGTATAAATCTCACCAAAGACTGGTTTTGTGGTCCAGGGTCACGTGTGTTATGGGAAAAGGTATACAGTACGTAGGTAAAAGCAAATGTAATGCTTATCCACTGATTTAAGCTCTTACCCCAACTGTAGATGCCATAAAATCAGCACACATCTCTGCAAAATCCCGACCAAGTACACCATAGTACAGGCCATAAAAGAGAAGTGAAACGCCAAAATCCATAGCATCTTCTGGCTTTATTCTGAAACCATAAAGAGGAGAGTTGACATAAAACTTGACATAAATGATCTGTAAGGGAAACAGGTCATTGTAGCTCAAAGGGAATCATTTTATACAGAATTTGGATAGAATCACTGTTTTACGGCTGATCACTGCGTCGGCCAGCGATTCACTGAACTCCGCAATGGATATTAAAATCCAAAATATAGTGAAAAAACTATTTAATAGCACAGTAACAAGATCGGCAGTTTAAGACATTAACTTGTAAACACAAAACACTTATCTTTTCAATATAAGACTTTATTGGATAAATCTAAGACATGTAAACTAATCTAACACATGAACACAAGCATTCACACTAGGGGTTACACAGACTAATCGACTAGTCGACTTCTGTGCTCTGCCATGATGCTATAAGCTTGAAGTTGACTAGTCGCTGGTCCTATAGAGGGCAATAGAATAATAAATCCACATTTACGCGATTTCCAAACAGTTAAAATTACAAACCATTTCATACTCTGAATGCGCTCCACAAGACATGTGTGATTATATTACTGGATGCTCGAAATTGAATGGCAGAATGCACGTTTTAAACAGCTTATTGTACAGGTAAGTTAATCACGTTCTATAATCTAATGCGCTGCTGCACTGTAACGCACACACATACGCTACAGACAGTAGCACATACAATACATCATGTGCAGATCGCGCGCACAGAATCATTCAGCACAAAAATGTATTGTCAACACTGTTCTGTGATTTCTCAGTAAAACAGCTTAGAAACTGAACAGTTCAAGCATATATTTCTTAACTAAATCCCACAGCTTCACCTACTAGTAGAGAGACGCTGCCAGGTAGAATTAATTCCCACACGCAATTGCTCTCACTAATGCATTCATTCATATGAATGTAATCTTTACTATACTATTTATCTGTATCTGATTTAGAATGAGCAGGAATCTGTGAGAAATATAATGACCCAAAGACTAAAGAACTGATAAAAATAAGCTGTTATAGGTGCAATAGTCATGTGGGCAGCACTGTTTCATATTTCATAGCTGTGCACAAGGTGTTTGTCACAGCTCCAGACTTATTTGTTCATTAATGACATCATCAGCGACTAGTCGACTTCGACTTGACTTTCATCACCTAAAAGTCGACTTTAAAAAATTAGATGTCGTTCAACCCCTAATTCACACAAGTTGCAGAAAGAGAGATAGTGAGGAAAGGATGAGTATAAGAGAATAAAAAGGTGAAATCCCAAGTTTATAACAATATGTGCTATTGCATAGACCTGAAAAACCAATCACTTATTTAACCTGTTAAGCTGCATGAGGACGATGGCGCACTGAATGCTCTTTGTTTGCACATGTCATTGTTTACAAACAGATTAAATGAAATTGGACAAAATTAGTGATCGATATTGACTTTTTATAACCGATACCGATATCGATTATTTATAGTTTATTCAACCGATAACCGATATTCAGAACCGATATTTATTTACTGTTTTAAAGTAAATAAATAACAGAGTGAAGTAGGCTTGGCGATAGACGTGACGACGGTTATACTGGTGTTAAGCCGCAACACTGTTACATCACTTGCTCACCATGGCACCGCCCCCACCTTCGTTTAGATTGTTTTATAGTAATAAAAATAAATTCGTTCAGATAGAGGACACTAAAATTAAAACTGAACGCTGGCTGCTAAATGCAACGCACGAGCGAACGAGAGTCTTGCATCACAGCAGTCTAGGTCTGCATTGCCGGCTGTCCCGACCAGATTTATTACTCCGCTGTCCTTGAAGGACGTGCAATTCTCTTTCCTTTTTTTGGGTATTATGCTTATCCTATCATTTTAAATGACAGACTGTGTCAATTTATTTATTTTTCTCTGCTGCACTTTTCACTGTGTTAACAGCAAGATGTTAAATGAATTTAGTGTTTTGACAAGACTAATAAAATAGCTATTAGGCTAAACCTACATTTTTTTCCTATTGTGTTGCAGGCTGAATGTTAGCATAAACGAATTATATCCTGACAAAACAAATTATAATAGGGATTACAATTTTGTTATAACTTTTTTCCTCTCTGTGAAACTTTATTCCGTGTTGGCAGCAAAATGTTATTGACATTTATCAGTCAATAAATTCAAGACTCTTGACAAGACAAAAATAAAATAAATACACTTTTGTGCAGACTAAACTTTTATTTGTTAGCCAAGCTCTCTTTCTTTCGGCAGAAATGTGAACAAACAGAATATATCGCGGGAGCGGGGGGTGCGGAATACAACCTAAAATAGTCCCGCGCAGACCTCTACATCACAGATCAGATTTCATTTATCACGTGAAGAGAGATGACTGACAAGAAAAGTGAGGTGACACAGACAAGACGATGCGGAAGAGTTTCGAAACGAAATGTAAAAGTGCCCGTTTTAAGCCTGTTGACTTCTGAGTCTGACATTAATCTTAGTCTGGGAGAAAACTCACCGAGATCTACCAAGTGAAAAATAAATAAATGATAAAATACACATTAAATAAATAATTAAAAAGGCTTGTTGTGATGTATCTTTATGTTGCATTAATTTAATAATGATAAATAAAATAGTATTTTATTATTATTCACTATTCACGTCGCTGGATTCAACTATATACTGAGCTGTATTCAAGCAGAAATATGACACGTTCGAGAGCGCACACACGGTTCGTTTGCGCGTCATTTATAACGGACATAACGCACGCCTAATGCACGATCATGTCCTCATACAGCGGCTTTGAGCCGCCGTTCAGTCTGTATTCACAGCGCCATGAGAACCGTATTTCTCCTCCTAAACACAGAATACGTAGAGAGGTGAATACGATCTATTACCCTGATCTAAGTGATAATGTTTAAAAAAAAAAAAAACATTCGCTTTCTCATTTATTTGGTTCCACAGTATTTGCTGTTTTTATTTTAGACACTGCTTGACACGAATTTGCTGCTGAAATTAAAGTCAAAGTAAAGCAGACGGCGCGCTTACAGGCTATTTAAAACCTATAAGGAAAAGAGGAAAACTCAAACAAAATATCAACTTCATTTTAAACTACAGTTTTAGGTTTATAAGCTGTTTAATAGGCTAAAGAGTGAATAATAATAATTCACTGGATAATGTTAATTCACTGAATAATATTCTCTGAAATATTGAAATAAGCTATAACAAACAAAACATTGTATTTTATTGCATTTCTCAACTGGCATGTTTTATCAGAATTATTCAAATGTTTTTGTCATTCTAGATTATGAAAACTGCTGACAGCGGTTTATCTATTTACACAGAACTATACTCAAACTGCGATCACTTGTGGAGAAAATAATTAATTTCGATAGAGATGTATTTATTTAGATGTTTATTGGCGAAATAATGGTTCTATAGTAAATGTTAATATAATTCAGCGTGTTTCAAACAAGTCAATCTTGTATAAAGTTACATGTGTGGTCGTGCTGGAGCATTTCCTGAGTGAACACTGCTCCAGGTGTGTGTGTACTTGGATGGGTAGAATGTAGGTCAAAATTTCACTGCTGGTTATACTCTGTATAATTATGTATGTAAAAAAAAAAAAAACATCAAAACCGATATTTTTTTTTTTACTAAACCGATAACCGATAATGGTAAAATGCTTAAATATCGGGAAATATATCGGTAAACCGATATATCGGTCGATCTCTAGACAAAATTAATCTTGACCAACTATATATCATTCTGAAGGTCTAAGCCTCAAGCATCGACGATAGATCACTGTTTTTCGATGGAAAGCTTACAAGGAATGTATTTGCTAAATTTGTGTAAGCAGTACACATCACAACATCCATAATTAAAAAGCAGTACATACCAGCTTTGTGTAATATTGAGTCACAAACGCATCCACTGATGTAAATCCCGGTTTTGTTAGAGAGGTAAGGGTTCACGGAACAACATCACATTGCGTACTTTAGTCCAATGAAGCAATAACGTTATTATACGTCTCCTTTCTTCAGGGATAGTTATTGTTTGTATCTGTTTTGGAATAGCTCATGCTCAAAAAACTGCGTCTTGGTTGTAAAAAAACACATGGTTTTGTACTATACAGTGTTACACACAGCATGAGACCACCCCCCCCCAAAAAGTGACAAGTTATTAATTTGAATTCTCACACTCTCTCCCGAGGGCTGTGATGCACGCTGTGACACACCGGTCATGTGATGGGGGCGGAACTTAGTGATTGTTTTTTTGGACAAAACAAAGCTTTTATGTTTTCAACATTTTTAATACATGTGTACAGTATGTGTGTTTTGATGATAATGTGGCTGTATCTGTATCATTAATATCTGTGTGGCAGATATTCAGCTGTGATTACTCTGACTGAATAGGGCTATCACTATGAATGCCAATTGGCCATTATGGACTATATGGCCCATATCTGTATGATTATCATCTGAATTACCCAGCACATCAGTATGTGATTACTGACTAACAGCAATCGGTGTGAATGTTTGGTCATATCAGTGTATGTCTGGCAATCAGAGTATGTACGTGAATATGTACTAGCATATATAAAACCTATTCTTTTTCTTTCTTTTTATTACTCAAATTATTCTTATTTTTTTAGTGGTCAAATAAATCACTTATATGGTGTCGAAAATTCTTATATGGTGTCGAAGTGGAAGGTTCCACTTACACGCAGTTAAAACTGACCACCACAGCTGAAAACGCTCTTCTCTCTGCACGCTGCTTTTACTTGCTCGCTCACGGATGCTGGACTCTCTTTCTTCTAACGTTACTCGCAAAACTCATAGTATGTGTGTGTGTATGTTATGTTTTGATTATGTGTTTTTATTAAGTTAGTCCATGTATTGTAGAATAGCAGTTAACAAATAAACCTTGTTTCATTGATAAAGAATGATGTCTCGTGGATGTGATATTCAAGTTCAAACTATTTGCCCAGATTACGTTACCTAGCTCAAATCTGAGAAAGTAGATTGCTAATTTTGTTTGTTGTTATCGTTGGCCACGAAGCAATGTAAACAAAATTGTTAAAGATATACTGATGTTAATGGTTGCTGGACGAATCGTTAATAAAGTATAAATCATAAGTTAAAGATTATCATCACTTTAATCAAAGCAATATTGAATCTTTAATAAATAATTCCCCGGAGCTGAAATAATAGCTTCATAGATTTATTACAGGGGTCAGGAAGTAACTTTGGGTGTGCATCTGCAGCTCTTCAAAGCTGGATGTCTCACCGTAAAACAGTCTTCCATTATTGAATTATGCATTAAATTGTCACAAGATTCCGGGACTGTGGTCGCTGTCCTATCTCCAAATAAGAAGTTCCTTTCTTCTGTGTTTATTTTATGGGTCTTGTGGGAGATAAGGAACAACATGGCAGGAAACTAGACAGTCTGTGTGATCTTTTATATAATTTGTATGACTCCAAATGGCTGAGAGACAGTTCCTTGGGTTCCTATAAGGACTGCTTTGTTCTGAAGTGTATTTAGGTCATTTCTCTCTCGATAAAACCCTAAATCGCAAAAGTAGGATTTGCGATTTAGAGCAGATCTACTCACTTTTGTCCGTGTTTACCAAAGGATTGCAAAGATGTAAAACTTTTCAGTCTACAACAAACAGTGTACAAGCTACAGATAAAATGTCTGAAAATTTAGTTTTTTTGCGCTGTAGTGGCCCTTTTGTCCGATTGGGACGAGCCTTTGGATCGGAGTAGCGAGCAATACTACTACAATCTGACCAAGTTTCAGCTCTCTAGGCCTTACGGTTTCAGCTGCCTGATCGGTTTTACCAGAGAATAATAATAATAATGGGGGCAGCCGTGGCCTAATGGATAGAGCATTGGACTTGTAACCCGAGGTAGTGGGCTCGAATCTCGGCTCTGGCAGGAAGTGTCCACGACAGAGATGAGACCCTTGAGCAAGGCACCGAACCCCCAACTGCTCCCCGGGCGCCACAATGTCGGCTGCCCACTGCTCCACTTGAATGGGTTAAATGCAGAGAACACATTTCTCTCCTCATTATACTCTGTATAATTGTGTATGTGACAAATAAAGCTCATCTGAGCTTAATTTGTTGTTGTTGTCATTAGAAAAAAAATATCCCACTTTTAATAGCTGAGTATATTAATCAAGGTTTTGATTTTAGGTCATATAGCCCAGCCCTACTACTGAATGTGTTCATTTTGTTGTTTTAGGTTAGAAAACAATGGGAAGAATTGAGTTTGGACTAGCTGACAACCACACACACACACACACACACCTACATAAATAAATACATGGAAAATATATGCATACCTGAAATCTGATTAATGTTGTATTTTTCTTATTTATTATTGTAGCACACAAATCTATACTCATATGTGTCCACAATACTCCATCACAAGGAAAAATGTATAAATAAAATGGATTTTGATATTCTTCCTTCCCCCTAAATCTGACCATGGATTACCTGCTTACTAAACACTCAGTACCTGTCCTAGCATATCCAGGTGACATACTTCACATACTATTTGATATATATTTCAGCAGCATTTTGCCAGTTACATCAACTCTTTTGTTGACTGACTAAAATAATGCATTTCAGAATTAATAAATAACATTATTATTATTATTATTATAAAAAGTACACTAATTATTTGTACTTTTTACTACATTTGTCACATGACAGGACAATTTATTGACTACATTTATTATTAATATATCAAATTAAGAATACATAAATAAGCAAATAGTAATAAAATGATGAAAAACAAGAGATGGTGAACATTAGTTAGAGAATCCAAAACAAACACTTTCCTATACATTATGCATTTTAACCCGAAATTTATGTTTATAAAAACAACAACAAAATGATTCAGTGCTTTTAAACATGAAGCTTAACAACTTACCTAAATAAAATATTTATGCCAAAGAGGGTGAACATAACAACAGTATAGCCCACAATGCCTGTGGTGTAGCTGATCTTGTACAATAGGAGGAACCATTTATAAACAAGCCTGTATGGAGAGAAAGATAAAATTGAGTAAAATCACCAAGATATGAATAACACCAAGAAATGCCTGAATACAGTACCCCCCCCAAAAATAGAAAATACAAAAATGTATTTTACTCCGACTAATTACCCTAAATTACATTTAGTTCTAATTTACTTTGAATCATCTCTAAACTTTGATATTATTTTAACCTTTCTATAGACTCCTCAAACAGTAGAGCATGGCACTAACAACAGCGATGTTAAATTCTCAAGGAAAGCATGACTTGAAAAAAAATGTATTCCCTTATAAGGAGCCTCAAACATTAGCACACAGTGGAAAGAGGGTCATCTTGAAAATTTGAAAACATTGTTTTATATGATTGTACTCACACTGGCAGCACCCAACTATGACTACTACTGTTCAAAATAATGCATGCCACAACGTCACTCACATTATTTTCTTTGAAATACAGTGATTTGGAACAAATATGTACTGTACTGTACATACTGACCTTAATTCAACCTTATACCTTAATTCAAACTTATTGGCAACACTTTGTTTATTCTTGAAGTGAACTTTTGTCTGTATGGTGATTAGATTGACTGTTTTGGACTGACACCTTGAACATTTACTGTCAATGATAATGTTTTTATATCTAATATTAGTCAACACTAATATTTGAATAGATGTCAATCGAGGTGAGGCTTCAATACGTTCAATATGACTTTGTGAAGAAACAGCTGAGCACTTTAAACATTGATTTAACTGATTTGATTTAATAATAAATATGTAAAAATATAAATACATTTAAATCTAAGCTGTGACTTTGATAATCTTGTTTGTTTTTTATATTTTTGTTTTGGCTAGTAGAAGTTCTGAATGGCAGGTAACTCAATTTAGTAGCCAAACTGTCGGGTGAGAAGAGAAAAAAAACAACAACCTTAATTTCAAGAATATCTCACAGGCAAAGACGCTGAAGAATGAATCAGCCATTAAACCCATTAAAACAGCGGTTCTCAATTCCAGTCCTCGCGCCCCCCCCCCGCTCTGCATATTTCGTATGTTACTCTTATCTCTTCAGATGTTTGTTCTATTCGAACGTAAGTGCCCTGCGAAGTGGACATCACAGGATATTCCGCCATGATTCCAGTTCGAAGCGAACGTATATATTCCATTCAAAGTGCATTGAAGTGTGCAAGGCGTGAATTAAAATTGTATATATTTACAGAGGTATACGATGTCACACTCACACTCTTCCGTGCGTGAAGGCGTTGCAGCGCAAATCCATGAATGAATGTTCTGAAATAAAGTAAACTTCAGCGGATTTCCCCTGCTCAGGGAGTAGGGAGCAATGGACCCTGTGTGTAGGGCAGTGGTTCTCAAACTGGGGCCGCGGACCCCCTGGGGCCACAAGATGGCACTAGGGGGCCGCAAAGAAATTCTAGAATATGATTTTTTTACCTATATGCAAGTCAGGATTTTCCTATCTGAACTATGATGTATTTAAAAAATGAATTTAAAACATAATATCAAACTACGCTGAAACATCACCAAACCGTTGACGTACTAGTGAACACAACGACATGAACACGCTGATAAGTGCTAAGACTATTTAAAATGTACAAGTTTTAGATAGAGGATGCAGTGTCTCAGCTGAGAAGGCAAATACAGAAGTGAAAAGCGAAACTGCATACATTTGACGACTCGTACATAAAATATGACCTATTATGGAATATAGTGATGGCAAAACACAGAACACACTGTGCTTGAAGATTTTATCCGTTGAAGCATTGAAACTGAACCGACATGTCACAACAATTCATCCGGAGCATGCAAATAAAAGTAAGGATTTTTTCAGAGAAAGAAAGAATAATACGTCAAGCAAGCAGTGCGACTGACTAACACATCATGACAATACGAGAAAGCACAGCAAGCATCGTATCTTGCAGCCCTGCGTATAGCCAAATGTAAAAATCCTCACGCGAACGGGATATGTGCCGAGTGATGCTCGGGGAGGAGCAAAATCTGCATTGCAAGATTTATTTTATATTGTAAAACTTGTATAATATTTAGTGGTGGGCGTTATCGGCGTTAACGCATGCGTTAATGTGAGACTCTTATCGGCGATAAAAAAATATCGCCGTTAATCTATTCTCAAAGTTGGGTTGGGAGCTGGGTCTATACTACGAAGCTATGATGACTTTCACCCTGATATTTTAGCGCGGATGTATACCTAGCCGAATTGCACTATAGGGGGCGAGAACGAGTCTTGAACTAGAGGCTCGCAGTCCGTGATGGACAGATTGTTAACGGCTGGTCTATGTGGTAATACAATCGGGCAGGACATCCAAACGCCACCTATCATTCATCAACCTCAAATATGGCTTTTCATCTGAAAGATGTATGTAGTAGCAACTTTGCATGGCCGCTCAATATGATGTTAACCTAGAGAAATGTGCGCTATTGAAGTGTTTGTGTGGAGAGTAGAAGCGCGTTTGCTGCAGGACAGGCTCCGTGCACTCACTTGCTCTTACATCTCCGTCATTCTTGGTCATACAGATAAAAGTAGCCTAATACATCTTTCGAATCTGTAAAGACTCTTTATTTGTGTGCACTCAGAATAACAACGAAACGTTGTGCTTGTAAGCAAACAGGATGCGCTTTTAGGTCTCATGTGAACTTGGAGAAACTTGAAACTCTGTCTTTGAAAAAATATATCTATAGAGAGTGAAATGTCAAAAATAAAAATAGAAGACGTGTGTGTTAGCATGGATGATTTACATGAAATTTAATCTGTGCAACACTGTGCATAAGATGGCTTTCAGTTCAATATAATAACAAAAAACGACATTTGGGGTTTTATTCAACTAATAAGGTGGGCACGCTGATCTGTACTATATTTTTACTGTAATTGACAGTTATCGCCAAAAGAAAAAAAAAAAAAAAAAAACACGGGAGTGGGAGGAATGGGAGTCATTCTTCCGGGAGTGGAACGGATTTTCCCCAGTTTTTCGTGGGATTGGGACGGGAAGAGATTAAAGTTTGTGATGCATTTTGGAAACAGGAGATGAGCCCCTGGTCTAATGTGCCACCTGGCTTGAGAAACCCGTTCTCAAAGACTTACTTTTAGTCATTATTTGGGTAGCACACATATTCTGAATGCCTTCGGCAGAATTCAAATGAGCCATTTTAATCTAGATTAATTCCAAGATTAATCTAGATTAAAAAAAGTAATCTATGCCCACCACTAATAATATTGTATATGTCTTCTATATTGAAAAACGATTTATTTTTTAAGTAGAGCAGACATATTTTTTTATGTATCTTGCAGAAAAACAGATTGCTGAAAAAACGGATTGCTGTTCAAATTGCAAACCAAACTTGAGTCGCTGTCATTTACTCCATTAAAATGTAAGTTTAATGCACTTTTTTACAAATCAAATGTAAATTAACTTTTCAGTATTGATCTTTTACTATGGACATCATAAATAACTGTTCAGTATTCAATAATTGTGTTGCACTTATCAGAAAATATTATTGTTAACCGTCAAAACTCTTTGTAGGCTTATGAAATGTAGACTAACCAATTTTGTATATTCAACATCAGAGACATAAGGCTACAAACAGAATTGTTGTTCCAATATTGTAAAAATGCGTTTGTTTTTGGTACAATCAAAAATGTGTAAGTAAAATTGTAAGTTTATTGTAAGAGGATGTTTTCGTCATGAGTTTTCTTTTGGGGGGCCACAAAATAATTAACCTTACATAAGTGGGCCTCGTCCTGAAAAAGTTTGAGAACCACTGGTGTAGGGAGCATGTCAATCGAACACAGTTCATGCATGGAGCGCACTTCTAACAAGCTGATTATCTGAATCAGGTGTGTTAACAAAGAGAGACATGCAAAATATGCAGAGCGGGGGGGCGCGAGGACTGGAATTGAGAACCTCTGCATTAAAAACAGCGACTTTTTCTAGGGGTGGCTCGATACCACTTTTTCAGAACCGATCCGATACCAACAATTCTGAGTATCAGTCAAGGTTTTTCTCAGTTTAGAATTTCTATACCTCAATGTGTGTTAAACTGATCATCACTATTTTGTGTGTTACACACAATCTACTAAATATAGACAACTTTCTTATAAGGAAAAAAATATAAACTACAAAAATTAGTGCTGTCAAACAATTAATCGCATAAAAAATGAACGTTTTTGTTTACATAATATATGTATTAGTACTGTGTTCATTTATTATGTAAATATACAGCGGGTAAAATAAGTATTGTACGTGCCACCATTTTTCTCAGTAAATATATTCTAGAGTTCTAAAGGTGCTGTTGACTTGAAATTTACCAGATGATGGTAACAACCCAAGTAATACATACATACAAAAAAAAAAATAAGTTCAGAAATTAAGTTGTGTAATAAAATGGAATGACACAGGGAAAAAGTATTGAACACATGAAGAAAGGGAGGTTCAAAAAGCCATGGCAAGCCAAGACACAAACTGAAATCTATCAGTAGTTAGAAAGTAATCCTGCCCTTAGTCAATGGAAATTAATATTACCTGGTTCAGTCCCAACACCTAAAGTACCAGGATGAAGAAGATGAAACAAGGGTGGACATTTTAGCAAGACAATAATCCCAAACACAGCCAAAAAAAACTCTCAATTTGTTTCAGAAAAAGAAAATAACGCCGCTAGAATGGCCCAGCCAATCACCTGACTTGAATCCAATAGAAACAATAAGAACTAAAAATCAGAGTTCATAGAAGAGGCCCAAGTAACCTACAAGATTTGAAGACTCTGTGGAAGAATGGGCCAAAATCACACCTGAGCAATGCCTGCGAATAGTTTCTCCATACAGGAGGCATCTTGAAGCTGTCATTACCAACAAAAGGCTTTTGCACAAAGTATTAAATACATTTCAGTAGTTCAATACTTTTTCCCTGTGTCATTCCATTTTATTACACATAACTTAATTTCTTAACTTATTTTTATATATGGATTACTTGGGTTATTACCGACATCTGATAAAATTTAATGTCAACAGCACCTTTAGAAATATATTCACTGGGAAAACGGTGACGTGTTTAATACTTATTTTACCCTGAAAATAAACACACATGCATGAATATATTTCAGAAATATATGTTTTTTTTATATATTAAATATTTATATATTATAATAAATATTGACAGAACACACATATTATGCAAACAAAAACGTTTAATTTGTATGCGAATAATCGTTTGACAGTACTAGAAAAAATATATTTATCATAATCTATGACAAAAATACTATTATAGACTAGGTTAATGGATAATTTAGTAGCAAAAGTTACTCTAGAAAAACGATGAGTGCACAATTTTATTAAATCTAAACTTTTAGTGAAAAAATAACTATTTAGTGGGGAACAAATAAAAGTGAATACGTGTTGGACTAAATCTGGTAAAAATTTTACACATTCCTCTTTGTATGGTTGTAAAATACATTCATTAAAAAAGTTATTTATTTATATATAAATATATAGGGCCTACTATAAAATTAAATTAAATTAAATGTATAGCACAGTAATGAGGCAGCAACATATGATAGAAAAGACAAACAAGAAAGGCCATTAATAATCTTTCATTTTGCAAAAGTATTATGAAACGAAAGGCTCCAATTCAGAGCGGCACAAAGCGCTTATGAGCATCCTGTGCGCAGAATGATGTGCTTGAAGCAACACGGAGTCACAGCGTGCAGCATAGAGAAGTTCAAAGCATGAAGGGAAGAGACATTGATACATAGTGTATTAAGTCTGTGCAATGGTTTATTGAGCCTTTTCTTTTAAAAGTTTTAAATCTCAGTTACTATGCTCGTGATGAACAATTCATAGTGCTCTCCAGTGTTGTGATCTAATACAGCAGAAATAACAGTATTTAGAAACAAAATGAAACTCAAGAAAGATAAAGTGCTTTTATGCAAAACCCTTTTTCTTTATTTACAGATCAAGTATAATATTAGGAACATTAAATCATCTTGGAGAGAGTTTCATCGTCTTGACTGTCATAACCAAATGAGACATGCAGTGAATGAGACATGACTGCTAAATGGATCATGACAGACAGTCGCAGCGGAGAGAAGAGTTTACGTGAAGTTGACTTAAATATTCATCTGTACCTCACATTAAACTGTGGAATGGCTTCAGAACACTTGAAATATAGTAATAAAATAAAGTTGGAAAATAAACTTTATGATGTTTTTGTGGCTTTCGTTGGGCTTAACATAAGAAAGAATAGTGTATATGCAGAATATCGGATTTGGATCAGTCTTGTTCTGCCCGATACCCGATCCGGCAGGAAATGCCAGTATCGGAGCGATACTGATTCTGAATATCCGATCGGCGCACCCATGTTACCTGTTGGCAGTTTATGTTTCATACTTACATAATAAAAAATTAAAAAAATCATAACATTATATTTATACAAATATTGCTTCGTAGAAAACAAATTAGAAAAGCGTTGTCACTGCTGTGAACCAACCATCACACAGAATATGAAAAGCTTTGGGAGTAACCTGTCCATGACAGACCTAAATCAACCAAGGTACTGGCACAAAATCACACTTCACAAAATATTGTCTAAATGTTGTCAAAATCCCCCAAAATATTGAGACATCATTTTTTGTCAAATATAGCACACCCGTACTTCAAACAGAGACAGTTGATAAAAAGTAACAAACTCAGGCAGAGAAAGTTAACCACAGCTCATCGGGCTCAAAGTCAGATCATGATACTTTATTTCTTTTGTTACCTTGGAGTGGTGCAGTCCAGTGGTTTGCGGGTAGCACGAAAAGAGATGAAGGCCGTAACAACAGAGAAGATGGACCATGTCACCAGAAACCTCCACCAGTGCAGCTTAGTGGTGAAGTACAGAGGAACCACCCACATTTGAAAGAGGGTTACCAACTAAAAAAAAAAAAAAAAAACTTTAATCACCTAGAAATAAATTAATAAACAAATAAACACACAGAGCAAAGGAAATCCCTCATTATTAAGTAACTTAGAATTACATTTCCTGTATTCCTTATTTCGTGAAGTGCATGGTCTCACACGCTGGCCACAACCTCTTTGAACTGTTAAATGCCTCCCCAAGATCTCTCAGTGTACCACTCCCACTAGTTAGTGTAATATCCTATGTAAACTCACTCTTATTTTTTTATACCTATATACATCGCTACCTCTTCAGGACATTACATTACCCTTAGTATATAGTTTTTTTCTATTCTTTATTCACTGTGCACTGTAGAGATTCATTTATTATAATGGAACTTTGTGATATTGCGATAAACTGAAATGAGTGACAGCTCTTAAGAGATTATAAAGGGAGCGCTTTTTGCATGCTTTCTTGGCTATATTTAATCCTTTCAGAATTTAAATAAATGTTGTTTTCATGCGATTAAATGGACCACCATCAGAATTTTGAGATGTTAACTCAAAACTGAAATACCAAGTCAGAAATTTTGAATCCTGTATAATAAATGTAGTTCCTATAAAGTCAAAAATGAAAAATGTTAACTCAGAATTGCAACAAATAAAGGATTGTTGTATACAAAGTTGCATTTAACCTTATTTTTTAAATGGGGTTCCACAGTCAGCACAGCTCATTTACCATTTTCTTCATATGTATCTACTCCAACATAAACATTTAATATATTGAAAATAAGAGATATTTGAGCTTGTAATGATTTTTGCTTCTCTCTCTCTGACTGTTTTAAATGCTTCCACACAGCAGATGTGTTTGCTGCATTAGTGCTTGCCTCTATTTGATTCGAAACGTCATTGTTCGTACAAATTATTCTGTCTTTTCACTTATTCGGCCGAACACCGAAATAGTTATTTTTTCCTATTATCGGCCGAACACTCGGTGCATCCCTACTATTAATACTGTTATTTTGTAAACTTATGCTAAAATTCTTTATCTTTTCATATCAGTCTACACCCCACACCCCATAAAGGCAAAAACAAGATGTGTGATAAGTTGACAAAAGGAAAAAGAAAATAATATTACACTGACATAAGTATTCATAGGGCTGCACAATTCATAGTTTTTTTTAATTATGATCACAATTTCTGCTTCTCTTGATTAATTAAAAAGAATTGTCACATTAGCCCGCTGGTTATTTATCCTGATTTTTTTGTTTTTCAGTTATCTTGCGGTTTTTAACAAGTAGGGATGCACAATTTGGGGAAGGGGAAACTAATTGCATTTTATTCTGGTTAAAATTGTGATTATGATTTCAAAAACAAGCAAACAAACAACAACAAACATCCTGTAAAGAACACCAGGTTTGTTGTGCTCCAAGTAGTACAAAAACGTGTGTGAGAGAGAAGAAAAAAAACTGGCTCACATTGTATGATTTGGGGTGTCTCTGTTTCCACTGAACCAGGACAAGTTGGGCAATGACGAGTGTGACAATGAGAATGAGAACCATCTCTGCATGCATGGCTTCATGCCCTTTGTGTTTGGCATGCATTTTAGCATGTTCCAACCTGCAAAACAGAAAACAAATAAATAAGAATAGTATATTTGCACAGTATTTACTTTAAATTATCATACAGGTTTGATTAAACCATCTAAATATTAGGAGCATGTTATACTGGAAGACAAAAACACTAAAAGACTACGGTGGCCGAGAGAGCTCAACGCGCTGCAAATAGAAAAAACACCTGCAAATTAAGAAAACGACTTCCTCAATTTTATAACACACACGCTGCAAATGCTCACAACACAACCAAAAAAGAAACACGCTGAAAATAGTATTTATTTGGTTGTGTTGTGAGCATTTGCAGTGTGTTTCTTTATTTGTTTTGTGAGCATTTTCACCATCTGCTGTCAAACTGATGAAAATGTTTTCTTGATTTGCTGGTGCTTTTTCTATTTGCATGTGTTTTCTGAAGTTGTAGCGCGTTGAGCTCTCTCGGCCACTGTAAAAGACAGCTTATCATGGAATGTGAGATAAAAAAAATGCAAAAGCCAAAAACTATATTGCACATAAATAATTAAATAAATGAATACATACATAAATACATACATACATAAATAGACTACAATATAATCAGTGGCTAATATGTCATTGGTTCTCCCATGATTTTGATAACAGCAGCCTTGGCCATTATACAATAAGCTTTGCACATGCCATGCATAATTCCTGGCAAAGATTTATTCATCAGCTTTGATTCAAGTAATGTAGTTGCTGTGCCTTTGTTCCATGAAGTGTGTTTTGTATTGTTATTAGGGGTCCACCGAAGGTGTTGGCACCTTATTGTGTTTATACAGACTCTTTATTTTTCTGACCTAAAAGTATAGGTGTCAGAGAACGTAAATCATAGAGACCCCAAACTGTGCAGGATGGTCCCAAACAGGGTGCGATTTGTGGTGGTGGGGGTGGGGGGGGTGTTGATTCCCCCCCGGTCTATGCATCACTGCCTCTGCTGAATTATTTTTATCCCCGGTGCGGATAAAATGATTTGTGAAACGCACTATGAAGTCCCGTTCTGAATCAAATGATTCGCGAAACGCACTTTCAAGTCCTGTTCTGAATCAAATTATTTGCTTTACATGCTTTGAAGTCCCGTTCTGAATAAAATGATTCACGATACTTGCTTTGAAGTCCCGTTCTCAATTAAATGATTTGCGAAACGTGCTTTGAAGTCCCGTTCTGAATCAAATGATTTGCAAAACGCACTTTGAAGTCCAGTTCTGAATAAAGTGATTCGCGATCCAATTCAAAACAGTGAATCATTTTGCGACGCAATTGGTTTAACTGACTCAGAATTTCAAAAAGCTCTTTTGATAATGTCTTTGTTCATTTTCTCTATATAATTTATTCATTGTTTGAATCACATTGTTTTTATCAAATTGTTTTCACGTTAAATACATTTTCCGTCGTGTTAAAAACATTTCATGACGTGACATCCATTTACTTTATGATGTGCGTTTTTAACAGATTACACTTACATTAGGTTAGGCTATAACCCTGGAGAGAAAAAAAGTTTTCAAAAGCATCCCCCCCCTCTGCTTTTTTCACAAATCGCACCCATCCACCAATACTGGTGGTGTATATATATATATATATATATTATAATTTTTTTTTTAATCAGCACAGCTGTTTCCAATATCAGCATATTGGAATGATTTCTAAAGGATCATGCATTGAAGACTGGAGTAATAATGCTGAAAATTCAGCTTTGCATCACAGAAATAAATTATATTTTAAAGTATATTAAAATATGTAAAATCTATTTAAAATTGTAATAGTTTTTCACAATATTGCATTTCTGTATTTGTGATCAAATAAATGCAGGCTTGATGAGCATAAAACACTTTCATAATGCTGCATAATTATCAAAAATGGTAACTGTGAAATAATAAATTGTGCATAATACATAAATGTAAGTGAATTGAATACTGATTACCATTAGTCACTTTTTGGCTGCGGTTTTTGCGCTGTGCTTTTGTAGTAATTTAACATTAACGAAAATGTAATTTGATTTATAAAATGAGACAAACCGCAGATCCAGATTACTCCACAAATAAGTGTCTCCACAAATGACTTATGTCTCTCCCATGCAATTTTCAACCGATTTATGAATAAGAATGGAAAATGATTGCTCCACTTCACATTATTGTCCAATGAAATTTGAACTTGACCCAGATCATGATTGGTTGGTGTATTATATGATACATGGGCATTTATGAATTATGTAATATTCTAAAATATATAATAAGGATTTTTAATTAAATCGACACTAGCTTTTATAATTTATGAAAAAAGTCCTTCCGTCGACCCACTCACTGAAAAGAACCATATATGGCTTGAGAGCCAGATTTCTGAACAGACTGGAATATCAGTCAGTCAAGCTAAATGCATGCATCCCACCTCAGATTGACATAAAATAAACAGGAATTTTCCGACTTTTGAGCGATTAGTTACCATTTTGTACACATTGTCATGTAATTCAAATACATTTAGTTTTATTGACTACAATATCATTGCTATTTGTCTGAGAGTGGCACTTTTGAATAATTTTGATAAAAGGGCAGGGGCTCGAGATGCCCTTTTAAATACATTTTATTTACCCATTACAATAGTCCCTTTACAGTTACTGCTATCGTAAAATGCATGCTTGTCTCAGAATTATTGCGCTCTTTTAGTGCGCATGCACGCAGCAGCGCTCGTCCACTCGCGTAAGCCCACTTCTGACAGCAAAATGGATATATTAGAATGACTTTCTAACATTTACAGATGAAAAATATACTCGTGACATGTCAGTTATGCACTGAGGAAAACAAATGCGTTAAACAACGCAAATATATTTGCTGTTTGCCATGGTGGATCGATTTGATCCACGATCGATATTAAGGTCTGCTTAAGAATAAGCGTGCACAAATGAGTTAGATTGTGTGAACTTACATTGTCGTTTATAACCGCTTTATCCCCCATTGATTTGTTAGGTTATTTCAAGTCAGGTTTTGGACTTTAATCCCTGCTTTTCCTCAGCTGTCAGTAGTGTTGTTGTGATTCGTCATATTCACACGCAGCGATGATGAGAGAATGCCAACTTGTATCTGATGCACACTTTTTAAACAGATGCATTGCGTCGTTAACTTTTTTTTCCGGATGCACCGAGGGAATCTTCCTATCCCTAATATATATATATTTTGTGACGAGTGGCTGGCTCCCCCCTTATCATCATCATCACCCCGTCCTTTAACGCCACCCTTCACCAGGCTCCCGATGGGAGTGGGTGTGTGAGAGGAGGGGCGCTGAAACAGCCAGGTCTGGCGGCATGTGATGAGGCACACCTGACGTGAATGAAGCCTCATCACCGCCGCTGTTAAACGCCGAGGGCGCCTCTCCTCGGGAGACCGGTCTCTTTCTCGTGCATGCACGCTGGTGTCCTCGTGGGTCCAGGAAGGGAGCGTAGAGGGATACCACGCCACCAGAGCTGCCGGACCCGTGGTCCGGACGAGAACCGCACCCGCTATACGGCTGACGGGCCAGGATGCCGGACCGTATGATCCCCGGAAGCGCCACGGGCCAAAGGAGGACGAAGCCGCTAATGGCGTGCGGCCGCCGGACTCCGCCCCTTATCTGGACCCTTCCTTCTCGAACACTGCCCCTCCTTCACAAACCCCGCAGCACGACAAGGACATCAGATCCCCTGTTTATTTTGGACACTTTTCCCCTTTGGACACTTTATTTTATTATTTATGTTAAATAAAAGCCTCTCCGAGGCCTGACGCCACGCCCATTGTGTCTGTCGTTTGCTCTTCCCGCCACAATATTTAGTCATTTAGCAGACGCATTTAGGACGCTTTTAGTCATTTAGTGACTTAAACAATGAGGACATTATAGAAGCAATCAAAACCAACAAAGAGCAACAACATGCAAGTAGGGGTGTGCGATATATATATCTGTGATAATATCGTAATTGTTGTTTTAACGATATGCAATTTGACAATATTGAGTATTTTGCAAAACCAAACAAAACAGCTACGTTATGGAGTGCATGCATACATTGGCCTAAGTGGCGACGAAGGGGTTAAACAGTGCACGCAGCAGCATTTAGAGCATGTTCATTCACTGCATGATTCAGTCAATTAAAATGCATTAAGAGTGATCGCAAAATTCAAGATATGGGGCAGAAAAATATTTATTTACGTTTCATATGATTAAAATCACACAAAGAATGCAGTTTTATCTTCAAAAATAAGCACGGTTACAAATGTCTTATTGATTTTATACAACAGTTCAATAAACAATAAGCGAATATCAAGAGACTTACATTTTAGACACCATATTGCCTGTTTTTGCTCCATTTCGCTGACAAAAAATAATTCAAAACAGCTACAGCGATGTTTTGCATCTCTGAAACAACATGACGGTGATTTGTTCTTGAATGAATCAATGAACCGTTTAAATGATTCGGTTCAGTCGCAATGACTCACTTGTTAACAGTGACGTGCTGCCACCTGCTGGCAGTTTAATTTCACTTTTAAAGTCCATTTTCATTTTTTAAATAATTTTAAATATCAGTATTCAATGTTTTATGTTTAAAATGTCAAAGACTGCATTTGTAACTGGTTAAAGCATTCTGAGCTGCATTAAACCGTGTGTGAATACATCTAAACACCTTCAGATAAAGCTACTGCAGATATTCATTTTGATAATACTGGTTTCATTTGTTTGGGAGCAGCCTAAATGTTTATTAATTGACTGGTTAAATGTAACAATTTGACTCAAAAGATGTACACTTTTAGAAAAAAATTGCTTTATTAAAAAGGTAAAAATCTAATTTAAACTTAAATGGAAAGATTAATTTCTATCACTGATGTGAACTGAGCACACAGAATATCATAAACTGCAGCTGTGCACAGTATTCAGATATCAGCACAATAACACACTCTGCAAAATATCGTCTAATTATCGTTATCGACAAAATTCCCCAAAATATCGAGATATCATTTTTTTTCAATATTGCACACCCCTACATGCAAGTGCTATTACAAGTCTTGGTTAGCCTAACGCAGTACACGTAAGGTGTTTTTTTTTTTTTTACGAGTATATACAGGTGCATCTCAATGAATTAGAATGTCGTGGTTATTTTATTTCAGTAATTCAACTCAAATTGTGAAACCCCTGTTTTAAATAAATTAAATGCACACAGACGAGTCTTTGGTTCTTTTAACTGTGATGATTTTGGCTCACATTTAACAAAAAACCCACCAATTCACAATTGATCTCAACAAATTAAAATATGGTGACATGCCAACCAGCTAATCAACTCAAAACATCTGCAAAGGTTTCCTGAGCTTTCAAAATGGTCTCTCAGTTTGGTTCACTAGGCTACACAATCATGGGGAAGACCGCTGATCTGACAGTTGTCCAGAAGACAATCATTGACACCCTTCACAAGGAGGTTAAGCCACAAACATTAATTGCCAAAGAAGCTGGGTTTTCACAAAGTGCTGTATCCAAGCATGTTAACAGAAAGTTGAGTGGAAGGAAAAAGTGTGGAAGAAAAAGAGGCACAACCAACCGAGAGAACCGCAGCCTTATGAGGATTGACAAGCAAAATCGATTCAAGAATTTGGGTGAACTTCACAAGGAATGGACTGAGGCTGGGGTCAAGGCATCAAGAGCCACCACACAGACGTGTCAAGGAATTTGGCTACAGTTGTCATCAGAGGTGTTGTACCTGGACTAAGAAGAAGAAATGGACTGTTGCCCAGTGGTCCAAAGTCCTCTTTTCAGATGAGAGCAAATTTTGCATTTAATTTGGGTGGAGAAGCTCATAGCCCAAGTTGTTTGAAGTCCAGTGTTAAGTTTCCACAGCCTGTGATGATTTGGGGTGCAATGCCATCTGCTGGTGTTTGTCCATTGTGTTTTTTGAAAACCAACGTCACTGCACTCGTTTACCAAGACATTTTGGAGCACTTCATGCTTCCTTCTGCTGACCAACTTTTAAAAAATGCTGATTTCATTTTCCAGCAGGATTTGGTGCCTGCCCACACTGCCAAAAGCACCAAATGTTTGTTAAATGACCATGGTGTTGGTGTACTTGACTGGCCAGCAAACTCACCAGACCTGAACCCTGTAAAGAATCCATGGGGTATTGTCAAGAGGAAATGAGAAACAAGAGAACAAAAAATGCAGATGAGCTGAAGGCCACTATCAAAGAAACCTGGGCTTCCATACCACCTCAGCAGTGCCACAAACTGATCACTTCCATGCCACGAACTGAGGAAGCAATTAGAGCAAAAGGAGCCCCTACCAAGCGTTGAGTACATAAACAGTAAATGAACATACTTTCCAGAAGGCCAACAATTCACTAAACATATTTTTTTATTGGTCTTATGAAGTATTCTAATTTGTTGAGATGAATTGTGAATTGGTGGGTTTTTGTTAAATGTGAGCCAAAATCATCACAATTAAAATAAACAAAGACTTAAACTACTTCAGTCTGTGTGCATTGAATTTAATTAATACACAAGTTTCACAATTAGAGTTGAATTACTGAAAAAAATTAACTTTTCCACAACATTCTAATTCATTGAGATGCACCTGTAGAATATAGAAAAAATAAACCTAGTGTTAGTTTTACAAGAAAAGCTAGCAGTTAGAGAATAAATATGCAATTGATAGAGGGTCAAATGTGTGTGCTTTTTTTATTAAAAATAATTAGAATAGAGAGTGCTAGAGTTAGAGGGTCGAATAAAGATGGAAGAGATGTGTTTTTAGCCATTTCTTGAAGATGGGTAAGGATTCAGCTGCTCGGATTGAGTAAGGCAGGTCATTCCACCAGATGGGAACAGTTAATGAAAAAGTCAGTGAAAGTGATTTTGTGCCTCTTTGGGATGGTACAGTAATGCGTCGTTCACTTGCAGAACACAAACTTCTAGAGGGCATATAAATCTGAAGTAATGAATTTAGGTAAAGGGGTGCAGAGCAAGAGGTGGTTCTGTGGGCAAACATTAATGCCTTGAATTTAATGCAAGCAGTTATTGGTAGCCAGTGCAAAATGATGAACAGGGGTAAAAATAAATCTTGCAGCAGCATTTTGGATTAATTGTAGAGGTTTGATGGAACTGGCTGGAAGACCTGCCAAGAGAGCATTGCAAATAGCCAAGTCTGGACAGAACAAAGAGTTGTGTTGCATGTTCCGAGAGAAAGGGCCTGATTGATCTTCTTAAGATTTTATAATGAAAATCTAGAGGACCGGGCAGTTTTAGTAATGTGGTCTGAGAAATTCAGCTAATCACAACTCCAAGGTTTCTGGCTGTTATGTTTGATGAGCCTAATTGGAAGGTGAAATTGTGATGAAACAATGGGTTTGCTGAAACCACAAGCAGTTCTGTCTTAGCTAGGTTGAGTTAAAGTGATGGTCCATCATCCAGCAAGAAATGTCTGTTAGACATCTGAAATGCGAGCAGCTATCGTCAGATCATCAGGATGGAATGAGAGGTAGAGTTGAGTGTCATCAGCAAAGCAGTGACATGAAAAGCCATGTTTCTGAATGACAGAACCTAGTGAAGCCATGAAGACAGAAAAGTGAAGTAGTCCAAGAACTGAGCCCTGTGGCACCCCCAGTAGCTAGATGTTGCGACTTGGATACCTCACCTCTCCAAGATAATTTGAAGGACCTATCTGAGAGGTAAGACTCAAACCACTGGAGTGCGGTTCCTGAGATGCCCTTTCTCAATAGTGTTGACAGGAGGATCTGGTGGTTGACCGTATCGACAGCAGCAGACAGATCCAGCAATATAAGTAATGAAGACTTGGAAGCCGTTCTTGCAAGTCTTAGGTCTTCAACAACCGAGAGCAAGGCAGTTTCGGTGGAATGTCCACTTCTGAAGCCAGATTGGTTACTGTCCAAGAGGTTGCTCTGTGTGAGAAAGGCAGTGACTTGGTTGAACACCACTCATTGAAGTGTTTTTGCAATGGTAGAAGGAAAACGGTCTATAGTTCCCTAAAAGAGTTGGGTTAAGAGTGTTTTTTTTTTAGAAGTGGGGTTATACGAGCCTGTTTAAATGCTGAGGGAACAATTCCAGTGTGAATGGACATGTTAACAATGTGAGTGAGTGGAGGAAGTGAGTGTATATCAAATCAAATCAAATCACTTTTATTGTCACATCACCACAGCACAAGTGCCTTAGTGAGTGAAATTCTTATGAGCGTGCTCCAGACAGTGCAGAAAAACAACAGACAATTTACCTATGGACAGACAGTGCAAAAAAAAAAAAAAAAACAGACAATTTACATATGGACAGACAGTGCAAAAAACTGCACTGGAGCATTTACAGTGCTCCAGACAGTGCAAAAAAAACAACAACAGCAATTTACATATGGACAGACAGTGCAAAAAAGCAACAGCAATTTACATATGGACAGTACATATTTACAGACTGTACAGAAGACAATGTGCAAAATACACATACATATACTCAGTACACATAGTGTACTATAAAGACATACTTAATTATCAACGACACATTATACACCGTATGGCCACATCTACATTATGTACAGTATCTATACATAATGTAGTCTATGCATAGTAATAATGTGAGGTGCAACAGATTATAAATTAACAGCAGATTGGTTGGTTGAGCAGCAGGTAGATGTGCAAAGGTGCAACAGATTATGCATATGCAGTGTCGTGGATGTGCATTGTATGGTGTCCAGTGATAGCAGATAGGTTGTGTTAGTGCAGTGTGTGCGTGTAGTCCAGTTGAGCGGTGTTAAAGTGCAGTGCATGGCATGTTGTGTGAGTGGGAGTGTGATGTAGGTGAGTTATTTGTGACTGTTCATTAGCCTGATAGCCTGAGGGAAAAAGCTGTCCCTCAGTCGGCTAGTGCGGGATCGGATGCTGCGGAAATGTCGCCCTGAGGGCAGCAGAGAGAGCAGTCTGTGGGACGGGTGGCTGGAGTCTTTGATAATCCTCCGGGCTTTCCTTGTACACCGCCTGGTGTAGATATCCTGGAGGGAGGGAAGCTCACCTCCAACAATGTGGCGGGCAGTTCGCACGACCCTTTGCAGAGCCCTGCGGTTGCCAGCGGTGCTGTTTCCAAACCATGCGGTGATACAGCCGGTCAGGATGCTCTCCACAGTGCAGGTGTAGAAGGACCTGAGGATTCTGGGGCTCGTTCCAAACTTCCTCAGCCGTCTCAGGAAGAAGACGCTGATGTGCCTTCTTCAGCACTGCATCTGTGTGAGCAGACCATGTGAGATCCTCAGTGATGTGAACGCCGAGGAACTTAAAGCTGGTCACCCGCTCCACAGGTGTCTTGTCGATGGTGATGGGTGTGTGTTCTCTGCTCTGTCTCCTGTAATCCACCACCAGCTCCTTGGTCTTGTCGATGTTGAGTGAGAGGTGGTTCTCCTGACACCATTTAGTCAGGGTACTCACCTCCTCTCTGTAGGCCGTCTCATCGTTGTCGGTGATCAGGCCTATCACCGTTGTGTCATCAGCAAATTTGGCGATGACATTGGAGCTGTGTGTAGCTGTACAATCGTGTGTGTACAGGGAGTACAGGAGTGGGCTGAGGACGCAACCCTGCAGTGCACCAGTGTTGAGGATCAGGGGATGATGTGTTGTTGCCCATTCTGACCACCTGACTTCTGCCTGTCAGGAAGTCCAGGATCCAGCTGCACAGAGATCTGTTCAGTCCTAGAGTCTGGAGCTTCGCAACCAGTGTGGCAGGCACTATAGTGTTAAATGCTGAACTATAATCCACGAACAGCATCCTCACATAGGTGTTCTTATTTTCCAGGTGGGAGAGAGCAGTGTGCAGGGTGAAGGCAATAGCATCGTCTGTGGAGCAGTTACTGCGGTATGCAAATTGTAGTGGGTCCAGTGAAGCAGGCAGCACAGAGCAGATGTAGTCTCTGACCAGCTTCTCAAAACACTTGCTGAAGATGGGGGTCAGAGCAACGGGCCTCCAGTCATTCAAGCATGTGATTTTGTTTTTCTTTGGTATGGGCACAATGATGGATTTTTTGAAGCATGAGGGAACCACAGACAGAGAGAGGGACAGATTGAAAATATCTGTAAAAACCCTGGCTAGCTGGAAAGCGCATGCTTTGAGCACCTGACCTGGTATCCCATCTGGGCCTCACGGCTTTGACGGATGTTCACCCGTTTGAAGGATCGGGTTACATCCACGAAAAGAAAAGCGTGAGTGGACTCACCTCTTCTGCTGCAGCAGCGCAGCGCTCTCTGTGTGTGCGGTGTTATCAGCCTCGAACCGAGCATAAAGGTGTTGAGCTCGTCCGGTAGAGAGGCGGCAATGTTCACAGTAGCTGGTTTATTTCCTTTAAAGCCTGTGATGTTGTTGATGCCCTGCCACATGCTTCTTGGGTTATTGTTGTTGAAGTGTTCTTCAACTTTGTTTTTATAAGTTCGGCTGCTTTGATGGTTCTCCTGAGATCGTAACTGGCTTGTTTCCGATCGTCAGAGTTTCGGTTAAAAGCAGATGTCCGCTGACAAGGCTGATCGACATCGCTGTTAATCCACGGTTTTGGTTGGGGTAGATCCGGATTGTTTTGGTCGAACTACATCGTCTATACACTTCCTGATGAAACACGTGACCGTATCTGAATACGCCTCTATGTCGTCTTCAGGCGCTGCCCGGAACATGTCCCAGTCCACGTGATCAAAACAGTCCTGTAGTATAGCGTCCGATTGGTCAGACCAGCAATGAACTGTCCTGAGGCGGGTGCTTCACGTTTCAGTTTCTGCCTATAAGCAGGCAGGAGCAGAACGGAAGAGTGATCCGATTTGCCGAAGGTTGGCGGGGAGGGACTTGTATGCGTCCCGGAAGGGGAGTAACAGTGGTCGGTGTGCGATCTCCACGCGTGTTGATGGTGACGTGTTGAAAGTATTTTGGAGCTATTGTTCTGAAGTTGGCTTTATTAAAGTCCCCTGTGACAACAAAAGCTGCATCTGGGTGCGGTTTCCTGCTCACTTATATTCCTGTACAGTTCCTGAGTGCCTGGTCTGTGTTGGCTTGGGGGATATAAACAGCCGTGATTATGATCGCTGTAAATTCCCTCGGTAGCCAGAACGGTCGACAGAAGCGTATGAAATTCCAGATCAGGGGAGCAGAAGGATTTAATAGAGTGTATGTTCCTTTCATCACACCACGAGTTGTTAATATAGAAACACACACCTCCACCTCTGCTTTTCCTGTGAGCTCTTCCGTTCTGTCCGAGCGGTGCACGGAGAAGCCCGTGAGCTCGATGGCTGAGTCTGGAACAATAGCAGACATCCAGGTTTCTGTGAGGCAAATAACACAGCAGTCCCTTGTTTCTCGTTGGTATGAGATGCGCGCCGCAGTTCACAGAGTTTGTTATCCAGTGACTGAACGTTGGCCAGTAAAATGGTTGGAAGAGGAGGTCGGAGGAAAGCACGGCGTCTCAATCTGATGAGCGCCAGCTCTTTTCCTCGTTTTCGGCGGCGTTTCCTCGATTTCGCAACCCACACAAAGGGCTCTGATGCGGTGTCTGTGAACACTCCACCGGCATTCAGAAACTCAAAGTCCGGTTTGCGTAGCGACGGAGGAACCAATGTTCAAAAGCGTGTCTCTATCGTGAGACAGTTATACTAACAACATCTAACACATAAAACAACAAAAACAAATAAAACATACGAAAAAACTGCAAAGTTTTCCCGAGCATAACACGGCTGCCATCCTCGGCGCCATCTTGACTAAACACAAATATACATATACATACATACATGCATACATACATACATACAAATACATATATATACACTCACTGGCCACTTTATAAGGTACACCTTGCTAGTACTGGGTTGGACCCTGTTTTGCCTTCAGAACTGCCTAATTATTTGTGGCATAGATTCAACAAGGTGTTTGAAACATTCCTCAGAGATGTTGGTCTATATTGACATGATAGGATAACGCAGTTGCTGCAGATTTTTCAGCTGCACATCCATGATGCGAATCACCTGTTCTTCCACATCCCAAATGTGCTCTATTGGATTGAGATCTGGTGACTGTGGAGGCCGTTTGAGTAAAGTTAATTCATTGTCATGTTCAAGAAACCAGTCTGAGATGATTTGAGTTTTGTGACATGGTGCATTATCCTGCTAGAAGTAGCCATCAGAATATGGGTACACCGTAGTCATAAAGGGATGGACATGGTCAGCAACAGTACTCAGGTAGACTGAGGCATTTAAACGATGATCAATTGGTACTAAGGGGCCCAAAGTGTGCCCAAAAATATACCCCACACCATTAAACCACCACTACCAGCCTGAACCGTTGAGACAAGGCAGAATGGATCCATGCTTTCATGTTCTTTACACCAAATTCTGACCCTAACATCTGATTGTCGAAGCAGAAATCGAGACTCATCAGACCAGGCAACATTTTTCCAATCTGCTATTGTCAAATTTTGGTGAGCCTGTACAAATTGTAGCCTCCGTTCCCTGTTCTTAGCTGACAGGAACAGCACCCGGTGTGATCTGCTGCTGCTGTAGCCCTTCTGCTTCAGGGTTCTACGTCTTGTGCGTTCAGAGATGGTATTCAGCATACCTTGGTTGCAGAGGTGGAAAGTAACGAATTACATTTACTCACGTTACTGTAAATGAGTATCTTTTTGGTGTACTTGTACTTTTTTAAGTAATTTTTTTAATCTGTAATTTTACTTTTACTTAAGTATATTTTGTGTTAAGTATTGTACTTCGTTACATTTTAAAACACATTAAGTACGGAGTAAAAAAAAAAAAGCTCCGTGGAAACAACTGCAGTAAATAATGGGCAGAAGAAGAAACTGGCGCTAAAAATCACAAGAAAGATGCAGACGGACAAGACAGGTGTTAATGGTACAGACCCAGCTGAAAACAAAACCACGTCATATTCTGCTGAAGTTGAACTCGAAGAAATGAAGTGAACCCCTGTATACTTATATATATACTTAATACTTATTTTCCACCATAATTTGCAAATAAATTCTTTAAAAATCCTACAATGTGATTTTCTGGATTTTTTTTTCTTATTTTGTCTCTCATAGTTGAGGTATACCTATGATGAAAATTACAGGCCTCTCTCATCTTTTTAAGTGGGAGAACTTGCACAATTGGTGGCTGACTAAATACTTTTTTGCCCCACTGTATATACACAGAGCTGGGGAGTAACTGATTACATGTAATCTGGATTACATAATCAGATTCCAAAAATTAAGTTCTTGTAATTAGAGTAAGTTACATTTTTAAATACTCGTAAATAGAGGTTGACCGATATATCGGTCGGCAGATATATCGGGCCGATATTTGTCATTTTTTAATATCTCGCCTCAGCCGATATCTGTATTTATTTAACTTGGAATATTAGTTCACAAGATTTGGAACAAGAATCTTCTTAACGGTGTGATATTTATTTATTTTTTAGATGTTGGGTAGATAAGTGTTTCTTTAACTCTGTCAAACTAACTATTTTAAATTGTAATGTTAGAAGATTTTGACAAACGTATCTAAATGTTTTTAATTAACACATCTGATTTGTATTTATTTTTAGATGATGGCTAGATACGTGGTTATTTGAAATTTTATTTAACTTTGTCAAACTAACTAGTTTTACATTTTAATGATAGAGGATTTTGACAAACGCGTCTGATGTATTTTTATTTATATTCTAATTTGTAAAATTAGACTAAAACCTAGATTTTGATCTGTATCTTATAATTATTATTTAACGGTCCGACGCCTTTTTTCTAACTTTTAACAAAACTTAACCCTTTTTTCCTAATTTGTCTTAAACAACACTAACACTTCTTAGCTTGTTTTTTCACTGTTTTCTGGAAAAATACAGTCATTGCTCATTTTACGTGTAAATTCGATGCTTTTTCTATGTGTTTGATGTGTGTAAAAACTTTAATAAAAACTAACGTTGGTACCCATTTAACACAGTTTCATGTTTCAATGCCTCCACACACACACGCTATATAACACTACATAACACATTATATAACACTACAGAAGTCTTAAGCTTGACAAAACCGTAGGTTAAATAAAACAACTTTTCCCACGACCAAGGAATTGTTTGTTTAAAAGTAAACTATAGTCATACTAAACAATTTTCAAAGTGAAACGATTTAGGTTGAATGTTGAATGGTTTAATTAACTAAGAAATGTAAAAGACTTATTAAAATAACTTTAGTTCTGAGGTTTTAAAAACATTATATAGTTTTAAAGTGAGAAGCTATAGATTGAATGGTTTAATTAATTAAGAAATGTAAAAGACTTATTAAAATGATCTTAGTTCTAATGTTTTAAAACACTACATGGATTAATTCCTTTAAATCTCCCCTTTGGTACCTCCTCCGGCATTAAGGGTCCGGTCTTTGTGCTTGTGAGTTCATTCTGAGTCTGACAGCGTGGAGCTCGGACATCTGGACGGACACCGTTTGTTTAACTCTCCGTTCAGCAAAGTTAGTGATAGACTATCTTTTGACGGCAGTGTTTTAACAAAAAAAACTCTGAGATTGCCTTCTTTTTAGACAACGGCTAAATGCACGATTCTTTTTACCTTCGTTTTACCTTCTTACCTTGTAACAAACTTCTTAACGGCATAATATTTATTTTCTTTAACATTGTCAAACTAACTAGTTTTAAATTGTAATGTTACAAACTTCTGACAAACGTATATTTTTTACGGCTTGATATTTATTTTATACCGCAGTGAGATAAGACAATTCAATTATCTAACTTTTAATGTTAGACCACAAGATTTTGACATGTATCTTATCCTATTGTTTTAACTTATGCTTCTTCATTTTTATTTGTTTTCCCTAACATTACATCTTCCTAAACTGTTTTAAACACTAGATTAGAAACATTACTTTCTGGAAAATACAATCATTGCTCATTTTACGTGTATATTCAATGCCTTCATATATATGTGTATGAAAAAACTTTAATAAAAACGTCCCTTTCTCCCCATTTTACAGTTTCACACTTTAACGTTTAAAAACACATTTCAATAACCCACACACAAAAACAAGTTTTTTTTCACAAAACATTCCACAACTCCTCCCGGATCAGATATCCCACATGGGGATCTTAGACGGATAACCACGTGGGAGACTAAGACACAAGGGTGGGGGCTGTACACGAACAGGTGTCCAGTTGGGTGGTATTTTATGAGGGGCAATAAATATGCCCGCTTGCATATTAGACGTGTTTCCTGTCGTATAAGGGGCCGCTCACATATCGCGTCTTTTGCGCGCTCAAGTTCGTTATTTCAAATGTAGACGCACGGTATGCGCGCTCATAATGGAAGCGACGCGCTCGTTTTTTCCAGGCGCGTCCGCTCCACATCGAGATAAAAACATCTCAACTTTTCAGAATGCCGCAAGCGCACCGCAGGTCATGTGACGAAATTTCCTTCCTGTAACGGAGAGCGCAGCTGATGGTTGCTTAGCAACGACAAACGCCTCCGTAGAGCAACCGCCCGAGCGCTTTGGAAAAAAGGAGAAAGCAGCGCACCTAGCGTTAGCGTTTTCCACGCGTTTTTAGGCGCGATATGTGAACGGCCCGGCCCCTAAGAGAGTTTTGTGAAACAGTTACGACAGATTGTGTGCGCTGTGTCTACGACACGAATTCCATTCCTGTACTCCACTGGAAAACCAAAATGTTCCCACACAGGAGACTTAAATGTGTCCGGGGGATCTGCAATTTCAGTACTATGCGAAGCAGCCATCCTGCATATACTAGCAACCGAGTGTGACGCTCACTCCCAAGTCACGTGAAATGACATGCACTTGGAAAACAGTAACTTTAGAATATAATATTTAGAACAAATTTAAAAAGCTCTTATTAGTCATTACTAATACAATTTAAATAAAATGTTAGCAAAGAAAAATTTGTTTAAATTAATAGTTAGTTAGAGATAAGTGCCATTAACCTCAACAATGGGCAGCAGGGGGCGTTAGAGTACCGCGGTACGCCACGAGAGTTCCGCGATTCGTATCGTGGGTGGTGTATCGCGATCTTTCGGTTCGGTTTGTGATATCGTTACACCCCTACTAAACATGCATATAAAATCTGTAAGTTTGTATCTTCCACGGAATGAATGGAATATCGGATCACGTAAATTCCACCCCAGAAAGCCTGGACATGGGCGGGGCTCCGCCCCTGCACGCTCTGATTGGACCAGCCGCCTGTGGGCGATGTCCAAACCCGGACAGTTTAAAACGACGCGCGAGTGCGCGCGCTCTCTCTCTTGACTCTCTTGAACATGGCTTGAACATCTCTTGAAGCTCGCTTGTAACTCTTCCTCGCTCGCCAACGCCGGAAGGACGGCCCGCTGGAATCTCGCCTCAAGACCGGCTGAGACAAATAACACACGCGTGAATCAAAGACTGTGTAAACGCCGTAACGTCGCAGAACAAGCAGCGTAACGACGCTACCATCTCAACGCAAAACCAGCATCAAACAATCTCCGAGATTTCAACTCCCCGGTGACGTCACGCAACAGCGAAGCGAGCCAGCAGAGTTTTCACGTGAAAACGAAACCAAAGCATCCAGCCTGCTTCAACAACGAAAGCAAGTATCATCTCTATTTCTGACTGAACTGGTAAATATGATCTGAATGCAGTAACAAAGCATACGTATTTGTTCGTGATCTTTGCTGGTTGGTTAAGTTACGAAACAGGAAATAATGTTATTATTTCAACCTTAACCTCAAAACTCCCGTATGTGTGTGTATGTTTGTGCTTTTATTAGGTAATCCATTTATGTTAGAATAGCAATATCACGAATAAACCTTTTCCATTTTATAAAGAAGTGTCTCTGGAATGTGATTTTAAGTATTTTCATCCTTATTTGCCCAAAGATAACGTTACCTAGCTAAAACATGAGAAATTATTAATCTCGTTTTATTGTTACCGGGGCCACGGGGCAATAGAAGCGAGATTTAATAAGAGAGATACTGATGTAGTAATCGCTGGACGAGTACTCAAAGTATAAATCGTAAGTTAAATATTAATATTACTTCGATCAAGCAATATTGAATATTTAATAAATAATTCCCGGAGCTGAAACAATAGCTCTATATTAAACTGGCATTACAGGACAAAAGAACTCTCTATCTGGAAATGGTCCCAGATGACCATTTAACGTATAATTCAATAATGGAGGACTGTTTTATGGTGAGACTTTTGAACTGAACCTCCGCAGATACACATCAAAAGGTGACTCTGTTTGACCCCAGACACCTCCCGTATCTCTACTTTCCAAAGGACCCTCGCTCTCTCTGTTGCGCTTCCCAAATCACCCTTGTGTGTTTCTTAGCAGACAAAGGCAATAAAACACTTATAAAGTGCGCCAAAAGACCATTAATAGTTGCTGCTGCTATTATAGCATCATACTCAATAGACAATATATATTAAGGTTGTATTTTATGTCTTCTATACACATGATGTGCTATTTTAATCTTTAATCTGAACCTTTTTTTAAATTTAGCAGGAAAAGCTATGAACATGTGTGAAATTGATTGGGGCAGCTGCCCGTGGGTGGACCCAAATCGAGCCGTTTAAAATGTACAACAGAAGCTTTTAGCTTAGGCTTTTTCTTCTGACTCGCTGCTTGCTGACTTGCTGGAAGCTTCGGCTTCATCTTCACTGGTCGCGCTGGAAGCGCGCAATCACCGCCTTATTAGGCTGACCATCTAAATAACTCAAAGACTTTGTCAAAGCCATAAAAATGTAAACAAACTTCCCAGCAGCGTCATCGCGTCACAAAGGAACTAGGCAACCGCCAATCACAAGAGGGTTTCCCCAGTGACACCACGCAATGACGTCAGCCGCCGGAGGTTTCCAGAAACACACGGAAACACTAGCTGTCCATCTCAACTAGGGCTGCAACAACTAATCGATAAAATAAATTATTATCGATAATGAAAATCATCGACAACGATTCTCATTATCGATTAGTCGAGTCTGCCCACAGTGCACGTACAACTTCAACCGGTTGCTCAAATTACAGCACTGAATAACGCATTCCTATGGACAAAATGCATCTAAAAATAGTGGAGGAAACAGAATGAGATGACGCGGGAGAAGTACGTGATCCAAGTTGCCCAAAACATGATAATTCTTTATTTTGAGCTTTAAGTTAATGCATTAGAGAAAAATGCTACCTATCAGATTGTGCTACCAGCATCTAATTAATGTGATTTTAGGCTTTTTTAATATCAGGACAATGAACAGTCAGAACTAATACGCCCTACATCCTACTCCCACTTTATGGTATGCCATGCACAGTTCAACTGGACTCCATGCACACTGCATTGCACTAACTTTTACACAGTTCAACTGGACTACACGCACACTGCACTAACACAACAACCAATCTGCTACCACTGGATACCATCCAATGCACATCCATGACATTGCGTATCCAGCTTATGTATAATCTGCTGCACCTTCGCATATTATTGTATATATGTGTACATAATGTAGAATGTGTACATACGGTGTATAATGTGTATTGATAACTGTAAGTATGTCTAATAGTACACTGTGTGTACTGAGTATATGTATGTGTATTTTGCACATTGTCATTTGTATAAGTCTGTAAGTATGTACCCTCTATATGTCAAATGTTTTGCAAGAGTTTTGTAAACTCTCAAGGACTGTTCTACATGTGTATGTGCTAAAATGTTTATGGTTCTTTGAACAAACATGGAAAATATTGTTTAAACACAAAGATCTGTAAAGGCTATTTGGATTTTACAAAATCTTTAAAAGAGTATCCTGTATAGGATGTTTTTTTTTTTTGCTAAATTGGTGGGGGGAATCCTTAAAATTCATAATAAAGAAAGATACAGACCTCCACTTGTCCTCTGGTGAGCGCTCGGACAGACCGATCTGTTGAAATAAACAATTTCAGCAATAAGTTACAGCAACATTTTCTAAACAAAAGTTCAACATTACATTGCGATAAGGCAGTTATATTTTAAATATTTAATGAGATCTCTATTCCCTCAGTCAAAAACAGAAAAGGTTTATTATAATTGCTGGGTGGTTGGCCTGCACGTTTAATAAACTCCGCTGGTCCAAAATGCAGCAGCTAGAGTTCTTACGAGAACAAAGAAGTGTGACCACATCAGCCTAGGTTCTGTCAACTGGTGCATCCCTAATCAAAAGGATTTCAAAATAATTTAGACATAATTGGCAGCCAAGTGCAGTAGCTCTTCTTCCCTTCACACATTCGTTCCTCCCTAAAACCCAAACTTAACTTGGCTGCCAATTATGTCTAAATTATTTTGAAATCCTTTTGATTAGGGATGCATCGATCGGATACTCAGTATAAGCATAAGCGCTTTGTGCAGCTCTGTATTGGAGTCTTTCGTATTATAATACTTTTGCACAATTAAAGATCATTCATAGCGTTTCTTGTTCTGCCCTATGATAGGATAGGACGAGAAAGGCTTTTAATGTATTGCACAGTAGGACTCCTTTCTATCCTATGTTGCTGCCTATATTACTGTGCTATACATTTAAAAGTAATGTCTTTTAATTTTATAGTATATATTCATATATTTAAAAAAATCTTGTTTTCATTAAAGTATTTTACAACTGTACAAAAGAGAAATGTGTAGCATTTTACCACATTTAGTCCTACACTTATTCACTTGTATTTGTTCCCCACTAATGTTATTAATTTGACTAAATGTTTAGATTTTATAAAATTGTGCACTCATGATTTTTCTAGAATAACGTTTGCTGCTAAATTATCAACTAACCTAGTTTATATCAGTATTTGTGTTATAGATTACGATTATATATTTGTTCATTTGTTATTTTTCATTAAAATTAAGTTATCTATTTTTAGTAGATGACTAAGGGTGATGATAGGGATGGGTACCGAAACCCGGTATTTAATCGGTCTCGGGGATAAATTATGAAAGACCGGAGTATCGATAAGCTCTGACGTTAACGGTTCTGCTATCGGTACTGGAGAAATTAAGAAAACACACATACATTTATTATTGCTATATATACACATTATCTTGCTAATTCTATCTCACCAGAGTCGCCTGCTGTTTTCATATAGATTCATATTAAAACATTTGTCTATGATGCATTTTTGCTATTCGCAATTCAGAAGCGAGATCGTGCTCATGCGGAGGAGCTTCAGCACGCGCGCAACATGAAAGCGGTTTAATTATGATAGAAGAGAGAACTAAACATTCAAACATCTGCTTACGCTTTAGGCCTGTGGCTGCGGCTGCTAATTGTATTTTTTTTCGATTTTGGCTTCTAAGCATTATAGCCGCGTTTCTTCTTCCCTTCACACATTCGTTCCTCCCTAAAACCCAAACTTAACGTCAGAATCAGCTCAATCGGTGATTGTTGTAAAATGCCGTCTTTACTGTTGCTACGCGGGACATGTTTGATAAAGAGACGTTGAAAGCACAATCCGCACGAGAGACGCTGTTCCCCAGGCTGAAGTGTGTGTGTGTGTGCGTGCGTGCGTGCGTGCGTGCGTGCGTGTGCGTGTGTGTGTGACTGAGCTTCGGGCGCATCCATAGTCGATAAGATACACACAAAATGTGTCAAAATGGCCGGCTTGGAGAATATTCACTTAAACACAGTTTATGTCTTAAGTGGATGAGAACAGTTGGGAGAAAATCTGATGTGTGCCAATATATTGTCTTAAAGTGACAAACTGGCGCTTCATCAATGTTAATCAAAGAACAAAATGCAAAGAGAAAATCACTCACAGCTCTTAATCTGTATAACGTTATAGCTTTAATAAGCATTAATCTATCAATACATACAGTGAAAACTATGCAGTGTTCATTTACATTTTAATACTTTTAGATTTATTTTGTAGCTATTGCTTTCCAGAACATTAATGTTAGTGGACCTTCATGAAAAAAGCACTGTTTATTTCTTTTCAGTTGTATATTTCTTTTATTGAATTTTTCAGTTTGTTTTACTTTTTCTTTGTTCATGTTCTTACTGTATCTTATAATATGTATAAAACACTAAAAATGCCTGCACACATGTGCATTTACAAATTGATGCTTTATATTCATTTCATTAAATATTTATTTTACATTTCAGAATATAAAGCAATGTTAATTCAGCTCTTAATTTGTCATATATATATACATAAAACAAAAAGTACCGATAAGAATACCGTTAAAGTACCGAATCGATAAGCAGTATCGGTAAGAGTAGTAATACCATTAAAACCTTAACGATACCCATCCCTAGGTGATGATCAGGGGTGCATTTCCCAAAAGCATTGTTAGCTAACTATAGTCGTTAGTTCCAATGAAATCTTTCGGTAAGGACAGAACTTGCGACCACAGTTGCTTTTGTGAAACACAGCCCAGGTCAATAAACAGAAGTATAGAAATTCTTCATTGATTTAAAAAAAATAAAAAGCGCTGGTATTGGATCAGAATTGGCCGTTATTCAGAATTAAATTTTTATGGATCGAATCAATTCTGAATTTTTTTTATCTTTGTATCCCTACTATTAAATTAATTATAAAGCCCTGAACAGTGTTGGGGAAAGTTACTTTTAAAAGTAATGCATTAAAATATTGCGTTACTCCCTAAAAAAAGTAACTAATTACGTTACTTACTTTTTTTTTTTTAGCCTTCTAAATAAATATGTTTGTTATCTAAATGTTTGAAAAAAATTCCCTAATTTCAATAACACACTGGAATTGAAACTGGGAATCAATAAGAATCAGAATTAATAAGCAGAATCAGAATTCGATAAAATTCAAATGATAACCAAACCTAGTTACAATTCCAATCAGGCAAGAACTAGGACCCGCGTTAATAATGAAAAAAGGAGAGTGGATAGAGAGACCGGGAAGGCCTGATAAAGGATGCCACGGTTGCGTCGTTTTTGCATAACAATGGTTTTACTGTGTGTCACAGAACCAAGATAGGCCATGCTTTTGTTGTATTATTAGCTATAGTAAAAGGTAACGCCAGTTGTTACTCATTGCCATAGTGTTTGAAATGTTTAAGGCGGAGCAATGAAGGGAAGAAGTGTATTTTTTTTAGGGAGGGGGTGGCAGGAGTGTATGTTTTTTTTTGAGGGGGGATTGATTTTAAATATGAACAGTCTTTTTTCAGAAATCATTAACTAACAGGATCTCTTTTCTTCAGTACATAATTTAAAATTAGTCTGGAGCAGATGACACCAATGCAAAGAAACCCTTCATGGCACATGCTATGGTTCTATTTTAATTTTTTTTACTTATGCAAAATGAGCTGAGCGTTTCATCTTTTCTGGTAAAGCTTTCAAAGAAAAGAGGGGACACATTGACATTGCATGTTTGTGTGATTTCTGTGAATGCAGATATGATAATATGATTGTACGGAGTATACTGACTATATTGATATGATATGCACAATGTATCCACAAATACTTTGTGATCAGGACAAGCAGATCAAAATACATCAGTTCACTAAAGCATTTACAGTTGTTTGCTTAAAGCATATGTGGACAACATATAGATACAGGTCGCTTTTTAATGGCAAATGTAAACGGGGCTTCATATATTTTGAATCACTAATATTCAACTCATTTCATGCATCATTTGAAAGGGAAAAATTCCTCTAAAGTGTAGTTTATTTAAATGTGGGGGGGAAATATTGACTGCATCTTTAAATCCTAAAAACACTTAATGACTTCACATTATTTCACTTTGTTCTTAGTAACGTTATACGTGTTACTGTTTGTTTACTTGTTTACATTTATAACAAAATATAATTATATTTCACGGAAACGAAATTCTAACAACTGAAGTGAGTTTTGAACTGGTAAAAAAAAAAAAAAAAATCCCCAGTACAATCTAATTATTAGTGATTATCAGATTCAATGAACAGTCAGCAATCCTCGGGCATATTTTTAATCATCCACAAACAGTTGTTATCCAACCTGAGAGGCGTCGTCGCCATGTCCATGGTTATGTTCCACACCGTCAACCTCCACCTCAAACACCCCTGCCATCTTCTACGCTTACAATCCGACTGTTCTTCTTCTTCTTCTTTGTTTTTAACGGCGGTTGGCAACCAGCTTTTGGTGCATTACCGCCCCCTTCTGCTCCGGAGTGTGAATCAGACAATAGGCTTACAATCTAGTTTCCACATAAAAAGAAACAAAAGAAATAAAAGAAAATAATAATCTTATCACACACATTCATTCATTACCCAACACACTTTCCCATATCCCTGTTTTATCCCCATAACCTATTAAACAAACCAGTTTCCCTTAAGAAAGTTAACAATACCCTAACTTGTGCTCTGTCACCTATGCTCAACACTCCTTTTAAAGTTAATTCCTGCACCCCTAATTCCCTCAAATTATTCCTCATTATCACTCTCTGTACCTCATACCTTCTACATCTTATAATTATATGTTCCACTGACTCCTCTTCCTGACACCACTCACATAAGCCTGTCTCGTGTTTTCCTATCATTTTCAGTGATTTGTTTAGAGCACCGTGCCCCAGCCTTAACCTTGTCATTACTGTTTCCTCTCTCCTGTGCCCACCACCTAACCTAATTATTTTTACACTCTTTTGAATTTGATATAAATGCCTTCCTTTCTCCTCTCTGTCCCACCTTTCTTGCCAAATTTGGTTAGTTTTTTCCCAGATGATACTTTTGACCTCTGCTTTACTTATTTTAATTTGCATTTCAATATTTCCCTTCTTTAAAGCCCTTTTTGCCAATTCATCCACCTGCTCATTCCCTTTCACCCCTACATGAGCTGGAACCCACATAAATTGTACCTGTCCTCCTTGATTTGTAATCCTTGTTACTGACTGGAGGACTTCATATAATACATCTTGACGGCTTTTTGAGTGAAAAGACCTTAAACTCTCAAGGACTGAGGATGAATCGGAGCATATCAGAACCTTTTCTTGTCTTGTTTTTTCCACCCACCTTAACGCAACTAATACTGCCACCATTTCCACTGTATATACTCCTAAAAAATCTGATGTTCTTCTATTAATTCCTATTCCTTTAGCCGGTATTGCCACCCCATACCCTGTCACTCCTGTCTCAGTTTTCTTAGAACCATCTGTATACACATGTACAAATTCTTTATAATCTTTATTTATAAGGTACTTAAATGCATTTACCAAATCTATTTGATCTTTTTCTTTCCTTTTTAATTCTAACAAATACCAGTCAATATCAGGCCAAACAAGTAACCATGGAGCCACCATCGGATATACTACAGTAGGGCTCATCTTCATATAAAATACTCCAAATTCTCTTGCTACCTCATTGCCTATTCTACTAAAATTATCTCCGTTGTATCTTGCATTCTCCCATGTCTCCTGCAACACTTCTTTTGTGGGGTGGAAATCATTATGACCCTGCAAATTAGCCCAATAATTTGTCATCAGCTGCCTCCTTCTTAATGCTAACGGCATTTCTCCCATTTCTACCTGCAGTGCAGGTACTGGTGAAGTTTTAAAAGCACCACTACACACTCTTAATGCCTGTGCCTGTATCCTATCTAGTTTCTTTAATAGAGATTTGGCTGCTGACCCATAAGCTACACTGCCATAATCCAACACAGATCTAATCAATGCCACATATATTGTTTTTAATGCAGAGCAACTAGCTCCCCATTCCCTACCTGTCAAACATCTCATCACATTAATTACTTTATTGCATTTTCCTTCTATTTTCTTTATATGATCTGCCCATGTTAACCGTGAATCGAAAATAACTCCCAAAAATTTGAATGTCAATCCGACTGTTCGAGACACTTCCGGTTTACATTCAACCTTTCTTTTTCTTCTTCTTCTTCTTCTTTTGGTTAAATGGCCATTCACTCCTTAGGAGTATTACCGCCACCTACTGTATTTCTTGCGCACATGGGTGATGGATCTGTTTTGCTATACAAAAAAAAAAAAAACATTGTAATGCCCCATCCATCTCAGAGGATCAGAGCCCAAGCTTCAGCTGGCGCTGCGTGTTCAGCTCCTCCAGTTTCCGCACTGGTCTCCTCACCTCTTAGATGGGCAGAAGCATCATGACCCTCATCCTCAAACACTAAATCCTGTGGTCTAGTCCTGTAAGCTCTAAAAAGGTTAAAACTGCCTTAAATAGCTGATTATCATTCAAACCCTTTCCCAAAAGGTCCACAACGCTCACTGGCCTGTTACTTATATTGCTAAAAAGACTGTTACGCTGATCATCATATTTACTACTTTCAAAAAGCACATGCTCTACTGTTTCAGAAACATCACATTCATCACACATACCATTTTCATGCTTCCCCACTAATGCAAGTGTTGAGTTTAGTCCTGTGTGTCCCATCCTTAATCTAGAAATCATTACTTCTTCCTTTTTGTGCCTTCCATAAAACTGTTATTTTTTCCCTACTAATTTTACAATATTATAATACTACCTACCTTTGCTGCTATTTTCCCATCTTTGTTGCCATATTCTTATTATTTTCCTATTAATTACTGATTTTATCTCGTTCCTTCCCAGAGGTACCTTAACATCCACCAAGTTTTTCTTTAATCCTTTTTTTGCTAACTAATCCACTGTTTCATTCCCTACTATCCCGATATGTGCTGGTACCCAACAAAAGTATACAATTATGCCCTCTACTTTCAGTCTGTACAGTAATGTATAAATTTCTACTAGCAGGTCTTCTCTATCAGTTTTTGTCGACTTTATACTTTTAAGAGCTGATGAAGAGTCTGAACAAATTACAATCCTATTTGGCTTAATCTGTTCAACCCATTGCAATCCTATTATTATAGCAGTTAATTCTGTAGAGTATACAGACAATTTGTCACTTAACCTTAAACTTATTTCCGTCTTACATCTTGGAATATACACTCCTATGCCCACTTTTTGTTCAATTGGATCTTTAGATCCATCTGTGTAAATCTGCACAAAAGAATAAAATTGTTCTTTCATATAAACATTGATTTCATAACTATTACTATATCTTTCTTCTGCTTTTTCCCGGGCCTCCAATAATCTAATTTCAACAATAGGTTCAGGGATATTCCATACCGATACACCATTTAATGGCATATTAGGAGAGATCAGATTACTTCATTCTCCAGCCCACAATCCTTGACCCACTGTTCATATTTCCATCCAAAATTATTTCCTCCATTCTTTCTATATTCCCAACAATCATTTAAAATTGTGCGTGTACGGTGATTCTTATTACTTCCCTGTAAGTTAACCCAATACATCATTGCAAGCTTTTCTCTTCTTAAATCTAATGGCATCTCCCCCATTTCAACCCTGATAGCATCTAGAGAGGTTGATCTTATTGCTCCACAGCAGATTCTAAGTGCTCTGGACTGTATGTTGTCCAGTTTCTTTAAGTCTGATTTTGCAGCAGCCCCCTACACTGCACACCCATAATCTATGCTAGAACGTATTAAGGCTTGGTATATATGTAACAGTGCACTTTTCCTTGCTCCCCATTCATACTTAGCTATTGAAGTCATGCAATGTATTACACCTTTACATTTGTTTTCAATTTTCTTAATATGTCTCTTCCAAGTTAATTTCTCATCAAAGATTAAACCAAGATATTTGAACTCTGTCACTCTTTCTAATGACTGATCATATAATTCCAAAGTCATTTGTTCCATTTTCTTTTTCTTTGTAAAAACCATATATTGAGTCTTTGGTACCGAAAATTTCAATCCCCACTCTACTGACCACCTTTCAACTTAATTTATTGATTCTTGAATTCCTTTAACTACATTTCCTAAATTCCTACCTATTTCCCATACTGCACCATCATCTGCATATAATGCCTTCCCAATGCTTGGCTTAACTCTTTCAAATATATCATTAATCATTCAATTAAATAAAATTGGACTAATTACACTTCCTTGTGGGGTCCCATTCAGGATATCATATGATGCTGACATTTCTTCACCTACTCTTACCTGGAATGAACGCTCAAACAAAAAATCTAATATCCAATTATATATTCTTCCCCCTATTCCAATCTTATTTAACTTAATTAACAGTCCCTCCCTCCATAAAGTGTCATATGCTTTTTCAATGTCAAAGAAAACAGCAACAAGAAATTATTTCATTATTAGAGCTTTTTTGACATCATTTTCAAATAATATCAGAGCATCCATTGTAGATCTCTTCTTCCTAAAACCACTCTGAGCTGATGACAATATTTCTTTTTTCTCCAAAAATTATTCAACCTTCTTACTATCATTTTCTCCATTACCTTGCATAATGTAGACATAAGAGCAATTGGCCTATAACTATTAGATTTTGTTGCATCTTTACCTGGTTTCACTACTGGTATAACTATTGCACTTTTCCAGTCTTCGGGTAAGCTGCCTTCGTTCCATATATGATTATATAAATCCAATAATACTTTAATGGCTACCTCTGGTAAACATTTTGCATGCTATAACTAATCATGTCTCTTCCTGGCGTTGTATTCTTTGAATAGATAATGGCTATTTTTAACTCAAAAGAATTAAAATCCTCATCCATATTACTATCTACTCCTTGTTTTTTCATATGAACATTCCCATATATTTTACTTAGTTCTTTGTCGGGTCTCAGGTCTGATCACTTGTTCTTGCTGTCTCTGTGTTGTGATGTCATGTGCTGGGTTTGTTTTGACAGCTCGCCACATGTGTTTGTCAACCTTATTGTCTCCCCGCCCTCCTTGTTTCTCTGCTCGTTAGCTAATCTTGTTCCTCACCTGGTTCTCATTATCTACTAATACTTCCCCTTTATAGCTCCCTGTGTTTTCTGTCCGTTGTCAGACTGTTGTGTTTTTTTCCGCTTGTACTGACTGTATTACTCACCTCTCGTTTTGTCTTGTCAGGCTCCAGTGCTCGTAGCTGTTTTTGTGTTTCTCTGCACCTTCCTCTGTGCGTCCAGATACCGCGGGCTTCCACCCCGACACCTGCCGTTCCGGGTTATCTGCGGTTTCGCTGTGGACGGCTCAGCCTCTCGCTCGGATTTGCGAGCAGCCTCGCCAGCTTCAATGCTTCTTCCGCTGTTACGGCTCGTCCCGCCGTGGTGATCGAACTATCTGCGTGGCAGAGGATTCTGACTGCCCGAGGAAGCACTCTTCACCTGTCTATTATTTGCTATCCAAATAAACCTCCGCTGTAATCGCATCTGAATCCTGCCTCTCCTTCCTGACAGTTCTTGTCTTTTTAAGAACTTATCATTCAAGTTTTCAATACCTTGAACTTTAGCAAAAGTTTTAGCCAAGACTTCTGTCTTTTCTTTATTTGTTATGGCCATTTTCCCTTCCTCTTCAATTACAGGGATCGGTTTATAATTATTAATACCATTTTCCTAATCATTCTCCATACCACATGCATTCCAGTCTCTCTCCCAATTGTATTATAGAATTCCTGCCAAGCCTTTCTCTTTGCATTTTTAATTACCCTTGCAGCTGCCCTTTTCTTCTGATATTCTAGAACTGTATCTTGAGTTATTAACCTTTTTAAAAACCGAAATGCCTCATTTCTCTCTCTAATTGCCACTGTGCACTCTTCAGACCACCACGGTACACTTTTCTTTTTCTTTCCATTACCTCTTATTACTGGTATAGATTGATTTGCTGCAGAAATGATTTCACCTACTATCTTACTGTACTTCTCCTCAATATTCCCTTTCAGCTTCATATTTTTGAAATTTTCTTCACACAACACATAGAATTCCTTCCATTTTGCCTGCTTAAATCCCCATCTTGCACACTGATTAAAGTTTTGCTTTCGAACTGCATTCTGAATCTCACACACTACAGGCCAGTGATCACTACCCAAATTATCTTCATGAACACTCCAAGTACACTTACCTGCTAAAGCAGCTGATGTTATTGTGAGATCTAAACATGACATGCCACCTTTTACTATATCCATTCTTGTTGGTTCACCATCATTCAAACATACAAGCGAGTGTTCTTCTATAAATTCTTCTATAATTATCCCATTATTGTCTGTATTTTTGCTACCCCACACACCACTATGTGCATTAAAATCCCCACATATAATAATTTTACCCTGCGTATCACCCATCACTTCTTTTAAAATACTATTACTTATTTCTTTGCATGGGTTATAAAAATTTGTAATTCTAATTTCATCATCTATTCCCATTACTTCTATACTTACACATTCTACATTATTACTTTTGTGTATTCTCTTATATGCTATGCCTTCTTTTATAAATGTTGCACACCCTCCACCTCTTCCGGTTCTCTATCTTTCCTCTCTACTACATAACCATTGATCTTAAAATCCAAGGAGCTATTTAACCATGTCTCCTGAATACATATGATGTCTGGTACCTTTCCCATTTCTGTGATATGTTTTTTAAATTCTTGCACATTTCCTATTAAGCTCCTGGCATTCCAATGTAGTAGTAGGAAAGACATTATACATCTATGTTTTATTACTCTGAGTCATATCCATAGAAGCAGTTCCTTCCTTCGCTTTCAGAATCCCATGGACCTCCTCTGCCGTGACTCCTGTTAACTTTAGAAATTTGTTAGCACATCCTACGATTATCTTTAGCTTGTCCGATTTCCTTTCCACTTGTGAAGTACCATTTATCTCTGCACAAATGAATGCCACAAAATCAGTTTTATTCATCATAATTTGCCGATCTGATTCATTCCTCGCAGGATTTACTCCCTTCTGGGTATAGGATTCCACCCTAATTCCTTGCACATTAGTACTCTGTTTCACCTATACCTTTTACCTTACGGTAGCTTCTGCATATGTTACATTTTGCACTGTTTTTACTTTTTGCACTTCATGAGCTTCTTGTTGTACAGGACATCCGGCATATGCTGCGCTATGTCCTCCCCCACAATTACAGCATTTAATCTCTACCCCCTCCTCACACTTGCCATATTCATGTTCTCCCCCGCATTTTGCACAGCGTATTTTACCTTTACAAAAATTTGCAGTATGTCCCATGCGTTGGCATTTGAAGCATCTCAAAGGTGGAGGTATGAACTCTCGCACCGAAAAGCTTACAAATCCTAGCTTCACTCTTAACGGCAGAGTACTCCTTCAAACTGAATCATTACGCTCATGCTTTCACATCTTTTATTATCTTTCCACATCTGCAATCTTCTAGCATTGATGACTGTGCCTCCACTCAAACTTTCTTTAATATCATCCATACTTACATTAAGAGGTAGCCTACTCCTGAAATAACTCCTCGAACTTTATTGCCTATTTCTGTGCATGCTATTCTTCCTCCCGCTAGCGTTTTCATTTTCAAGATGTTTTGCATCTTGAAAGAGGGGTGTGGGAAAGGATGAATGGGATAGCCAGATATATTCTGTAGGCGCTTTTGATGAAAACTCCCATAAGACTCACTCATGAGGTCTTAACAACTTTAATGGCAGAAGTCATGTCCATTATGAATTTCCGTCCCTTAATCCCAATTTCAACAGATGCAAGTATGCTACAAGTTCTCTCACCAGCGATGCTCTTAACTCAGAAAGCAAGTGTTGCTCCAGCTCCACCAGGAAACGTTGAGTTTGGCTACCTGCACAGAAGTCAGTGGCGTCATGTCCAGATGTTAGTGGATTCATTCTGGAAGCAATGGAAGCAGGAGTACTTGTCCACTTTGCAATCCAGAAGGAAATGGACGGAGGAAAGAGAGAATATTCAGGAAGGAGACGTTGTTCTGTTAAAGGATGGGGAAGCTAAGCGCAGTGAGTGGCCAATTGGTCTCATAACAAAGACTGTTGCCTGATTTATTTAAGAGGTGCCTTTGTTATTGCACTATTCTCTAGAATGTAACCGGAAGTTTAAAAGGTTATAGAAGAAGAGACTGTCATCGGCATCCAGAGATGTGTTGTTGTTTGCTTTCAGTCCTTTTGGTAGATAGATTCATTTTGAAAATATCTGAAATAATTACTCTGTGTTAGTTGATAAAAAAGGGTCACATGTTTAAAGATTGATGTTCTATCCTGAAATCCATCGTAATCTGATGCTAACGGATAGCCAACATGCTAACGGAGCTGTGCAATCGTTTTCGAATATGTGCACGTCACTAATGCATTTCGATTGTTTATTTAGCTGTTTAAATATGTTAGTGGATGTTTATAAATGTGTAAGTTTGTTATTTAAGATATTTTGTAATCATTTTGTAATTTCTACCTTTGTGATTTCCTTTTTTAGTTTTACAAGAAAATCAAGTAAAGTTTGCATCACATGCACAAGAAGAACGTGTGATGGTGCTTTATTTCCATTAACTATCTGTCAATGTTTTGGTTTGGAACACCACTGCCAAGGCAGAATAACAGAGATTCCACTTTTGTCAATAGAATTCTTCCAAATATAGAAATGTCTCTCTGCATCCATCTGTCCAATCTGGCCTTACATTCACCAAGTCTATTAGACATATTAAAGATGCAGTATGTAGATTTTTGCAGCATCTAGCATTCGAGGTTGCAGATTGCAACCAACGGCTCAGTCACCCGCTCACCCCACCCTTTAGAGAAGCTACGGGGGCCGATACATGGGCTAAGTCTGAAACTGCAGAGAGCAATGAGGTTTCTTTACAAGGGTAAATTAATGAATTATATTTAATTAATTATTCAATAAACTGATGTCATTGCGAATATTACTGTTAGTTGTTCATCCTTGTGTCAGTGTTTTTACGCAAGAACAACAAAGTGACAAAACGCTTTCTGTAGAGCAGTTTGTCCGTTTAGGGCTGCTGTAGAAACATATTGACGACGTCCATGTAAGGGGACCCTGTCACGGTCCTGCTGGTGTGCCCGGGTTGGCCACCAGATGTCTCTGTGTGTTGAGCAAATGGCTTGTTGTTTGTTGTTGGTGCCATGTGCTCCCATGTCTATTTTCTGTCCCCTCCCATCTTGTTACCTAATCATTGTTTCAGTTGCTCCACCTGTGTCTCCCTCGTTACCCTCGTTTGTCTCTCTATTTAGCCTCCTGTTGTCTGTAGTCCTGTGCTGATCCGTTGTCTTTCTTTGTGTGTTATGTTGACTGTGCGACAGTCGCCTGCCTGCCTGCCTGCCTGCCTGCCTGCCTGCCTGCCTGCCTGCCTGCCTGCCTGCCTGCCTGTTTTTTCCCCTTCGGGGTGGTTTTTGTTTATCTTTGTTTATTTTGTTATTAAAAGCTCGTTCTCCTGTGTTTGAGTCCTCGCCTCATCTCTCTCTTCACGCATCCTGACAGAATGGATCAGCCAATATGAGGACTCAGCAGAGGAAGGGTTTGTGTCATCCACCACGCGCCACAATCTCCAGTGCCCTATACCAACGCATCCTCCAGTTCGAGGGCCTGAGCTCCTGCCGTCAGCAGGGCAATGACGTGAGGAAGTTTCCCATGGAGTTCAGTGGTGCAGCAGAGGGGTTAGGGTACAACGAGGCGACCCACAAGGACCTCTTCAACAGTGCCCTTGATGAGCCCCTCAGCTGGTGGAGGATGAGGGGGCAGGACCACCTGACATTTGGAGAATTTGTGGAGTTTTTGGCATGTTCCCCAACTAAGGTGGCTGGTGTGCCTCAGCAAATATTCCTCTGTTAAGATTAAAATGTCTAATGCCCCTTAATGTGTATTTTTTCCAGTAGCCTGCTTTGCACAATAGCCGTACATTCAAATATGTAAATAGGCTTTTTTTTTCCTGACACTTGCCTTGTCACAGGTTTTTGGCATGTGCCACTGAAAACCGGAAGTGTCACGGAGCATAGTGGCATGTGCCAATGGCTCAGATGTCATGTCATGTAATGTTAAAACTGCTTCTGAACTTATTTTTAACGTTCAGGATTTACACTGTACATGAATTTCAATCAACGCTACATGAAACGTTTCATATAAACTGGAATAAATACAAAACTAGAGCCAAACTGAAATGAGACATTAGTTATAAATAGTATAGTAAATAAATGAAATAACAAGGACATATGAAAGCACGTATTTCTGCACATTTCGAAATAAGGTGCATTAAAAGTCAATAATTCCTTGATTGATATTAATAAAAAACGTGTCGCCGCATATTCAATCTTTTAAATAACAACAGAGTGAGCAAGTTATTGAATCTAGTAAGATTAAACTTATTTTAGTGAATAAACTACCACATTTCAGCTCTCATTTTGTTAGGGTGGGTACACAATATTTTATCCATGCTTCTAGGAAATCCTCAATCTATATGCTCTCTAAAAGCTTCATGTGGCCGTAAACATTTAATTGTAACGTGGCTTTAAGCACTATGCATAATTAAAGTATCACTTTCACCACATAACGCCAGTAAATGTGGTGTTTATGTAATAATCGTAATATGAGTTTACCCTGTGGTACGAACCCAGAGTCTCCGCATCAGTCTGTGATAAAACGAGCATTTTCCACCCGAAAACTTTGAAAAAAAACATTGTCGAACAACAATATAACTATATTGTATAGGAAGTTATTCAATGGTTATTCTAAAATGAATTGTATTACAAATTATACTACAACTGTAAAATACTGTAAATTTATAAACTGTTTGGCGTGATGACGTTAAATGTCTCAGCGCCTGTAGTCCCATTTAGCAACTTGTTAGCAACCGTCTTTTTAAAAACGTAATAGCTTAAAAAATCAATATTTTGAGTGTGGTGTAACTGGTGTGCTTTATGTCTTATAATAAAACGTGAAAGTATCTTGAGCTTGACAGTCAAGCTGCACCACATAAGTGGTTTGTTGTTGAATTTGACTTCTTCTATGGAACACTTTAATCCATGGTTTTATGAATTAAGAGACAGATCCACTGGAAGTATTTTTTTTTTAATGAACTGCTGGAGAAGCTAGGATTTTCAAAACATACAATAATCAAAATGTCCAAATGAAAAGTAGTGCAAGCCATCGATGGAACACAACACCTACATCCCATGAGCCATAGTTTAAAAAGGCTACCATAGTATTAATAACCATGCAATTAGCGATCTTGAACATAGTGTTAGAGTCAAGTAAAATACATGATCTTGACAAATATCCCTTGCTGACCAGGACTGACCCCTGAATTTTGGTAAATTTATGATGCATGAAAGAGGTGATTTACAGAGAGTGCTTTTGGGCATGATTTTTCATGGCAGATTCCGATTGCCATGTTTGAAGCAAAATCAGTCCAGTCCTGAGCTGCATTTCAAAACCATCATAAGCCTAAATTTATCATAGCTCCTCCATTGGTGGCAGTGGATCAACTTATGCTTATGATGCTATATGGAAACGCAGCCCTGGCTGATGGCCAGTTGATCGTTGCATCACACTCTGTGTTCCTCAAACTCGGTACAACACATTCTATACCAGGAAAGTAATGCTATTGAAAGGTGTTTTGTAATTCTTGAAGATATTTTATTATTGTGTTGAAATGACTGATTCGATATTGATTTGGCAGCATTGCATTGTCGGTTTTGTATAAAGTTAAGTGACCAATTTTTTCCCACAATGTTGTATGTAGGGATGCATCAATCCGATACTGAGGATCGGTATCGGCTCCGATCCAGTCATTTTCTGCGGATCGGGTATCGTCAGATGAGACCCGATCCTGTGCTTTTAAGCTTATAATATTCTGTGTTGTTGTTAAGCCCCACGGAAGTCACAAAAACACCATTAAGCACCATACAGTTTTCATGCATTATATTTCAAGTGTTCTGAAGCTGTTCCATAGTTTAATCTGAGGTACAGATGAATATTTAAGTTGTTAAATTCAAGTCCACGTGAATTTCTCTCTCCGCTGCGTCTGTCTGTCTGTCATCCTCCGTTCAGCATTCAAACTCTTCAAGAGCGCACAGTTACTGAGGTTTAAAACAGTTAAAAGAAAAGGCTTAAAGTAAACTAACTCACAGATTTGATACACTTCTCAGCAATATCTCTTCCCTCTGTACTTTTCTTCTCTATGCGGACTTGGAGGGCTGCGCAACCTGTGTGCTGTGACTAGGGCTGGGCGATAAAACGATAACGATATGTATCGCGATAGACACGTGATCGATATCAATAAAAAATGTGTTCGATAAAACGTTCGATATTTTGTATTCTTCGTCGGAAGAAAACAGAGGTTGCGAAGCAAGTTTGGTTGCATTAACAAAGGCACTCGCTGTCTGGTAACCTAGCAACGTAGGGAGTGACACGCTAACAGCCAATCATGTAACAGTATCAAGTTTGGTTGCGCCATATCGTTGTCTCGTGCTGGTCTGCTGGATTCCTTTTCATAAGCAGAAAATGAGTGCCGCAGCGAACGAGGAAATTGTAAATAAAAGAGGAAAAGTCAGCTCGCCAGTATGGCAGTTTTTTGGATAGTATAAGTCTGACCGTAGTCAGACCAATGTCGCCTGCAAATTATGCAAGACCGTCGTCCCCGCCAAGACTGGTAATACCACGAACTTGATGTACCACCTTAGCCGCGCTCACCCTTTGGAGCACAGCCGTATTCAACCAACAACAAATGTTAAGAGATTATTGTTAAGTGTTCATTGTGACTTTAGACTTATGTTTACATTTGAATTATTTGAGTTTTCCATGGTTGTTGACATTTCTGTCTTAATAACTGAGGGGATTATGATCAGAGGAAGGTTAAGTTTAAAATAAAAATGTTTAAATGTAATATATTTTTCTCCTGGTCCTTATTTTAAATGGGTCATAAAAAATATAAATAATTATCGATATCGACCGATATGAAACACTGATATCGTGATACAGTTTTCAGCCATATCGCCCAGCCCTAGCTGTGACTCCGTGTTTCAACTGACATTAAACCAGTCAACATCTCATCTGACCTCAGATACTGAATTGGGACAGAGCCTTTTTCTCAGGCACTCTTTCTTTACTTAAACTGCCTCGGAGTCAGATGATCTGACTGTGTCAACCGCTTTCATGCACGTCTTTTAAAATAAAAGTCTCGCATCAGAAAAGCATTTAGAATTACGTTTTTTGTTGATGTCGTTTCTTTGGCTGTAAACAATCCGCGACCCACTCAGAATGGTCTCGCAACCCACGTTTGGGCTGCATACCCAGCACTTTTGACCACAGAAGAGTGACGATCGGAACAACACAGAGAAGTATAGAAATTATAAATTACATTTAAAAAAAAAAATCCTGCGCTGGTATCGGATTGGATCGGTATCGGCCGATCCTCAGAATTTGCGGTATCGGATCGGTTCTGAAAAAATGGTATCGTTGCATCCCTAGTTACTGTTTCGTACTTTTCACAACCATTAGATGCAACCATTGTGCAACAGGAGATACCTGGTGTCTTTGGTTGAACAGACTGATGCTTAAACACAATTTTATTTTAGATAAGATAATGGTAATGCTTATGTAACCAGTCTGGGCTTGTCCTCCTTTGTGCAAACTGGCTTTTCAGACAATATGAAGTCATGTGGTAGGCTAATTGGTGATATAACTTTATCTGTTCTTCCAGTATGACCAAGGAGGATGAGAAAGTAATTCCTGTAAGGGTTGTGCTGAGATGCCGACCTTTGGTTCCCAAAGAGATCAATGAAGGATGCCAGTGCTGTCTTAATTTTGTACCTGGGGAACCTCAGGTCTGTGTCATGAGACCTTGCCCATTTCATTCACACTTTAGAATCAAAAAGTCATGTTAAATATTCATTAAATCCTGTTTTTCTTTTAGGTGGTCATTGGCAATGACAAGGCTTTCTCCTATGATTATGTCTTTGACCCCACAACAGAGCAGGAGGAAGTATTCAACACTGCTGTGTCTCCATTATTGTCGGGGCTTATTAGAGGTTTGTAAAGCAGTCCCACTAGAATATTTTAGAATCCCCCCCCCGATTTCTGCAGCCCAAAGTGGCTAAATCTGGTCACACCAGCATTTGTTGAAAATACAGAATTGTGTTAGACACAATGGGTTGCACAGTGTCTATTCCCATGACACCGATTATATACTGTATATACAGTGTTGGGTAAGTTACTTTCAAAAAGGAATTAATTGCATTTACTAATTACTTCATCAATATTGTATTTAAATTACTTTACTTATTACTCTGTCTTAGGGGTGGGCGATATGGAAAAAATATAATAGCACAATTTCTTTTTGAAATTTCACGATTTTATCACGGTTCTTTGTCATGTTGGTTTTACTATTTTGCAAGTTGTCTGAGCAGTACAGCCAAATTAATTTACCTATTGTAAAGCCTTTCAAGGTAACAAAAAAGAAAAAAAGTAATGACAGATATTTATAATAATAATAATTTGTTACATTTATATAGCACTTTTCTGGGTACTCAAAGCGCTTTACATAGAAGGGGGGATCTCCTCAACCACCACCAACAGCAGCCATATTGCGCCAGAACGCTCACTACACACCAGCTTACTGGTGGAGAGGAGACAGAGTGATGAAACCAATCCATGTATGGGGATGATTAGGAGGCCGTGATGGTCAAAGGCCAATTTAGGCTAAAGTGGGCAAAGATAAAAAATGTTGTATCTTTCTTATAAAAAAATAAGAACAAAGATACAGATTACTAATATACAAGTAAAACAAACAGTGCTTTTTTTCCAGGTACAATAGATGTATTTAGCAGGAGCATTCAAGAAACTGAATGAATAAATGTAAAAATACAAATTTATATAGACTGATTCCTAAAGCAACTGTATTAAAGTTATTCAGTCAAGAATAGTGAGTGATTTTTCTCTGTGTTATTAACGTTAAAGGAATAGTTCACCCAAAAATAAAAATTATGCCTGCCGTCTGTCGATTTTGTCATTGTGCTTTATTTTTATACCATCATTTACTCAAAAGTTGTTTTAAACCTAAGTGAGTTTCTTTCTTCTGCTGAACGTAAATGCTATTTTGAGGAACAAGGAAAACCAAACAGAGTTGCTGATCCATGGTGACTTCCATATTTTTCCTTCTATCAAAGTCAATGTGGACCAGCAACTGTTTAGTTACCCAGATTCACCAAAATATATTTTGCAGCAGCTATATTAATACATTTATTATAACACATTCACACATAGTGTTCAAATTGGGATCTGTAATATATTCAAATGTTTTAAAAGAAGTCTCTTCTCAGCAAGGCTGCATTTATTTGTACAGAAAAAATACATGCCTGATTCAAGAAGGGGGTCCAAAAAGTGTGCTTTGTTGGTATAGAATGTCTGATAGAATGTTAAAAAATGTTGCATACATTTTTTTTAATTTAACTGTAAAAAGCACTTTTTGGCTATTTAATTTATGCAATGCTGAAAAAAATTGGCAAACTAGGCCTACATGGGGGAAACAATGCAAAACTCTTCGGCCCAGAGTTTCATTTTGTTCGGCTTCAGCTTCAGCCAAGAAATGTCATTTCGGTGCCTCTCTAAGATGTACTGGGATAAAATTTTATAGTTTGGGTATAAACACGTATTGTCTGCAGTAGCGATATTTCATTCAAAATGAATATCTTAACGCTTGTATTGTAAATGACAACCCGTTTAAAAAGTATGTCATTTAATCAGAGGTGGAAAGAGTACAAAAATATTCTACTCAAGTAAAAGTACCATTACATTACTGAAATTTTACTTAAGTACAAGTAAAAGTACCAGTCTAAAAATATACTCAAGTAAAAGTAAAAAGTAGCTCATTTAAAATTTACTCTGAGTAAAAATTACTTAGTTACATTTTAACAATGGGAGGGAGGAAAAAATGGGATAGACCAAAGGTGTCAAACTCAGTTCCTGGAGGGCCACAGCCCTACACAGTGTAGATATTACCCTAATTAAACACATCTGATCCAGCTAATCTAATGATTTAGGCTTATTTGAAAACTACATGGTGTGTGTGTTGGAGCAGGGTTGGAACTAAACTCTTTAGGGCTGTGGCCCTCCAAGAACTGAGTCTGACACACCTGTGATATGGGCCTATAAATCTCAAACTAGGTGTTTTTAATTAAAGGAATCAGTTAATTAGAATTATAAGACATTTGGGCTGTTACTAGGTAAATTAAATCAGTATCAACAAAATGCATCTTTGCAATGCAGAGGAAACGCAGAAGCTTCATCTGAAGTGGCATAGATGTATTTACACGGACATTGAATGCATTTAGCCTGCAGTTACAAATGCAGAAATAATGTTTTGATAAATAAGACATAAAATGTGACCCTGAACCACAAAACCATAAGGGTCCATTTTCCTAAATTGCGATTTATACATCATCTGAAAGCTGAATAAATCATATTTCCATTGATGTATGGTTTGTTATGATCGGACAATATTTGAAAATCTGGAATCTGAGGGAGCAAACAATCCAAATATTGAGAAAATCTCCTTTAAAGTTGTTCAAATTAAGCTCTTAGTTTTGATATATTTACAGTAGGATATTTACAGAATATATTAATGGAACATGATCTTTACTGAATATGCTAATGATTTTTGGCATAAAAGAAAATTTATAATTTTAACCCATACAATGTATTGTTGGCTATTGCTACAAATATACCCCAGCGACTTAAGACTGGTTTTGTGGTCCAGGGTCACAAATGTTAAATAGTCATTAGAAATAAAAAATAATAATATTCAAAAGATACTTTAAATGTTAAATTAGAACCACCAGTAGGTGTCAGTAAGTCACTGATAAGTGAGTCATTGTGATCGAACAGAATCATTTAAACGGTTAATTCATTCAGGAACAAAACACCGTCATTGCTCAGAGTCAGAGACGCAAAACTGTGTATGGAATTATTTTTGTTGTCGAAATAGAGTAAAAACAGGCAATATGGTGTCTAAAACGTAAGTCTCTTAATTAACTTCTTGTTTTTTGAACTGTGTAAAAAGAAAAACTACATGCCTATGTAATCATGGTGATTTTGAGAAAAACGGCATTCTTCGTGTGATGTTGACTTACTATATTAAATTATATAAATATATAAATTTTCTGCTTCTATATCTTTTTTGTGATAATTCTAAACGCATTTTAACAGACTGAATCACGCAGTGAAAGAAAGCACTCCCGTTAAAACAACAATTATTAACGTTATATTATCTCAGATGATATTGCACACCCTGCACCACTGTCTTTTTGGCTCATTTGTGCAAAACCTTTTGCTAAACCGTCAAAGCTTCGTTTTAACCACCAATGCAATGATGTAAGTATTTACCTTACGTTACCTCTACATGCTTGCGAAGGGCGATGTCGAGATGTTATACGCTGCTAGTTCGGTCTCCTGAGGCAAACACAGCTTACACTGCATAATAGAGCATGAATATATGGCCAGGGGTTCACTTCATTTCCTTCGAATTCAACTTCAGCAGAATATGACGGGTTTGGTTCTCAGCTGGGTCTGCACCATTAGGGGCCGTTCACATATCGCGCCTAAAAGCAGCGTGGAAAAGCTAGAGCGCTGCTTTCTCCTTTTTTCCAATGCGCTCGGGCGGTTGCGCTCCGGAGGCGTTTGTCGTTGCTAAGCAACCATCAGCTGCGCTCTCCGTTACAAGAAGGAAATTTCGTCACATGACCTGCGGTGCGCTTGCGGCATTCTGAAAAGTTGAGATGTTTTTATCTCGATGCGGCGCGGACGCGCCTGGAAAAAACGAGCGCGTCGCACCGCGACTGCGTCGCTTCCATTATGAGCGCGCATACCGCGCGTCTACATTTGAAATAACGAACTTAAGCGCGCAAAAGACGCGATATGTGAGCGGCCCCTAACAGCGCCTGTCTTGTCCGTCTGCATCTTTCTTGTTATTTTTAGCGCCAGTTTCTTCTTCTGCCCATTATTTGCTGCAGTTGTTTCCACGGAGCGATTTTTTTTTACTCAGTAACGAATGTGTTTTCAAATGTAGCGAAGTACAATACTTCCCACAAAATATACTTAAGTAAAAGTAAAATTACAGATTAAAAAAATTACTTAAAAAAGTACAAGTACACAAAAAAGCTACTCAATTACAGTAACGCGAGTAAATGTAATTTGTTACTTTCCACCTCTGCATTTAATCATTCATTCAGGAGATTCCAATAGTGAAATGAGTCTTTATGAAGTGAGACACTGACTCCTTCATTGAATTTTTATATTTTTAAAAGACTTAAGCAATGAACATTTTGTCAGAACTACTAGTAAATTACATTTTGTTTAGTTTTCAATTATTTTTTTGTTGAGAGAATCGATGAGAGAATCGTGATCTCCAATTTATATAAAAAAAATTGTGATTCTCAATTTATCCAGAATCGTGCAGCTCTAGTTTACATGTTGTTATTACAGCATATAATTCATTAAAATAGAAGTTTAATTTCATAAAGTACAAGTTCATTTCAAAATGCACCATATTTTTGTGTTTTTCAGTTGAATAAAAGACTATTTTTTCCTACATATTTCAAGGAATTAAAAAAAAGAAAAAAAATCTCGTCTTGTTCCCGTGAACTCAGTCTCGTGTCTCGTCTTGTGGGATAAGTGTCTCGTCACACCCCTACTCATTTATAATCGCGACGTCTGATAAAATCAACATGCATGTAACATTACACTAAAGAGTGGCTATGCGGTGGTTTTCGCAGCAAGTAACAAACTTAAAAAATAAAAATAAAGGCCATAATATTCACAGACGATCTATTTTTATAACTCATATTTATAACTCCAAACTGTCAGTAAGTGACAGGCGCTTGGAAACGCTGTTTTGTACTCCTCTACTGACGGCTCTGTTGCAGTGTGGCCAGCTGAATGCACTCCTTCTCTGCCGCTCAGCTCACATATGCAGAGAGAGTCAGACCTTGGAGGAGCACTGGCGACATCTAACTGAACCATAAGGTTTATCCAAAAAGTTACTAGGTTTGTCAGTTTGCATATTCAGGCAATATTTTGTCTAAAGTGTAAAAATAAACAACATCAGACGTCAGTTCCAACCCGGAAAAAGACAATAGTCTTTTCTTTCTCTATTTTGATACTTTTGAATGAAGCAACTTCACCAAAAAAAAGTAGGACATGACTTGAAACCTTTTTTCCTTGGACATCCGTTTAAATAAAGACCTATTGTCAGTGTGCAGCAGAGTTTTTGTTCCACTGTTTGAGTTACACTTTTTGCTAGGCTTCAAAGTTAATGTGAACGAACCTTTTATGCATACTGTTATTGTTTTGGGTGCGTACTCGAGTTTGAAAAATTTCACGTAAACAACTTACCACAAGTAATTATTATTATTATTATTTTATCTTGTCTAATCTTAAAGGGATAGTGTACCCAAAAATCGTCATAGTTGATTCACCCTCACGTAGTTCTTAACTGTTTGTTCTTGTGTAAAATAAACTATATTTTGGTATTTTACAAATGTTTGTTTGTTGGTTAACCTTATTGTTTGCATTTGCAGGTTACAATGCCACCGTTCTGGCCTATGGGCAAACAGGGTCAGGGAAGACATTCTCTATGGGTGGCACATACACATCCGAACAAGAGAATGAATCCACAGTTGGGGTCATCCCACGAGTAATACGAAGAATCTTTCAGGAAAAATCTAAATGCGCAGACTGTGAATTTTTGTTGGTTGTATCTTACCTTGAGGTATAAATGTTTGTGTACAATCATCTTGGTGTCCTTTATGGATTTGTTTTATGAATGAAGTCAATATTCAATTTGTATAACTCAAGGGTGTTGTTATTCTATTAAACTTAGATTTACAATGAAGAGATCCTGGACCTGCTGTGCACATCAAAGGACAAACCGATGATCAGTATCAGAGAGGATCCAAAATATGGAATTAAAGTGAGTTCTACAACCTATAATTAGGAATGGTTGATAAAATAACAATTATCATGGTTAAATTTCAATAATGTTTTTGCAATATACAAATAATGATGCATATGCATCACACTGGTGCTATTTCCTTCAACATTTAATTTGTAGTAACTAGGGGTGTAAATCGGATGGTTTGTCACGATTCGATCGATGTCGATTCTCATACCCAGCGATATGATATTTGTCGATACCTCAAAATTCTTCAATTCGATACAGGAGTATATCTATCGATATTATCATATTATATACCTATTGTTACCTATTTGTAACAACCATCTACATTTTTATTAATTCACAAATGCAACCAAAATATATGCAATATGCAACCCGCAAGCAGCCTCTAATGTGCCTCTCGCTACCCCGCTTAACTCTGGGTGCAGAGGAAAGTGTGTTTTTGGTTCCTCATGGGCCCACTATAGCGCCCAGGTGTCCAACCGCTGTGATAGCGGACAAAATAAAACGCATGCATTTTCAAAAAGAGAGCAAAAGTATTTTTCTGCCTACCATAAGCGTCCTGCCCTTATGCAGCCAGTCTTCTCAACCGTTTCAGCCCCTTGCCACGTGGGTCGAGGCCTGGCAGGCCATCCCCGGTGGCCATCCCTGCAGGCTATCCCCGGTGTGTCAGCGTGGGTAATGACTACGGTAAGACGAGGTTATACACTCCAATTCGCTCTAAGACCACCGCAGTTCTGCGGTGTGCTCGACACCACAGTGCGCAGCGGGGCGAAGTCCTCTGCACAGGTTTAATCTGCTGGAAAAAGGAGCCATAGAAATTGTTCCTCCAGCCCAGAGTGAGTCAAGCGTTTACTGCCGCTACTTGTTACACCCTGATGAAAAGGTTGTTCAGGATGAGAGGGAAAGAAAGAAGAATTGTTTATTTGTCACATACACAATTATACATAGTATAACCAGCAGTGAAATGTGTTCTCTGCATTTAACCCATCCAAGTGCACACACACGTGGAGCAGTGGGCAGCCAACGCTGCAGCGCCCAGGGAGCAGTTGGGGTTTGGTGCCTTGCTCAAGGGTCTCACCTCAGTCGTGGACAAATCCTGCCGGAGCCGAGATTCGAACCCACAACCTCGGGTTACAAGTCGATCCACGCTATACACGCTCTATCCATTAGAGCCACGACTGCCCCTCAAGGCAGTCACTTTGAAACCGATCCTCTCGTAAATATGCCCAGGGGACTGGTTCATGTCGCTGGATCTGAAAGACGCGTACTTTCACATCCAGGTAGCCCCCCATCACAGACAATTCTTGAGATTCGCTTCCGAAGGGGTGGCATATCAATACAAGGTCCTACCGTTTGGGCTGTCCCTGGCTCCCCGCACTTTTATACGATGCATGGATGTGGCTCTCTCGCCTCTGCGACATATGGGAATCCGCATACTCAACTACCTCGACAACTGGCTCATTCTGGCCCAGTTGCAGGCGGTTTTGACATCGCACAAGACTCCACTCCTCAGCCACTTAGGTTGCCTGGGGCTCAGGGTCAACTTTGCCAAGAGCATACTGTCACCCAGCCAGTGAGTTTCGTTCCTGGGCACAGTTATCGACTCAGTGCAGATGACAGCAACTGTCTCAGCGGAGCGAGACACGTCAATTCTGCGCCATGAGGCTTCTTTTGCGGAAGGGACCGCCCTTATTATGGCCGCGGCTTCGTCAGTACTTCGGTTGGGTCTACTTCACATGCGACCTATCCAGTTCTGAATGAAGCAGAGGTTCCATCCGTGGCTTGGCGTCACGGATGCCACCACGTAAATGTGACTCAGCCCTGTGTATCACCCATGGTCCGTTGGAGAGACCTCTTCTGACTAAAGCAAGGCGTGACCTTAGACACGGTGCACAGAAGGAAGGTTGTCACGACTAGGGTTGGGTATCGTTTGGGGGTTTTTCGATACCAGTGCCGCTTTTGCCACTGTCAATCATCAGATCCTCCGGTCCACCCTCTCATCACTGGGATTCCACTTCGCTGGTTTGAATCCTATCTCACTGGACGCACATCAATTGGTCACTGGGGTTCCCCAGGGATTGGTTCTTGTACCCCTCCTCTTCTCCACATACATTACATCACTGGCTCCTATCATACAGGCACATGGCTTCTCCTACCATTTCTAGGCTAATGACACACAGCTCTATCTCTCATTTCGGCCAGATGATCCAACGGTAGCTGCACGGATCTCAGGCTGCCTGGCAGACATCTCGGCATTGATGAAAGAACATAATCTACAGCTAAACCTGGCAAAGACTGAGCTTCTTGTCTTCCCTGCCACTCCAACTCTACAGCATGACTTCACGATTCAGTAAGGTTCATCAACAATTACCCCATCAGCTTTGGTCAGAAATCTTGGTGTAATCTTTGATGACCATCTGACAAGGAGGGTAAGCCACAAACATTCATTGCCAAAGAAGCTGGCTGTTCACGGAGTGCTGTATCCCAAGCATGTTAACAGAAAGTTGAGTGGAAGGAAAAAGTGTGGAACAAAAGATGCACAACCAACCGAGAGAACTGCAGCCTTATGAGGATTGTCAAGCAAAATCGATTCAAGAATTTGGGTGAACTTCACAAGGAATGGACTGAGGCTGGGGTCAAGGCGTCAAGAGCCACCACACACAGACGTGTCAAGGAATTTGGCTACAGTTGATGTCAGAGGTGTCTTACCTGGGCTAAGGAGAAGAAGAACTGGACTGTTGCCCAGTGGTCCAAAGTCCTCTTTTCAGATGAGAGCAAGTTTTGTATTTAATTTGGAAACCAAGGTCCTAGAGTCTGGAGGAAGGGCGGAGAAGCTCATAGCCCAAGTTGCTTGAAGTCCAGTGTTTCGTTTCCTCAGTCTGTGAGGATTTGGGGTGCAATGTCATCTGCTGGTGTTGGTCCATTGTGTTTTTTGAAAGTCAACGTCACTGCTCCCGTTTACCAAGAAATATTGGAGCACTTCATGCTTCCTTCTGCTGGCCAGCTTTTTAAGGATGCTGACTTCATTTTGCTGCAGGATTTGGCACCTGCCCACACTGCCAAAAGCACCAAAAGTTGGTTCAATGACCATGGTGTTGGTGTGCTTGACTGGCCAGCAAACTCGCCAGACCTTGGTTCATTTTTTTGTCCTGCATGAACCAATGGACGTGCAGTTTCACTGTGTGATTTATAAAAAGGCTTCAGTTGAAGAGGAATTTTTTTTTTTTCCCATACAAGCGTCTTCAAAGCAGTACTCGTTCCATATCTCAGGGAACCGAGGTTACAATAGTAACAGAGTACGTTTCATGTCTCTGAGCAACATGACAGTGATTCGTTGAATTGAATGAATCAACCATTTAAATGATTCTGTTCAGTCGCAATGACTCACTTATTAACACTGACTTGCTGCCACCTGCTGGTGGTTTTAATTTCACATTTAAAGTACCTTTTAATTTTTTAAAATAATTTCAAACATCAGTTTTCAACGTTTTATGTTTCCAATATCAAAACATTATTTTTGCATTTGTAACTGCAGGTTAGCATTCTATGTCCCTCTGAGCTGCATTAAATAGTGCAGTGGTTCTCAAAGTGTGGTACGCGAGCTTCCTCTAGTGGTAAGCAGAGGAATCTCAGAATTAAATATAAATCAGGCCGCTTGTCCACCAAAGCGATTTTTTTTAAAAATTGTTTTAAATGGGAGCGTCTTTTTCATGCTGAGCACTCCGTTTTTTTCTTGGCACCGAGAATTTAAGAATGTTAGCACTCATCACTGTCACTTTTTAGTCAGCTAACCAATCACAGTGGAGGAGGGGCGGGACTAATACCGTCACACCCTGCTTGTACTACGACTGAACAGCAATGGAGAAGTTAATATTGCTTGTCTCTGAGTATTTATGTCTTTACCAGATGGAATTGCGGAGTACAATAATATTGTTATGAAAAATAATGCTTGGAGAAACATTTCATTCATGATCGTCTGCCATATTACTTCAGCGGATATTCCATATCATAGCAACCGCAGCTGCCTCGAAATACGCTGCCCTCTCAAGCGCCACACCTGGGTGTTTTCAGCTTGGTGGAAGCGTGGCCTGATTGTTGTTACTTGCAGCTACATATACAGCCTGTTTTTTTTTTTTATCAAGTACTTTTTTATTTAAAAGGAAATTAAAACTGTACTGTGCTTAAAGATTAAATGAAAATGTATTGTAGCTACTTAAAGTTAAATAAAAACTAGTTACTGTACTTAAATGTTAAGTATGATACATTTTCATTTCATCTTTATTTAAGTACAGTTTTTTAACATTTAAGTACAGTACAGTTTTATTTCACTTTTAGGTACAATATATTTGAATTTAATAATTACATTTTTATTTACGTGGAAGTAAGCGCGATTGCAGTGTTCATGTTCAAACTGTGTATTTACTATATTTTAAGAGGCTGACAATAATAAATAACCCAATAAGGATTAAAACTGACTCGGTTTAAAAAAAAAAACTATTACTGTGTATAGTGCTACTGAAAGTGAAAGTGACGTGACATACTGGAATTTGTGCTCTGCATTTAACCCATCCAAAGTGCACACACACACCGTGAACACACACCCGGAGTAGTGGGCAGCCATTTATACTGCATTTTAATGTTGGTCATAATGGTGGTACTTGGAAAGCCAAATATTTTCTGAGGTGGTACTTGGTGTAAAAAATTTGAGAACCACTGAAATAGTGTGTAAATGCATCTAAATGCCTCTCCGGATGCATTGCAAAGACACATTTAGTTGATAATGATTTAATTTGCTTGGTAAGAGCCAAGCGCAAGAATTGACTCAAAAGATGATGCAAACTTTCAGAAAAAATGGCTTAAAGGTAGAAATGGCCATAAAATTCCCATTTTATTTATTAAAAATTTCAATGCAATCTTTAACTGTTTTGATAATCCCACTAAGCCATATTATGTTCTCATTGTTAAGAATTAAGAAAAAAGTTTCCGACCAACAAGTCGAACTCTTTCATATACTACCATGCAACACAACTGCACAGTCTCTTGGAGTACTGTCCACAAGGCTTCGGCTCAGATTACCTTAAATTTCATATATCTTCTATGACCATTTATGTCTTTTTGTTTTCATTGTGTAGATTGTTGGGCTGACAGAAAAGGAAGTGTTTACTGCTCATGAGATGGTGGATTGTCTTGAGTTGGGAAACTCTGCACGAACAGTGGGCTCAACTGCCATGAATGCAGCCTCATCTCGCTCACATGCCATCTTTACCATATCACTGGAGCAGCGACGCAAAGGAGACAAGTATGTAACAACACATGCTGTTAAACTAAGATTACTTAATGTTTGGAGACTCAATAAATTGAGTTGGCTGTTATAAGTCTTTTTTCAGGTTGTATACAGGTGCATCTCAATAAATTAGAATGTCATGGAAAAGTTCATTTATTTCAGTAATTCAACTCAAATTGTGAAACTCGTGCACAAAATAAATTCAATGCACACAGACTGAAGTAGTTTAAGTCTTTAGTTCTTTTAATTCTGATGATTTAGGCTCACATTTAACAAAAACCCACCAATTCACTGTCTCAACAAATTAGAATATGGTGACATGCCAATCAGTTAATCAACTCAAAACACATGCAAAGGTTTCCTGAGCCTTCTAAATGGTCTCTCAGTTTGATTCACTAGGCTACACGATCATGGGGAAGACTACTGATCTAACAGTTGTCCAGAAGACAATCATTGACACCCTTCACAAGGAGGGTAAGCCACAAACATTCATTGCCAAAGAAGTTGGCGGTTCACGTAGTGCTGTATCCCAAGCATGTTAACAGAAAGTTGAGTGGAAGGAAAAAGTGTGGAACAAAAAGATGCACAACCAACCGAGAGAACTGCAGCCTTATGAGGATTGTCAAGCAAAATCGATTCAAGAATTTGGGTGAACTTCACAAGGAATGGACTGAGGCTGGGGTCAAGTCGTCAAGAGCCACCACACACAGACGTGTCAAGGAATTTGGCTACAGTTGTCATCAGAGGCGTCTTACCTGGGCTAAGGAGAAGAACTGGACTGTTGCCCAGTGGTCCAAAGTCCTCTTTTCAGATGAGAGCAAGTTTTGTATTTCATTTGGAAACCAAGGTCCTAGAGTCTGGAGGAAGGGCGGAGAAGCTCATAGCCCAAGTTGCTTGAAGTCCAGTGTTACGTTTCCTCAGTCTGTGAGGATTTGGGGTGCAATGTCATCTGCTGGTGTTCGTCCATTGTGTTTTTTGAAAACCAACGTCACTGCTCCCGTTTACCAAGAAATATTGGAGCACTTCATGCTTCCTTCTGCTGACTAGCTTTTTAAGGATGCTGATTTAATTTTTCTGCAGGATTTGGCACCTGCCCACACTGCCAAAAGCACCAAAAGTTGGTTAAATGACCATGGTGTTGGTGTGCTTGACTGGCCAGCAAACTCACCAGACCTGAACCCCATAGAGAATCTATGTGGTATTGTCAAGAGGAAAATGAGAAACAAGAGACCAAAAAATGCACATGAGCTGAAGGCCACTATAAAAGAAACCTGGGCTTCCATACCACCTCGTCAGTGCCACAAACTGATCACCTCCATGCCACGCCGAGTTTAGGCAGTAATTAAAGCAAAGAGAGCCCCTACCAAGTATTGAGTACATATAAAGTAAACAAGCATACTTTCCAGAAGGCAAACAATTCACTAAAAATGTTTTTTTTTTTTTATTGGTCTTATGAAGTATTCTAATTTGTTGAGTGAATTGGTGCGTTTTTGTTAAATGTGAGCCAAATTCATTACAATAAAAAGAACCAAAGGCTTAAACTACTTCAGTCTGTGTGCATTGAATTAATTTAATATACGAGTTTCACAATTTGAGTTGAATTACTGAAAGAAATGAACTTTTCCACGACTTTCTAATTTGAGATGCACCTGTATGATGGAGGAAAATGAAGAAAGCGGTGTCTAATTTGTGATGTTGTATATTAAAGGAGGGTAGGTGATTTAGTTCAAAAACATTTTGTTATAATGGTTGGGCTATTGGGCTTCTCGTCCCAATAGCAGTCAACACATTTGATGGTCTAAATTTATTTGTCTTTATATAATCTGTGGAAGGTGCAGGACCATAAAATTTTTGACTATTCAGATTATTCGGTCTGAAGATTACGATTACCTCCCTGTCAACATATGCATTTGCATACCACTGCGCACCCTGTTCGTGCAGACATGATACATCATTAGTGAATTATATTGCGGGCTAAGTGAGAATGCAAGGAATTATTATTGTAATATTATGAGCTTTGTACTGTAATGTAGGGCTGTAGCTATCGAATATATTAGTAATCGAGTATTCTACCGAAAATTCTATCGAGTAATCGGATAAGAACTACTTTTTATTTTTTAATAACAATCCTAAATATACAAGAGAAAATAAGACTGGTTTCTTAAAATGAACAAGTAATTTGTTTCCTTTTTAGACAAATACAATTTTTATTGCTGAAATGGCATATATTAATAACTGAAAACTAATCCCATTTAGTGCAATTAATTGCCATATTACATTCAAAATACAAATACGTTAAGGTACAAATAAGGTAAACATAGTAAAAACTAAGACATAAATCAAAATAATAGTATAAAAAAAATAATAAGACCTAAACATTGTGCAACTTAAATTCCACCTTTGATCCTAACTAAAGCTCAAGCATGACATAAGCCTTTACTGTCTTAAAATAATTGTGGCTTTTGTGAGAGGCAAAATTCGTGGACGGAAGCTAATGTGGAACAAAAACAAGAGTCCATACACATAACATTAACAAATTTTTCAGCAACATGAATTTAAAGTTATTTGGAGAATAAACTCTCTTAAATGTCTCTCTGCATACTGGTGTGTGTGTGTGTAATCCTTTAAAGGAGCATGTGCATGTAGTTACAGTAAATGGTAGTGATGCACGAAATGAAAATTCTGGGCGAAACAGAATTATTTGTGCTTGGTCAAAACCAAAACCAAAAATGCTTTATTTATTTTATTAAATACTATGAAGTAATTTTGTAAGACTTTTTTAATTTAAAAATTTTAATGACACTGAATTTAAAAAACACAAGCCAATAAAATAAGCACACTTTTATTGAAAGGAAATTGGACAGAAAATACATTAATATTAAATATCAATGTATTTTATTTAGTTCTATGCAACGGAATCAGACATAACTGTTGTTGTTTTTGACTAATTATCCAAATAATGTATATTCCTGCAAACAGGGGTTTTTCTTTCTCAAAATTCGGCAGAGGTGGTACCATCCTGATCATGTACACACAATATATACCATTCAACACTTTTTACACGCAATGTATTTTAGGTGTTATAATAATTATATGATTGAAGAAAATGATATTAATTATAAAGTTATGTTTTTTTCCTCACACCTAATATTTTATTGTTCTTTGTTTTTTAAAATAACCAAATTAAATGTTTTCTTTTTCCTCAGAAATTCTGTGCTGTGTATCTGGTTATCAAATGAAGGCATATAACATCAATTTCATTTATCTTTACATTTTTTTAAATTAAACTTTTTTTGGCAAACAAAGGGAAATTACTATTAAAATTAAAACATGTTGGAAATGATTAAGTGATCATTCCTCAAATAAATTAAGTTTTCATAATTTTAGTAGTCTTCAAGAAACCAGACTTTTATTTTGACGGGTTGCCGTGAATACCTTTACATTTGTGTGCATATGATATGAGGATGGTTTTACTCAAATGAAACGTTGAAACGCTCATGAAGTGACTCTCAGAGCAGTTCTGGAGATGTTGTTCGTGTGTTTGTCCTCATTGAGATGTCACGTGTGTTGTGTGTGTGTTAAAGGAAAACGCACGTCTCTCTCTGCCATCCATTAAAGATATTATCTCGTGATAATGCTCATCAAATTGCATAAATCAGTGGTAAATGAATAGAAATTATGATTCTGTTTAAAGAAACATCAATTAAACATGTATTATCAGCGAATGTGAGCAGGCTATAGCGGGGAGCAGATCAGTTAAGGAGATTTTTACCAGTGTTGCCCAGATCAGCTGTATTGCAGGTCACAGCAGAGCAGCTCTGCAGCAAACAGCAACAAGCATACTAACGTTACATAGACCGTTCTTGTCGGCGCGTTATTTGAGTGGACTCTACTTTTCCGGTGAGCATGAGTGGTAACTGAGCAGAATGATAGAGCGTAGCGTCACGCGGCGCAGTGATGACTGCTGGGGGACTGCTGGGGGAGAGTAACCTGAACACTGCTGGGTGGTGCGGCGCGGCATATATTTTCGGCTGCCGAAAATTCCCTAGTAAATTAACAAAACGATTCTTTGAGGCACATAATTTGCCTCGATTTTTTTGTATTCGAGTTACTCGAGTAACTCGAGGAATCTTTCAGCCCTACTGTAATGTTTTTTTCACCGGTGAATGAGACCAGGTAATCTGACAGCATTGCAGTCAATCCTCCACCCACGCCATCTTTCATCGTGTTGCTGATTAGCCTCTGGTCTGTCTAAGCATGTTAATGTGCTTTAGAGGAGGTGTAGCTTTGCAGAGTATCTATGCAGAGAAGGTGGGATCTTACTTTTAAAGCTAGATACTATTATTGATAGTCTCTCCGAAATCACCTACCCTACCTTTAAGAATGGACATGTACATATATATACACGTATACATATTTATATATATTTTTTGGTCAAAGTGAATTTATCCAGGTCTAAAAATATCCTAATGGTCATCTAGTCAAAATATAGATCATAATGGTCAACTACTCCTGGATCTTTATAAAACTGTAAAATGTTTATCTATAAATGTAGAATGATTGTATGTAGTTATTTCATTTATATTTGTTTGTCAAGAAGTGATGTCATGGTCTCCAAATTTCACTTGGTGGATCTCGCTGGATCTGAGAGACAAAAAAAAACTAAAGCAGAGGGAGATCGACTCAAAGAGGGTGAGTGCAATCTAAAAAAAATGTTTTTATTGTCTATTACCCTTTGTTGTGTGTATATATATATATATATATTTTAAGGAATAGTTCATAGTTTTGCTCTTCAGTGGGATCTCTACATGCCAGCGTTTTACAGACATGTCTGAAAACAGACATGACGCACCTCAAAAAAAAAAAGTCATTTACTCATTCTTATTTGTTTCCAACCCAGATGACACAAAAGGGAAAAAATCTACATAATATGCTAGTCACAATATACAGGGACTGCAGTAAAAGGCCCCTTACTACCTCTACCTCATACACCTTATTTTTAAGCACAACCAACTTTTTCTACAAAATGTGTTGCTCCATGTTTAATTAACAGAAAGATACACTGTGCATAGCATAAACAAGTGCACCACCTCTGAAGCTTAACTAATACAATTTCTCGGTAACACTTTACAATAATGTGTAATTTGTTGGCATTAGTTCATGGTTTAACTAACATAAACAAACAATGAGCAATGCATTACACTAGTTATTAATCTTTGTTAATGTTAGTTGAAGAAAATTCTGTTGTTCGTTGTTTATTCATGTTAGTTCACAGTGCATTAACTAATGTTAACAAACACAAATTGCAAATTTAATAATGCATTAGTAAATGCCGAAATTAACATGAACTAAGATTAATAAATGCTGTTAAAGTATTGTTCATTCTTATTTCATATTAACTAATGTTGTTAACTAATGAACCTTATTGTAAAGTGTTAACCATTTCTCAAATATTATTTATCTTTATATAGACCTGTTAGGGTTCTAAGTCTGGTTAGTCAATAACCAAAGAAGCATAGAGGCATATACAGTGGTTACGGAAAGTATTCAGACCCCCTTACATTTTTCACTCTTTGTTATATTGCAGCCATTTGCTAAAGTCATTTAAGTTCATTTTTTTCCTCATTAATGTACACACAGCACCCCATATTGACAGAAAAACACAGAATTGTTGACATTTTTGCAGATTTATTAAAAAAGAAAAACTGAAGTATCACATGGTCCTAAGTATTCAGACCCTTTGCTGTGACACTCATATATTGAACTCAGGTGCTGTCCATTTCTTCTGATCATCCTTGAGATGGTTCTACACCTTCATTTGAGTCCAGCTGTGTTTGATTATACTGATTGGACTTGATTAGGAAAGCCACACATCTGTCTATATAAGACTTTACAGCTCACAGTGCATGTCAGAGCAAATGAGAATCATGAGGTCAAAGGAACTGCCTGAAGAGCTCAGAGACAGAATTGTGGCAAGGCACAAAAAAGGTTACAAAAAAATATTCTGCTGCACTTAAGGTTCCTAAGAGCACAGTGGCCTCCATAATCCTTAAATGGAAGACGTTTGGGACCAGAACCCTTCCTAGAGCTGGCCGTCCGGCCAAACTGAGCTATCGGGGGAGAAGAGCCTTGGTGAGAGAGGTAAAGAAGAACCCAAAGATCACTGTGGCTGAGCTCCAGAGATGCATTCGGGAGATGGGAGAAAGTTGTAGAAAGTCAACCATCACTGCAGCCCTCCACCAGTCAGGGCTTTATGGCAGAGTGGCCTGACGGAAGCCTCTCCTCAGTGCAAGACACATGAAAGCCCGCATGGAGTTTGCTAAAAAACACCTGAAGGACTCCAAGATGGTGACAAATAAGATTCTCTGGTCTGATGAGACCAAGATATAACTTTTTGGCCTTAATTCTAAGCGGTATGTGTGGAAAACCAGGCACTGCTCATCACTTGTCCAATACAGTCCCAACAGTAAAGCATGGTGGTGGCAGCATCATGCTGTGGGGTGTTTTTCAGCTGCAGGGACAGGATGACTGGTTGCAATCGAGGGAAAGATGAATGCGCCAAGTACAGGGATATCCTGGATGAAAACCTTCTCCAGAGTGCTCAGGACCTCAGACTGGGCCGAAGGTTTACCTTCCAACAAGACAATGACCCTAAGCACACAGCTAAAATAATGAAGGAGTGGCTTCACAACAACTCCGTGACTGTTCTTGAATGGCCCAGCCAGAGCCCTGACTTAAACCCAATTGAGCATCTCTGGAGAGGCCTAAAAATGGCGGTCCACCAACGTTTACCATCCAACCTGACAGAACTGGAGAGGATCTGCAAGGAGGAATGGCAGAGGATCCCCAAATCCAGGTGTGAAAAACTTGTTGCATATTTCCCAAAAAGACTCATGGCTGTATTAAATCAAAAGGGTGCTTCTACTAAATACTTAGCAAAGGGTCTGAATACTTAGGACCATGTGATATCTCAGTTTTTCTTTTTTAATAAATCTGCAAAAATGTCAACAAATCTGTGTTTTTCTGTCAATATGGGGTGCTGTGTGTACATTAATGAGGAAAAAAAATGAACTTAAATGATTTTAGCAAATGGCTGCAATATAACAAAGAGTGAAAAATTTAAGGGGGTCTGAATACTTTGCACTGTACATAATAATCGGGAATTTTTATTTCATTTAGTTTTTTTGGCTTTTGGGGCATGGCTGTAATGGAGATAATGAAAATATCTGAAGGCTGTTATGAAAATGTATTTTAGACATGAAAACATGTCAATGAAAACATGAACACATGATTAGATGTTAGATTATGATTATGATGCAGCAATATGTTATTAAAAAAGAAGCATCTAAAAAAAGAATAGCTGCCTGAGGTGAAACTGACTTTATGCCAATAAACTGAAACCTGTTCTATGACACTTCCTATGATATTAATCAGATAACTTAGATGCATAACATAAATGTAACATTAAAACTTGTATCTACACCAAGCGGCAACCTCCCGCACTCTTGTGTGAAGCCAACATGGAATTGACTAAAACTTCAATTCGTCGACTGGCCGCTAGAGGATGGCTGCAAAAGGGAGTCAATTCCATAGACTCCCCATGTTAAAATGCCCACATTTACAGAAGAAAAAAACATGTTTACAGCCTGGTTAAAAAAAATATTTTGGTCTATATAGCTAATTTTGCCCTTCATGACAACTGTGAATTATTATAATTTGTTTTTTTATAACTCATCCGTTTATATTAAACCTTAAAATTCTGCATAAAGGCGTAGCCACTTGAGTGAGAGGTGGATTGACGTTGCTGTCTATCTGCTGTCACCTCAACCGCTGAACTTGGCATCTCTGCCGTTTTTCTGCTTTTGTTTTATACAGTCTGTTTATTTTCCTGCATGTTTTTGAAGCCATACAAAGTAAAAACATCACTGTTGCATTATTATAGGATCTGTATTTAAAAAAAAGAAACATTTAAAAGCAATATGACAGCCTCAAATAATTCAGTCAATATCAGGCATTGCATTTGAGCATGAAACTGATTACTGGTAATGTGCAGTGGATTCAGCTGCATGTAAATGCATGTTAACATCCCAACGCAATCCTAGATTAATCAGATGTGTAGTAGCTAACCCAGACATCACTACGTGACTTCAAAGCCAAGCTTCTCTCTCTTCTCACGTCTATACTTTGAACCCCATGCTGTTGCAAGCTAAACAATCAGAGCTCAGGGTGCTGCCCAAAGTGCTGCCATAACCAATCGGATTTTTTTTTTTTCAGCGTTTTCATGATCGATCATCACTGTCATGGTCGAGTACTCGATCGCTGATGCACATCCCTATTGTGCATACATTGCTAGCTAAAAAAGACCTGTGCTGAGGCTGAGAATCCATGTCAAGAGTTCATCTAATTATTGCGTGTTGGAAAGTGTTTTAGTCGTTCCTGGATGCAGGTCCAGTGGAGATCAAAATTAGATAATTTATGAACACTTGATCCCCACCCCCAGAAATAATGTAATCTTCATTGTTCAGAATTTGAAGAAATTGTATTTGTGGCTATACCATGCTGTTATAACAAGGCACTTCAACCAAAACCCTTTTGTGGAAAAAGTTAAGTGATTAAAATTGGAGAACCGCAATGATTGTAGCACGAAAAAAGATTACAACTAGAGGATGGGCATTTTTAAAAATATTGAAAACATTTTTGCATAAAGGTCCGTCCTGACAAGCTGTTAATTTTAAAATACCGAATGAGCACCAGTGCGCGCGTGCGTCAGACAGAAGGAACACAGAGGGGGACAATTAACGGGATATGCAGCACAAAAATATCCATTGTGCTGAATCATCTGTTGTTGAAAGTTAATTTAAGGTTTAAAAGTCAACATGCAGTGTGAATATTTTATGAGAGTAGGAACTTTAAATGGAGAACAGCATGTAATTTTTGGAATATAAATATGAGACGCTCCATAACCGCCTTTTACAGGATAAAGAAATGACAGTAAGACATGACTGATCAAAGTGAACGTGTGTTCCTGCAGAACATTCCTCTCACCTGTTGGTTAACACAGTCTTTATTATCTTTATTATTATTATTTACATTTTTAAAAGAGATTTAAACTATATTCACTATATGCAATGCTTAACAAATTTATTAAAACACACTTATGTAAGGTTTTTAACAAATTATGTAAGGTTTGTGCCACTACTGTTCTAAACTAACACCATTGGTGATTACCAAAATCATTGTTTAGCTTTCTGTATTGGTTAGTCCTCCAAAATGCGTAAGCTCTTTAGTAACTGTTATTGTTACTTTATTATTGCTGTTATTTATAAAAGGCAGAGCACTTTATAGTAGAGATCGACCGATATATCGTTTTCCCGATATTTAAGCATTTTACCATAATCGGATATCGGCTTTGTAATATCGCATTCACCGATAAACGCCATCTTGTGGTTGTTTTGAGAATTGCGCGGAGGATTGCCATTGCAGCGCATCTGAGGGGAGACGAGACAACAACGGCGGCGTGCACAGGTACTTGATTTGCTGTAGTTAGTAAACTTTATTTAGCATAACCATTAATGCACAAATTGGATGTATTGCCTGATATGCTCTAAGAAATAGAGACGAACTAATGGAGTCACGTAAGATAATCCGTCACTCTTTCCCAATATAGATGTAACTTTGCCTGAATGAAATCATATGCAGCCATGAATGAGCGCATGTTGGAAATAAAAGTGCTGAATTTAAGTCTGTCGTTGTTACCTATGCTCATCGTTAGTCTCGTGAAGCCGGAGTCACGTAAAATAATCCATCAAGTCCTCTCCCAATAAAGACGTAACTTTGCCTGAATGAAATCATATGCAGCCATGAATGAGCGCATGTTGGAAATAAAAGCGCTGAATTGAATTCTCTCTCTGTTGTATATGCTCATCATTAGACTCATGAAGCCGCTTTCATATTGCTGTTGAACTCAGCGGTTGATGCTCAGGAAATACTCCAGCAGGGCCACCGCATGTAACTTTTAACAAGAATCACTTGTTTGAAACATGCTAAACTATATTAACATTTACTATATAACTATTATTTCGCCAATAAACATCGAAATGAATACTTCTATCGAAATTAATTATTTATTATCTCTGCAAGCGATCGCAGTTTGAGTAGGAGAGTGGGGATGGTTGCAATGGGGGACAGTTGCAACATGGCTTATTTCTTCAATCAGGAATGAGCTACAGTGATGATATTCATACTGCACATGCTAAATCAGCCCCCCATCCTTCCTGGATGAAATCAGGCACATGTGACCATTCCTTTTACAAAAAATAATTTTCATGGTAAAAAAGTGTTTTTTTAAATTCTATTTTTTTTATAATACTGTCTAATAATTGTTAAAAACATGATGTATATCTGTTTTTTCTTAGCTTCTAATAGGCATAGCTAACATGTGTCAAAGATATTGTCAAGCCATTATACCAAGTTTTATCACGGCTGTCAAGGTAGGGACAGTTGCAACATGTCGCTGCAACCGTCCCAACATGCTGTCCCTTACCACAACATTGATACACTTGGTTAACTGCTAGTTGGTCAAACTAGTTCTTAAGACAGTGACTAAATTCATGCAACTGACCTTAGTTCAGTAACCTTTCACAGATGCTAACAGAAGTAGGCTATTATCACATTTTAGTGTCTTGATTCTGATTAAATTAATATTTTTTAATACAAATGTATTGAAATAATTCAATACATTAACATGTATTGAATGTTAATGTAACAAAGCAAAACAAAACAAACAGGGGTGTAAATGTGCAAAGTGTAGTGTATGCTAGTGTTGAGTGTGATTCTCTGCGTCTGTGATCCTCTGTAATTTGTAGTTTCTGAGTAGAAATTGAGCACACATAAAGGTTGCACAGCTGGGAAACAGAGAAAGAAAAGTACACCAACAGAATGAGTACACAGGGGTAATAATGGGATGCTTCACCTTTTCTTGTAAGAGAAAGTCTCCTTGTTTTTTAGGAAGGAGGTCAGTCTAATACGAAGGTGAAGGAGAATAACAATAACAAAATCTCTCTTTTAATAGCAGATTTTCCTCCTTTTCACTTTTTTGTTAAGTCTGATTTAGAAGGACGCTTCTAGTCAGAGGATTGAAAAAAAGGTTTTCTCTTTTGTAATAGGACTGTGATTGCTATTCCGATTTTTCTCCTGGATGGAGAAAAACAATAGCAGTGATAGTGCCGGTCCCTTAATGGCTAAATTTACACCGCAACGCTGGTTAGCCTGTCTCTCGTGCGTGTTTAAAACGCATGTTTTATCTGCTCATTGACCTGCTTTAACTTGGAGGGGTAGGATTTCACAATAGAGGAAGGTAAATAGCAAACAGTTTTGAACGTAGTTCTCAAGTTTCACAAATACCTGTTCAATTGTGACATTTCTCTTATTCGTGATCTACCCACTGGCAAAGTCTTAAGCAAACAGTAGTCAAATTAGAAGACAGTAGCAGGGATAAAAGAGAAGAGGTGAGGAAAAATGAGGGTTTGCTCCCAAGGCTTAGGACTAATAATAAGGGTGGCAGCTGTTTAGTCGATACACTTAGGGGTTGGTTTTGCTGTTTTACAGGATACAACAAACTGGCCTACATTTTGAAGGACCCTTCATTTCCTTTTGGGGTTTTCTAATAAGAAGGTTAACGTCTTTATACCCTAAGTTTGGTTAGAAGTGACCTTGCTTCCATGGTGCCACTGTCACTTCACCAACCCAACACTAGAGGGAGCTATCTACTCTCAGGCCTAATTAAAAGGGGACCTTATTACATTAATCAGTTAATCAGATCACCTGAGGAGATGAAGTAAGGCCTAACACGAGAGCCATACTGTAATGAATGACTGAAAATACAATTAAAATTAGAACTTGTGGTTTCTAATTAAAATCTAATGATGTTATCATTAAAATTGATAGGATCGATTAGGATTAGAATTACAAGAGCAATCTACAATTGAGTTGATAAACCAATATTGTTGCAATATGTAAACAGGAAGTGTAATTAATTATTAAATGTAATTAGAATTTTCAAATTCATAATTAATTATGAAATTAAATTACAGCTTCCAAATCACTAGTTTCGGATTCCTATAATAATAATTAATTAAATCATTTCCCAAGTTTCTCATTCCTCATTGTGTCATTAACATCAAACCAAATGAATCTGTACCACCCTAATTACTTGTGAATGAAATAAAACATTTCTGGCCCTCTTGATAATAATTAAGGTTTTACTGTTGTTGTCAAATTATAAGAGCGCTTATGATTAATCAGTGGTTAATGTTGCTACGTGGAAGCAGGAACTTAAATTATTTTATGAAATTAAATTAATTTCGAATTTGTAATTATGACATTCAATTAACAATTAAAAATTCCTAACACTAGCAACTTATCCACTGATGTGTTTAAAATCAGGAAAGCAGTTATAATTGAATGAATCACCGTATTATCAAGGTAATGAGGTAATACCGATTATCTTCTAATAAAAACCACCAGCTATTAAACTGATACCGAAATAACTGAATAACTGAAATACTGATAACTGAACTGAAAACAGTATGAAGGCATCATCAAAATAGTCCATCTGCCATCAGTGGTTCAATCTGAATTTTATGAAGCGAAGAGAATACTTTGTATGCAAAAAAAATTAAAATAACGACTTTATTCAACAAGCTCTCTCCTCCGTGTCACTGTAGCACCATTTTGGAGAGTATTCACTGAACCCAAACTGCGTATGCTGTTCTGTGTCAGAACAGAACGTATACCACACGTATACGCTGTTTTTCGTTCAAATCAAAGCGTAAATAAACGTTGAAAACTGCATATGCATGTGGCGCTGCTGACAGAGAACAGCATACGCAGTTTGCGTCCAATGGATATTTTACGAAATGGGGCTACAGTGACGCGGAGATGAATTGTTGAATAAAGTTATTTTTATTTTCTTTGCATACAAAGTATTCTCTTCGCTTCATAAAGTTCAGATTTAACCACTGATGGCAGATGGACTATTTTGACGATGCCTTTCATAATTTTCTGGGCCTTGACAGTGTTATTTACTTAGCAGTTAATGGGACATTATAAAATATCTTAAATTGTGTTCCGAAGACGAACAAAGCTTTTACGGGTTAGTAACGACATGGGTATAATTATGATTAACTAAATTTTCATTTTTGGGTGGAGTAACCTTTTAAGCTAGTAGTTTCTGCTGGGGTATGGAAGTACTTGAAGTAAGCTTTTAGTAATAAATGAAAAGCAAACCTTTTTCTTTCTTTCTTTCTTTCTTTCTTTCTTTTTTCTTTCTCTCTTTCTCTCTCTCTCTAGTCTACATAATACAGTGAGCTTTTAATGCAGTAAGGTTTTAATGGAGCAACTCAATGTTCCTATGCTACTAGTTCTGACGTGACTTTTTATTTTATTTGGTAACTGAGGCTTGGGGTCATCTGTTAAACCGTCAACTTAAGATTTAAATCTGTTTTTTTAAATGCTTGTGCCATCAAACCCTTGTATAAAGTCAATATCACACTCATAGTATATATGCTGGGCTCAACAATAAGGAGGGAAGGACACTCTGGACAGTTGACAAAGGAAATTGTCACTAGCCAAATCAGGCAGTTGCATTGCAAAAATTCATAATTTTTAAGTAAGGAAATCACAAATAAAGGGATTTTTTTAAATTATGTAATTATTTACTTTTTTAGCTAAACAACACATTAATTTGTATTAATTAATACCAAAATGTCTACATTTGTGTTCCATGAGCAAAGTCATTGGTTTGGAAATGACAGATTTACCTTAAGTACTTTTCTTGAGGTACCTTAAGTACTTTAGTTGATGACTTGATTTGTGTCACAGGAATCAGCATTAACCGTGGACTGCTGTCTCTGGGGAATGTGATCAGTGCACTTGGTGATGAAAGCAAGAAGGGGGTCTTTGTGCCATACAGGGATTCCAAGCTGACACGCCTGTTACAGGGTAAGATTCATTCAATCCATAAAGTCAGTTGTTTATCAATTCACCCTATTTTCAATACACCATATAGCAGCGAGTGAGCACCATTACAGAATTTAAGTCATGCTGTTGCTAGCATATGTATTCATATGCTACTATCATTTTACAACATTCTAACAATTGCTAGCAACATGTTAAACATGTTACATCTGACATTGATGCTGACCTTCAGACTTAAAATTATTAAAACTATTTTAATCTTTCAGACTAGGCTTTGTCAGGCCAACACAATGTTTGTTTTTAACCTTTTAAATCATGTTGTTGCAATATTTTTTTTGTAAAGCTGCTTTGTGCAGTGTAAAATGCTGAAGGTTGGAGTATGAATGCTGTTTGGTTTCAGTTTAGCAGCAATGGTGAAATTGATAAACTTTCTGGTGGTATGTGTGTTTCTTTGTTTTAGTAATTTACTTTATTTATTTTTGGGCATTCAATTCTTTACAAACCATCTTCCCAGACTCTCTCGGAGGAAACAGCCACACCTTGATGATTGCATGTGTTAGTCCAGCTGACTCCAACATTGAGGAGACCATCAATACGTTGCGCTATGCTGACCGTGCCCGTAAAATTAAGAATAAGCCCATTCTCAACGTTGACCCACGTGCAGTGGAAATGAAGCGACTTAAACAGCAGGTACTATTGGTCTATTTGGGGCTATTGGGTGCTTTTAAAAAAACTGTTAAATGACTGGTTATCTAAAATCAAGTAGAACGCAGAGTTAATATTTGGGTGATTTTAATTTAATTTTAATTTTATTTTTTTTAACAGTTGCAAGAGCTTCAGGTGATGCTCCTACATGCCCGTGGAGGTGTTGCATCTGTGCTGACAGGGTATGTCTTTTTCTTGTAAGATTTTATTGGGGGGGATACTGCTTCATCAATTAATTTAAACATGAGTGAAAGTCTTGTATCTCAGTTAGTGCTGTAGTACTCTAGTCCGGTTTTTCTAATGTCTCAGACTTGTCATGGACTCGTTGGAATTTGCGCTAGGACCTGTCTCGGACTTGGACATTGGACTCGCCAAATGTTCTAGTTGGTCTCGACTGAGTCCAGCTATATATGCTATATTCCTGCTTCGACTTTGTGCTTAATATTAATCAAACAACAAAAGGCAAAGAGAAAATCACTCACTGCTCTTCACAGAAGGTCTTTTGTAGCTTTAATAAGAAACAAAGGACGTTTAATACTTACAGCGAAGACTATGCTGTTTTATTTTACATTTGATTATTCAATTTCTATAGCTGTTAGCTAGGGCTGCAACAACTAATCGATAAAATCGATTATTATTGATAATGAAAATCATCGACAACGATTCTCATTAACGATTAGTCGGGTCTGCCCACAGTGCACTTCCAACTTCAGCTGGTTGCGACAAATTACAGCGCTGAATAACGCATTTCTATAGACAAAATGCATCTAAAAATAATGGAGGAAACAAAATGAGATGCTGCGGGAGTATTATACTACGTGATACAAGCTGCCCAAAATATGAGAATTCTTTATTTTAATGCATTAACATAATGGCTTGCCCTGTCAGGCTCTTTGACAGATGCGTGTGCATCCTCAGTGCAAAAACGTTACGTTTACGGTCATATCCTTATCTATAAATGTCACAGATTCACGCGAGCATTTCCATTTTTGCATAAAGGTCCGTCCTGACAGCCTGTGTTAAGTTTAAAATACAGAATGAGCGCCGGGTGGGCGCGTGGACGCGCGTCAGACAATCAGAACACAGAGGGAGGCAGTTAAAAGGCTATTCAACGCAAAAATATCCATTGTGCTGAAATATCTGTTGTTGAAAGTTAAATTAAGGCTTAAAAGTCAACATGCCGTGCGAGTATTTTATAAGAGTAGGAGCTATTAAGGGATAACAGCATGTCATTCTGAATATAAATATCAGAGCCTTTATTACAGGATAATTCAATGACACATTACTGTGATCAAAGTCAATGCGTGTTCCTGCAGAAAATTACTCTTACCTGTTGGTTAACAGGAGTTTGTGTTTTTATTTCATCTTTATTATCTTTATTATTAGGGCCCAAGCCAGAAAGGCGCAAGGCCCTATTGATTTCAAGTTAGATCCTTTCTTTTTTTTGACTATCTGGGAATTTTTTGGGGCTTAACATGGTCAAAAACTCTTGGCCAAATATGGCCAAAGCTTAGTATTCATGTACAAATAGATAAAAAAATAATAATGTAATAATTAAATGAACATCGCATTAATAGAATATTATAACATCTTATAAGTATTAAACTGTAACACATTAGAACGTGTGAACGTTTGATACCACAGTCTTTAACTTATATAGAAACATACATATATACATACTAAGGATCACTGTGGTGGACAATAGGGTAACACACATGCAGGTCAGGTCAAACACAACACACATTCACCTACTGTTTCTCAGACTGTGACACACACACACACAAACAGACACACAGTCACGCACACGCGCGCACACACACACACACTCACCTACTGTCTCAGGCTGTGGCACATCCACACGTATCTTGCAGCAAGTGCTGCTGTCTGTCCCTCTCCTAATAGTATCTTTATCTGATCTGTTTCACTAATGGCTGTAAAGTTCTTTATGAAGTTGGTGAGTTTGTTGAAGTAGATGTTTCTTATGGATCTGTATTTATGACAGTGAAGGAGAAAGTGCGTCTCGGTCTCGATCTCGATCTCTCCTGTCTCACAGTGAACACACACTCTTTGCTCTCTGGGTAACCGGCTCTTTCTGTGTCTGCCCGTCTCGATGGCTAGTCTGTGTTCACTGAGCCTGTACTTGGTCAGGATCCGTCTCTGCTTTGTGTCTCTGACACTCTGGAGATAGTCTTCCAATTCATAATTAGATTTTTAGAGTTCGATAGAATTGTAATTTGCTTTGTGTTTTAGTTTCTTGATCCCAATGTACCAGATATGTATTTTTAGATTGTTTGATAATTTGGTTTATTTTGATGTTTTGGTGAGAAGCAGTGCTGGTCTGAGACTGGTTAGTGTTAGTAGAGTTAGTCCGGTTAGTAAGTCTCAGAACCAGCTGACTGAGTGGACTCTTTTCGGGGTTCAGTTCTTGGGTTTGTAATGCTTTAAAATGTAGCGATTCTGTGGGACTTGATTTAAGATGCATCCAGAATTTGAGGGATCTTTTTTGCATATTAATAATCAATGGGAATCGGCCTAATTCTGCCCTGCATGCATTATTGGGTGTTTTTCTTTGTAGTTTTAGGATCATTTTGCAGAATTCTGTGTGTAGGGCTTCTGTTGGATGTCTGTCCCATCTAGTGTAGCTCTGATCACTGAGTGGACCCCAAACCTCACTTCCATACAGCGCTATGGGCTGAATCACACTATCAAAGATCTTACACCAAATTGGAAGCGGTATTTCAATATTTATGAATTTTTTCTTGATTGCATATAGAGCTCTTCGAGCTTTATCTTTGAGAGCATTCACTGCCATACTGAAACTCCCCGATGCAGTGATGATCAGGCCGAGGTAAGTGTACTGCATCGTGTGTTCTAGTGCGGTGCTGCCTAGACTGAACTGGTATCTGTGCTCCTGACATCTGGGCTTGTTCTGAAAGACCAAGAGGTTTTTTGAGGTTTACTGCCAGGGCCCGGTTCTGGCAGTAGTTGTCCAGCAGGTCTAGGTGTTGCTGTAATCCCTGTGGGGTGGATGACAGCAGCACCAGATCATCTGCGTACAGCAATAGCTTGATGTTTTGGTCTTGTAGAGTGAGTCCAGGGACTGTAGACTGTTCCAACAGCACCGCTAGTTCATTAATGTAGATGTTGAACAGTGTTGGACTCAGGCCACAGCCCTGCCGCACTCCTCTCTTCTGAGTGAAGAAGTCTGTATGTTTGTTGCCAATTCGGATTGCACATTTGTTGTTTGAATACATTGATTTAATAATATCATAAACTTTACCCCCTACACCACTTTGTAAAAGTTTGTAATATAATCCGTCATGCCAAATAGAATCAATGCTTTTTGAAATCAATAAAACATGCAAATATTTTTCCATTTTTGGTCTGTTTTACGTGTTTATTGATTAGGGTGTGTAGGGTGTAAATGTGATCTGTAGTTCTATAATTAGGAAGAAAGCCAATCTGACTAGGGCTCAGGACATTGTGTTCGTTAAGGAAGTTTACTATTCTATTGTTTAAAATACTGCTAAATAACTTCCCCAGATTACTGCTCACACAAATGCCTCTGAAATTATTAGGGTCCAATTTGTCTCCACTCTTGTGAATAGGGGTAATGAGTCCTTGGCTCCAGATGTCAGGAGAACAGCCTGAACTAAGTACAAGGTTGAATAATTTGAGCACAGCTGTCTGAAGCGCAGGTGTGCTGTGTTTCAGCATTTCTCCCAGAATGCTGTCAGGACCACAAGATTTCCTACATTTTTGGCTTTTGAGTTTGTTTGTCAATTCTTCATGTGTAATTGGGAAGTCAAGTGGGTTTTGATTATTTTTAATTGTCTTCATAAGTTTGTAGTTTTTGTTTGATCAGATTATAATTGTCATTAAGTTGATTCTCTCTCTCTCTCTCTCTGAGCCATTTAAATAGTTCAGTTTTGGTTTTTAATAGCAAATTGGTCAATATTTTGTTTCCTTTCTTTATTAATTTAATTTAGAAATATGATTGGAACATCTTATTTTTGTTAAATTCAAGTTTGAGTTTTTTTTAAATACCAAGCGGCCAGCGCAAGTTTGATCTGTTTATCTTTCTCAAATAAATAACTAAATAATTAACGTCATAATATTTGAAGAATAAAGTCAAAATTACGATCATAAAATCATGTTACATTGCCTGAAGTTAAAATTACACCTGTATACTCTGCCAAAATAATAATAATAAGTGTGGCATCCAACCTGTCATTCTTCACATTTAACACGAAAAACAACACAAATATTTTGCATATAAATATAATATATCAACCAGTGGAATATTACGTTATTATTTCAGCAAAAAACGAATAATTTGAATGCAGGGCGCTCGTCACGGCTTCATTAATGGGAAACAGGACGTGAAGGCGGCAGAGAAGCGCTCTGTGGAGTGCATCGTTTTGTTAACTTTGGTTTATTATTTTGAGTTGTTTGGGACGCTGTAACAAACGGCCCTCTCGCAATATAATGCTTAACATCTATTGATCACGCAATCAGCCTGCACGTATCAGAAGTTCCGTTCTCCGGCGTGGTTAGCGCTCACACTATAGTGTGTGTGTATGTATTGTGTACACACTATGTATGTGTGCCGCGCCCGAGTGCCGACAGTGCAGTTTGTGTTCAAGCACAGAACAGAAGATGCTCTAAAATAAATCTGTGCATCTGTACTTCAGTATATAAATTCAATATAGATGAATTATTGCAAGAGGGGTAGTTTGACATACTTCATGTATTTGCCCGTTCAGGCAGCTCGCGCATGTCAGACGCGGATGTCGGTGCTCGCGCTGTTCACACGGAACAGAACGCAACGCGCATGTACTGAAAGGAGTTGTCTTTCGCGCCCAAATGCTTTTTAATCGCTTACATTTTTAAACAAACAAGGCTTAAAAACGCATGCAAATGATACAATTTAGTGACCACCTGCAGTGGCCCGATCTGGCAAGTGACAAATCCGAGCGTCCTTCACGCCATCGGACAGTCTTTATTGTCAAGCCCTGGTACACCTTTAGAAAATAATCGCACAACCTAATCGATATTCTAGAATTAAATAGAATATTCGAATATTCGAAAATCGTGACCCATCCCTAGTTAAAAGCTAAAACCTTATTGAAAAGTTTTATATATTGTTTTTTTTTTTGTGTGTCTTGATGGCTCGGAATAGCCATAGCCAACATGTTTTAAGAATGATATTAAGAATGATATTCTGTTTAGCGCGCAATATGTTTTACGCCTAATATTCATTGATGCATTAATCAAATTTAAGATTTTCTTTTTAATAATATGAATGTTCATGCTCATTTTTTAAATTGAAATGTCCTAGCCTTATGAGCAGTTGATAATCGAGGACTGTTCTGTTAATAAATGCCGTCCTTCGGTTATGTTATATTAATATATTTCACCACTCATACTTTACAACCATTAATTTTCTTGGGTTAAGATGGACTATTCTCTAATTAATTAAACAGTTTGTTATCATACAGATTGAACGCCTGGATGGTCTCTCTCCCCCTCTCGTGTGTGTGTGTGTGCGCGTGCGTGCGTGCGTGTGTGTGTGCGTGGGTGGGCGGGTGCATGCGCAGGAGGGGTGCGATTTTCGAATAGTAATCGAATAATACCCAGCGATAATCAAATATTACTTTTGCTTAAAATGCCCATCCCTATTAATTATTTAATGTAGACTGTTTAAATAAATATTTAATGAAACAAGTTATGACAGTCACTGTGTAAGGGATTACGTTTCAACAACAAATAAGAATATTATAATTTAGAAGTTAATTTAAAAACTGCATTGAGTGCAATTTACATGTTTGGATACAATATTTTAATGTATTAAAGTGTTGATTATTATAGTTGAAAATAAATCGTAATTAAATTTAAGTTTGCGCTCTCTTAATTGTAACTGCTAAATGATATTCACTAGGGCTGTGCGATATGACGATACATATCAGATGGACAAAATAAAAAGTTTATCGTTTCATATTATGTTCTATTGTTTATTCTGTGGTGTCACAAAATACATTGTTTACGGTAATACCTTTTCATCATTTGAGTGACTGCGATCTTTATACGCCGCCCACCACGGGGCATGAAGGGGAGACCGAACGACCAGCCAGGACAAAACGAGGAGCTCATTCCTAAACGAGGGACTACATCTGTAGCACGGTCACATGTTTTTAAGCACTGCAATTTTAAAACAACCAATTTTAAGCCATTGAAACACAAACAACAGACCTATATGCACCTTCTCTTTCTGTGTGAGGAGCCCTTTTTCTTTTGCTGACTTTATTACATAAACACACTTATATGCACCAGAATCCACGTCTTTGCAAGTATCCTCATAAACACAGCGATTTAGGTCTTAAGAAAGGGTAAACGGCAGAAAGAGAAAACGTATATGTAACAGTAACTACGCTATATTGGATTCGGACTTTGGTCTTAAAGGGGATGCGGTCCAATGTTAATCATAGCACACTGCTAGAACATCTCTCACTGCTCTTGCCTATTGAATCTGCTCCGTTTATTAGGGACCGAGCACCGATGGTGCGAGGACCCTATTGTATCGGTGTTGTTTATTATTAGGGACTGAGCACCGATGGTGCGAGGACCCTATTGTATCTGTGTTGTTTATTAGGGACCGAGCACCGATGGTGCGAGGACCCTATTGAATCCGTTTATTGGGGACCGAGCACCGATGGTGCGAGGACCCTATTGAATCTGCTCCGCTTTATTAGGGCCCAAGCCAGAAAGGCGCAAGGCCCTATTGTTTTCGTTAGGATTCTTTTTATTTTTTATTTTTTGACTATCCATTGGCCATTTTTGGGGGCTTATCATGGTCAAAACTCTTGAAAATGTGCACACACATTGGAACCCGCGGCAGTTAGGACGCTGCTGAGGCTGGGACCCGGCGTGGCACAGAGGCTCTCACGGCGCCCCTGGAACACCATCAGAAAACTTGATGTGTAGCTCACACATACTTGCACGTATTCATATGAAACTCGCACATATAGATCTTATCGAGCCGAACAACTTTTGCGCTGTATGTCATGGGCTCCGCCCAACAGGAAGTCGGCTATTCAGGGCTGTTTAAAAGCACATGCTCTGGAATTTGAAATACTCCTCCCAGGACTTTCAACACACGAGCACCAAACCCGGTTTCTGGAATAATCAAGCTGCAAACTAATTCATACTCCTCCAAGAAGAAACAAGTAGTTCACACCAAACTTTGTCAACATGATGCCAAGACACTGAAGATGCTAAATTGCGAACGGTTTATGGGTAGCTTGAACGGTGTTTAAATAGTGGTTTATTAAAGTGAGGGTAAAAAGATAGCAGAAATGTTCTTATATCTTTAAAGTGCAGTTTACAAAAACTTCGAAACTTTTTACATGCAGGGAAAAAGTCATTCCGAGGAAGTATTGTTAGTTTCATGACTTTACAAAACTCTATGGATGAGAGAAAATTAAAAAACTATCAGGCGTTTCATCTCAGTCTACTCTCTTCTATGAGTGTGTGTGTGGTAATAGTAATAGCGCCACCTGCTGGCAACAGGAAGTGACATGTTTTACTCTGTAACTAACTCCTAGAGATTTAATGACATCAACACATTATTTGGTCAGTCTAACCTAAAGGCCCTTGTGATGTTAAATTGCGAAGATCTAGAGTTTTCGTTAAAGGGCGTGTCTATGGCGGCGTGACAAAATTCGAAGTCTCGCCATGGGAATAGAAGCTGTCGTTACTCAGCCATAAAATGTCCGATCTGTCCCAAACTTCACACTTTTGATAAGAGCCATGGCCTGTAGACATCTCTGTGCCAATTTTTATTTATAGACATAGCGCCACCTGCTGGCAACAGGAAATTACTTGTTTTACACTAACTTAAACATGCAATGTCCAATCTGCACCAAACGTCATATGTTTTTTAAAAGTACTGGATGAAGACATCTACATGCCAATGTTCAGTTAAATATATAGCGCCACCTGCTGGCAACAGGAAATTTCTTGTTTTACACTAACTTAAACATGCAATGTCCAATCTGCACCAAACTTCATATGTTTTTTAAAAGTACTGGATGAAGACATCTACATGCCAATGTTCAGTTATGGATGTTGCGCCACCAGCTGGCAGCAGGTTTGGTACATATAAATGACTTTGACATATTCCTCTATATTTACCTTTTTAAATGCATATTGCTCACTGTTCCCTGTCTTTCTGAAGCCACCGGTCGGCGGTGAGCCGGGCGAGGTCCCTTCCATCGCTGCTTGCAGCTTTAATTAGGGACCGAGCGCCGATGGTGCGAGGACCCTATTGAATCTGCTCCGTTTATTCTTGTTCTTGTTCTTGTTGTTCTTCTTCTTCTCCTCCTTCTCCTTCTCCTTCCTTCTCCTTCCTTCTCCTTCCTTCTCCTTCTCCTCCTCCTCGCGGTTTCGCCTTCCTGACGCAGTCTTTCTCTACCGGCAGAGTTTGCAGGGTATTCAAAGAACCCACCTGCAGCAGACTTGTGAATGAACGACTACACAACAGCGTTTTCAAAAACCTATCACTGTTGACTGTCTGGCATATGAACATGAATGTAGTTTGTCTGTAAAGGGTTGAAATATGCACATAGTTCGGACGTTTGTGCTCCATGAAATATATATATAAAAAAAGTATAATTCAACATTTTGGCAATTCAGTTGCAGGTTACATTTGAAGTACTATTTCAGAAACATAAAATATGTAGGCCTTAATGAGAACTGCTTTATTGAGCATTTAGTTGTATAAAAATGCAGTATTGTTGAGTAACCGTTATGAAAAATAACCATGTTTTTTTTATAATAAAAGTGTAGTAAAAAAAAATGTTTTATTTTTTCATATTGATTTACAATTTATATAACCAGTTTTACTACAAACACAATGGTTAAACTATGGTTAGTGTAGCAAGACGATGGTTAATTTGTGGTTATCATGGTTTAATAGTAACCAAATGTTTTTTTACGACCGAAGATGATACACTACCAGACTTTAAATTAATATATAAGTTGACATCCATTTAATAAGAGGCTTCATAATGAGGCTAGTTTCTGTGTTCATCCCCATGAATTATATGTTTTATTGGTTTGTTTTATTTGATTTGATTGTTTTTTTGTGATTGACTTTGTACATTCAAACACAATTTTTTTAATTAATCTTTAAAAAGATTGTTTAAAATAAGCAAGATTTTTTTAATAAAATATGATGTGAGCTTAATCGGAACAGGGGTGTTCTTAAAGGTGTACAAGGTGTACTTTGTGTGCTACAAAGATGTACCCATTAAGCACAACCAGACCTTTTGCATTTAATGATGTTCATCTTCATTGAAATGCTTTTGTCATTTAAGATCAAATTAAATATTTTTGTGTGAGAGATTAATATTTTTATTTTAACATAACTTGTACTGAAACCAAGATCTTGTGCACTAAAATGTCTCTGTGTAGATTTTGGTGAGCTTAATATGCACGGTTACTCGAAGTCTTATGTTTCGAATGTTGTGAACTTGGGTAATTGAGAACAGAAGTTTTTTTTTTTTTTTGGTGACGTATCCTCTTAATATTAACCCTATTAAAGGTACTTTAACATGTCTCCTCGTAGCTTATGGATTTTTGACTTTTGAAGTGTTTTTTTTTTTCAGATCATTAGCTTAATTCTTCAAGATGTGTTTGGTTTGTAGGTCTGAGCCAGCAGAGAATGTGTCAAACATCCTGGATCAGAATCGCTGTCTGCAAGATGAAAACAGCAAGCTGAGCCGAGAGCTGAGTGAGTCTGTGGGACAGACGGCTCTTATGTTTGAAAGGATCATCATGGTAAGACCTTTTGGACATCTTCATCTGTGTAGTTAAGGGAATGTTAGTGTATCCTTTATCCATGTTATTTGTTGCTGAAAATAACATGTTCTGCATGGTTTGCTGGTAAAATAAAAAGGTTAAAAGGGATAAACACAGTTTTATCACTGTTCATTTACCCACCATTGACATGTCGATTTTGGGTTTGATGTTGTTTGGCAATATAGAAGCTTTGGCTATTTTTGCAGAACCAATTTCTTTAAATGTATAGTTAACCTATTAACCTGCACGAGGACGCTGACGCTCTGAGCGCTCTTTGTTTGCACATGTCATTGTTTACAAATAGATGAAATGAAACGGGACAAAATTAATCTTGACAAACTATATATTATTCTGAAGTTCTAAGCCTCAAGCATCGATGATAGATTGCTGTTTTTCGATGGAAAGCTTATAAGGAATGTATTTGCTAAATTTGTGTAAGCAGTACACGTCAAACCATCCATAATAAAAAAAAAAAGCAGTACATACCAGCTTTGTGTAATATTGAGTCACAAACGCATCCACTGCTGTAAATCCCGGTTTAGTTCAATAGGTAAGGGTCCACGGAACAACATCCCATCTTGTACTTTAGTCCAACGAAGCAATAACGTTGTTATATGGATGGATATTCCTTTGTTTACATCTCCTTTCTTCAGGAATAGTTATTGTCTTGGTTGTAAAAAAAAACACACGGTTTTGTAGTATACGGTTTTACACACAGAATGAGACCATCCCCCCAAAAAAATAAAAGTGCATTTGTTTTTATTTGAATCTGGCGTACTCTCGCGAGGGCTGTGACATACCTGTCATCTGATGGGGCGGAAATTAGCGATCGGCTTTTTGGACAAAATACACCTTTTTTTTTTTACATTTCAATATGTTTGTGTGTTTTGTGGGGAATGTGGGTGTATCTGTATGATTAGCATCTGTGTGGATGAATCAGCTGTGATTACACTGACTGAACGTGGTCTATAAATGACTATATGGCCCATATCTGTATGATTATCATCTGTATTACCCTGCACATCAGTGTGTGAATACTGACGACATAACAGCAATCAGTGTGAATGTCTGGCCATATCAGTGTATGTCTGGCAATCGCAGTATGTACATGAGTATGTACTGCATACAAAGCAATTTTTATACAGGGCAAATAAGTAGGGATGCATATATCGGCCAACATAACGGTATCGGCCGATAAATGCCAATTTTTCTGTTATCGGCCCGATAAGAACGTTTGCAAGGCTGGAGTCTGATTGATTGAGTGTGTGAACAGGTGTCTTTTATACAGGTAACGAGTTCAAACAGGTGCAAATAATACAGGTAATGAGTGGAGGATAGGAGGGCTTCTTTAAGACAAACTAACAGGTCTGTGAGAGCCACAATTCTTGCTGGTTGGTAGGTGATCAAATACTTATTTCATGCAATAAAACTGAAGTTAATTATTTAAAAATCATACAATGTAGTGTTGTCACGATACTGGAATTTCTTACTTCGATAAGATACCTTGAAAAATATCGATATTCGATACCATTTTCGATACCACGGAGAAAAAAACTGTCACAGCATTAAGGGGGTAATTATAATTATTTAAAGATAAATATAACAAGTCTAGAACATGACAATGAGGTATATTTTACATGAACAAAAATTTCTTGAGGTAGTGCACTTGTTCAAGGTGTGGTGTCTAGTGTAGGTTGTGAGTGTTGTTTTTGTTGCAGGTCGAGTCTCATATTCTTTCTGGTGCTACAAGAAAATGCCAAACTTTAATAAACTTTTTTTTTTTTTTAGACCACACTTTTAAAATGAACTGAACTTTCTAACTAATCTTAGAACTTAAGTTAATGGTAATAGATATTTGTTAACATGAATAAACAATGAAAAATACTTCCAAAACATTTATTAATCTTAGTTAAAAGTTAATTTAAACTAACATTTACTAATACATGTACTAATTAAAATCCAAAGTTCTATCTGTTAATATTTTTTTTCATTGGACCAGAGCGAACATGATTCCTTGTATTTTTATTACCTACTGTGCTCACTGGATCGACATGAAGACAAATTGCTGAATTTAAGAAAACATTTTTTTAATGAAGTTAAATAAGCACAAGTTAATTTACATTTGACCACAGTTAAAGTATTTTACGATTCACAGTTAAAGATTCCTCAGTCAGATTATATTAACTTTAATAATTACGGTGAAAAAACGAGACAACACTCATATCAACAACAATACTAGGCCATCTTGGTTAATGTTTCAGTAATGTTAAAATAAGAACAGTTACCAACCTCTCGAAATTATTTATATTGATCCGGGTGTCTGTCTTTCAGGTGCTTTGCTATAGACGGTTAGATCGTGCGCACGCGCCCTGACCGAAGTTAACTTCCGGTCTGTGTTTGTATATCGGGCTGGTTAGTGGCGCCGGCTACAAACACAGTTAAAGTGGGCTCAGGTTGTTGTGCTGTGGGATGTGTTTCACATACATACATTTATTTATTTGTGGCGACCCACCAGAATATCAAAACTTTTCCAAAAGGCTTTGTTGAATAACATGAGCACGTAATGCACGTTTAGAAATCAAAACGAGGCGCGGGTGTTTTTATATCACTGTATTTCTGAAGGAACACTGTCTTTAGAAAATGTTTGATGTCATTTTTATTTAATCTTGCATGTTATATGTCTGATAAAGCAGCGTTTATAAGCTCAGTTTACAGCCGTTACCGGGCGCAAACCTCTAACGTTAACGTTATTTCTCCCGCTTTTAAGCGTCTGGCAGAGAGTGAATTTGCATTTTTTATGTTTATTTGTTTATGTCGTTGCCGTTGAAACCGTCTATATTAGAGTTGTTAGCGCCTTTTGTTAGCACTGCTCTGTTGCAACTCTTGCATATTGGCTTGCTTGTGTCCTTCGGCTTTCCATGTTCATTTGCTTCATATCCAAAATATTTCCAGATAGCACTCCTGCTGTGTAAAAATCAACCAAAGCCGGTTGCGGAGGCGCCGCACTCGCCATATTTATATTCACTTCACTTTTGCAATTTAACCAGAGCGAATGAGACGAGACACGTGACAGGCACTGCGGTCACGTGTGGTGTTTGTCAACGCGCCTTTGGAGAGAAGTGAAAGTGACAGCTCGGCAGCGCAAGATGGCGCCGTGAGCACAAGTGTTGAGTTATAGTGCCAATCAACAAAGTTGAATCTGAGGAATAAAACGGACATTTCTTTTTCAATCTACATTTTATTTGGATGTTAAGTGCTATTCGTGCACCACAGTCTGTCCAGAAACATGTCAGCTGATAAGAAAAGAAAGAATTCTGCAACGAAGAAAAAAGAAATGACTGCTGACACGGAGACGACAGATAAGTCGGCTACTGCCTGCAACGTTTTAATTGACAATTGTCACGACTACGATGGGTCTGAAGAGAAGATGGAATTTTCGATGTTGTCAGTGGAAGATTTCCCCTCGCTTCCTTCAACTCCTCTGAAGCCTCCCCACAAAAAAGGCCGTGGTGAGTCCGCTGACGACATTATCACGAAACTTTCTGAGCTAATCAACATGAGGTCTGATAAGCTGGAGTCAATGGTTGCAGCGAATACTTCTCACATTGCTGGTTTGAAAGAAAAGCTGAACTCCGTATGTGAAGACGTGAATGAGGTGAAGACCAAAGTTTCCCAGGTCGAGTCATCACTTTTGAAGGAGAGTGAGCGAATCGACGTCTTGGAGTCAAGCATCACTGAATTGGAACGGTACTCTAGACGCTGGAATCTGAAATTACAGGGCGTGTCAGAAAACATAGATGAGAATAATGTGAGGAAAGAAGTGATTCGCATCTGTCAGAATTTACTGCCAGAACACCGTGATCGTCTTCCGGATGTGATTGATACAGTGCATCGTGTTGGAATGAAAAAAGTGAATTATACCCGCGGTGTAATCATTCAGTTCTCCTCGCGTACACTCAGAACAGCAGTATGGGCGGCAGCCAAAAATTCCGCATATCTACGGGAAAAAGGTCTGCGTTTCAGAGAGGATCTCTGTAAAACCGACAGAGAAAGCAGGATGAAGCTGTGGCCACTAGTAGATGAGGCACGGAAAGCAGGAAAAAATGCCTATTTTGTAGCCGGTCGTGCTTTTGTGGAAAAAAAGGAGATTTTTCCATCAGGTTGATTGTTCTCATTTTTGAGTTAAGGTTTCCTTTTTTTGTCGATGGCCAAAGCTATATTTGGCCATTTATGTCCAAAGTAGTCATAGTTGATGCAGCACTATGTTCTCTCCACGGGTTATAGCTGTCTTTAAGCTTTTGTTCTAAGGAACTAGTTCAAGTGACTTCATTGTTTTTTTGTTTTTTTTTCAAATCTTGTTACATCGATGTCTTTATCTATAACTTCACTTAATGCCAGGGGACTAAGGAACAGTTTAAAACGGAAAGCCATTTTTATTTGCCAAACAATACAAAACAGATTTTGTTTTCTTCAAGAGACTCACAGCATCTCTGAGGATGTGCCTTTTGGAAATCTCAGTGGGGAAATGACATTTTTGTTCTCATGCTTCTCAACGGTCAGCAGGTGTTTGTACACTCAAAACGTATTTGTTGGCAAACTTCCGTGTACAGAATTTGACACTAATGGACATTTTATATGTCATGTTATTCAAATTCAGAACTTTAATTTCATTGTAATGAATATCTATGGGTACAATTTAAAGACAGAGAATGATGTTCTTTTAGATAAGTTAGAAGAAAAATTGTTCATTGGTTAGCCAAATTCCTGATGCACATATCCTCTTAGGTGGTGACTTTAATATCACATTAGATAATGTGATTGACAGATGGCCTCCTGGTTCTTGTACTAATATGAATGTAAAGCTAAACATGCTAATGCAAAGATTTGATCTGATTGATGCATGGAGAGTTAAGCATCCTCATACAAGAGCCTTTACCTGGTGTAATAACTCAAGGTCTAAGCAATCGAGAATAGATTTATGGTTAGTTTCCGTACACTTGAAGATAATCTGAATACTGATATTTTATCTACCCCGTTAACCGATCACAAAGCCATACGAATCCATATTGATTTATTGCCAATGTCTACTTCTAAAATTCATAACTCCTACTGGAAACTTAATAGCTCTGTACTCAAACATGAAACCGTTACTCTTAAGGTAAAGGAGTTAATTCATTTTGGACTAAAGCTAAAGCAGAAAGGATTTATTGTAAATATTGGGAGTTGCTTAAATTTGAATTGGGCAAGTTTTTCAGAAGTTATTGTAGTACTATTGCTAAACTCAACAGAGCACAAGAAGAGAACATAATTTCTACAATTTCACACCTGTCATCTAAAAGTCCTGATAGCTTATCTGTGGAAGAGACTAATAGTCTTGTTGAGTATCAGTACAGATTGGATGAACTTTATAAACTAAAAGCAGAAGGTGCTTTTGTAAGGTCCAGAAGACGCTGGCTTGAAGAAGGAGAACAAAATTCGGCTTACTTTTTTAGGTTGGAAAAATCTCTAACTAAAAATAATATACATCAGTTGAAAATCGGTAACTCTATCTCTGAAGACCCAAAAGAAATTTCCAAACATTGTTCTGAATTCTATAAGAATCTTTATAGCAGTCAATTCTCTTATGACAGCACTACATCCTTTATGGACTCTTTAGATAATATTAATTATATTAGTGCTTCTGATAAAGATTTTGTGATCGTCCCATCACATTAGCTGAGATCCTTGAATCAATCAAATATTTAAAGGTTAATAAATCGCCAGGTATAGACGGCCTTACTTCAGAATTTTACCAAAAATTTGTACCTAGATTTGGCCCTTTTTATTAGAAATTATATATGAAAGCATTAGGGTGGAATCTCTCCCACCTACCCTAACTCAAAGTTTAATAACTCTCATCCCCAAGCCTAAAAGACTTATTACTAATAGACAGCCCAATCAGTCTCTTAAATTGTGATTATAAAATTATTGCTACAATCTTTGCAAAACGTTTAAAAATTATTTTACAGGACATAATAGGAGAAACACAATCAGGCTTTCTAAAAACAGACACATCTCAAATAATATTCGGTTGGTTCTTGATTTGTTAGATTATTCAGAGTTAGTGAAGGATGATAGTTATATGCTTTTTCTGGACTTTTACAAAGCTTTCGACTCTATAGAACATGGCTTTATATTTAAAACTTTAGAAAAATTTGGTTGGAGACCTGTTCATTAAAACAGTTAAAACTCTATATGCTCATGGTAACTCTTCAATTAAGCTTAAATATGGGACCTCTCCAAGATTTGATCTGCAACGGGAATACGTCAGGGCTGCCCCATTTCACCATATTTATTTATATTGACTACTCAATTATTAGCTAATCAAATTAAGAATAGTAATTTGCAAGGATTAGTGTCATGGGAAAGGAGATCATCATCACCCAATTGGCGGATGATACTACCCTTTTCCTAAAAATTCAGACCAGATTCCCTTAGCTCTAAATACTATTAAACTGTTCTCCAATGCTTCTGGGCTTCTTCTTAATGTGCACAAATGTGAATTAATGCCAGTTAAGCAACTTTCTGTTTCCAGTATATGTAATATCCAAGTCAAAGAGACAATAACCTACCTTGGGATAGTAATATCCAAAAATCCAAAACTTAGGTGCGATTTAAACTTCTTGCCTATCTTAGAGAAAACTAAAAGAAAACTCAATCAGTGGCTTCAGAGAGACTTGTCTCTAAAAGGAAGGATTCTCCTCTCCAAGGCAGAAGGCATTTCACGCCTAACATATGCAGCCATCTCTTTAGACCCCGATAAAGCAATATGTAAAAAGATTGATCAACAATTATGTAACTTTGTATGGAAAAATAAGACGCATTATGTCAAGAAATCTGTTTTATCCAACAGCTACAGTAATGGCGGTCTTAATTATGTTGATTTTGCAACGTTAAATAATACTTTTAAAATTAACTGGTTGAGGAATTACTTGAAAAAACCATCCAGTATTTGGAATATTATACCAGAATACGTCTTTTCACAGTTGGGAGGTTTGAATTTTCTATTGTTATGTAACTACAGTATTGAGAAGATCCCTGTTGCTCTCTCTAATTTCCACAAACAAGCACTTTTAGCATGGTCTATGATTTTCAAACACAATTTTTCTCCAACTAATTACTTCATTTGGAATAATAAGAATATCTGTTATAAACATAAGTCCCTATTTTTGGAGAACTGGTTTAAGAATGGTATCAATCGGGTTAGTCAGTTATTTCATCAGAATGGCTACTTGTTTACTTATCAAGAATTTCTCTCTCACTATAATTTTCCTGTTACTCCAAAACAGTTTGCCGTTGTATTTGGTGCTATCCCGAATGGTGTAATTATGTTATATAAAGGTTATAACAGTGCATTGGCAAGTTCTGAAATGCCTCTCCCAGACCCAGTTGACACGTACGTAGGTGGGATATGTTTTAAATCTACTTTGAAAAATAACAGAAATATTCGCTTTCTTTTCTTAATGATTATGTTTCCACTCCTCAAGCTGTTTCAAATGGAATAGATCAGCTGAAAATATTCTATGGAAAAGGTTTGGACACTTCCTAACAGGTATTTATTGGTAAATAAGGTTAAAGAGATTTCTTTTAAGCTTCTTCATCAGTACTATCCTGTTAAAACCTTTATTGTGTCAAAATTCAATTTAAGCATAGATGTGAACTGTACTTTTTGTGACTCTCAACCAGAGACTGTCCTGCATCTTTTTTGGCATTGTGTTCATACAAGAAAACTTTGGCAAGATATTTGCCAGTTCATTGTACATTTCATACACAATGACTTTGAGCTCTTCTTTAAGGATGTTTTGTTTGGAATTTTCACTTCTGAGAAGCAATATAGAAATATTTACTTTCTCTGCAATTTAATTATTTTGCTTGCAAAATATTTTATCCACAAATGCAAGGTTATGAAAGTTACCCCGAACTTCTCTTTCTTTCAAGAAGATATTAAAATGTACATTAAATCTTTATCTACCTCCTATAACAAAAAGGCAATCAAAACTTTAAATGTATGCACACTTTTTGATGTTTTTATATAATTTGTATTTGATAGTTTATGTTTTGAGGAGAAAGTTTGTTAGTTGCAATGTGATCTGCTTATCCATTTTATTTATCTTAATTTTTCTCATTTATTTATCTCCTTTATTTTTCATTTAACTTTTTTTAATACTTTTTTGAATTGTTATTGCTATGTATTGTTTGGCTTTCTTTGAACTCCTGGCTTTTTTTCCCTTGGCTTATGTTCTGTTACATTTGTATTTCTAAGCAAATAATAATAATAAATAAAAAAAAAAAAAAAAAAAAAAAAAAAAAGTGACAGCTCGGCTAGGATCGGAGTATCGATACTTTGGAAAATTAGTATTGGTACCGTTCAGATATTTCATTATCGATATTTATCGAAATATCGATATTTTTGACAACACTAATACAATGTGATTTTCTGGATTTTTATTTTATTTTTTTATTCTGTCTCTCATAGTTGAGGTGTACCTATGATGAAAATTACAGATCTCTCCATTCTTTGTAAGTGGAGAAACTTGAAAATCGGCCGTGTATCAAAAACTTATTTGCCCCACTGTATAGTCTCAGGAAAATCCTAATTTTTCCATGGTATCTTCTTTGGATTTGAAATATAAACTCACGAGAAGTGCCTTTCAACCCATTACTTTTCTGGATTGCTCCAGGACTTATTTCATGTATTTTTATATGAAATACAATTATAATTGTTTTTATTCCGTGTGGTATACTTTTTTTCAAGGCACTTCAGTCTCAATAACTTTTTATCTTTTTGTGCAATATCAACTCTGGATGATGGATAGTAAAGCCCAAAGGGTCTTCTTTGCAAAGACACCAACATTGTGTGTGTAGCACACTGAAGTAAGGAACTGTTATAATTTGTATTTAGTTATGTCTTTTTCAACCATGAGTCCCAAAATGGGGAGTGCTGGCTAACAGGTTAACAATTTTTCTTCTAATTTTATGTATTCATTTAATTGTTTGGATGTTCTTTTAGATAGAGCAGACAAATGAGAAACTGCAAAGCAAAATGGAGGAGTTGAGGCAGCATGCAGCGTAAGTATACACGTTTACCAATCTGTGGACTAGTTGAGGTTCATGGATTTGTTTAGAAATCTGAACAAAATCTCAATAATGAAAGGTTTGTCACTGTTTCAGGTGTAAGGTGGACCTACAGAAGATGGTGGAAACTCTGGAAGACCAGGAACTGAAGGAGAATATGGAGGTGATCCAGAGCCTTCAACAGCTTATTCTAGAACTGCAGGTAATATAACTGGGATTTGTTAAAGAGTGTAATGTGCATTTATTTATTTGAAGAGTGGAAATAGGACTTCTAGTTCAAATTATATTTGCATTTCCACACTTTTTATGATAGAAAATTAGGAATTTAATGAAATTAAATGTATCAAACAAGTGTTGTCATGGCATCTGTTTAGAGATTTGAGTGATTGTCAAACATGACTATGTGCCAAGATGAGGAAACGCCTCCAGCTTAGAACGTGAATTTGAAAAGGCAACACCGCTGAACATCTTTCCTTGTAATGACGTGTTATGAGAAGCATTTCTAAACCTGTTGTCCAACAAAACAAAATCTGTTTTTACGCCACAGATGGCTTGAAGTACACACATAGACTATACATTGTTGCAGTCGAGTGTTTGTCTTCATGTTTGATCATTTAAGACATTTCTATCGTCTTTTTATTCAGTGAAAGCTTGATGTCTTTGCCCATATTAGGGTTTTCCTGGAGCGTTATCAGTTCTGTTACTTTTCAGATACTTATGTGAAGTTTCTGCTTAAGGGTGCTCTCCGGCTGCCAGTATTAATGAATCAGACAATAATGCTCAATAATGGCCAATCCATCCTATTTTGGGTAAAAATAATAGTTCTCTCGAAATAAATTAATTTGAAGTAGACATATGATAATCAATGTTTGTCTTCAGTGTACTAAAGTGTTTTGTTAATGTTTTGAAAAATCTAATGATCGGTGACCGGCCGGTCAGTCTCACGTCTTGCTGATTCCGAGCCAATCCTTTTATTGCCAGCAGTGCAGGCAGAGACGTCACAGCCATGCGCACACTCACAGTATGATATTAGTCACGTGTAAGCACATCATTTTCGCGTGAGAATGATTCTAATTTGAATGGCATTCAATGTAAACGGCGATATTTTAAGATACAATAAACACAGCATGTACAATCTGTGTCTTTATCAGACCACTTTTTGTTGACATAATGCAGACATGCATGATAGTGCAGACATACATAGGAATAACACAGTAGGGATGCAATATAACACCAATATAAGAAAAAAAACACAAATTAAATAATGTACTGTGTACAGAAATGGAAATATAGGAAAAAAATGTATTTAGATTATAAATTATAAATATATATGTAGTTTTAAAAGTGTACACATTTTGGATTCTATAAATAAATGTCACTATAATGTGTTTATGCTTCAGTTACTTTGTGTCAGCAATTGACAGTGAATCTGGATGAGAAACTGAATAGCTCTAAGTGTAACCTTTCATTAGAGCCCAAAATGATGACTGTACATTAAAGCATTCAAGAATTACAGCATTGTATGTGTCGTTGGTTACAAAGGGTCGTTTGGATTCTCCCAAGTGTAAATTTTTTGGAAGCGTCTAGACATAAAATTAGATAAACATGTGTAAAACACTAATTTTCTAATATATTGTTTATAAAATGCGAAATTTGGCTTGGTAAGGCTTCATTCTGTGATCCCAATGTATTTTCCAGTTCATACCTCCCAGCTATAGTCATCTGCAGGCTTCTATTTACAAAAAATATGCAGGCAGAATTATTTTTTCCTTTTTTTAGTGTATTCAAAGTGCTATTACTCAATATCAGTAAGACTTACAGTGATTCTGACTGTTGAGAAACAAACCTCAGAGTGTCACCTTTCAAAGGAGACCAACACTATGCATATCATCCAAATGGCTCAAGAACAGCATGCAATTTACTTTGGGTATGCCTTTTTTAGGCGTTTCAGGCAAATTTGACAGGAATCGTAAAGGGTTAATACTAATTTTATTGCAATGGTAACAACTCTACAGTTTATTATTATTCTAACAGAATTAATTGAAAAAAAGTTATAATTTGATGTGAAAGATGACACATATAATAAAGTTAGGGGCAAGAAATGACCATTTATACCATCTGTTTTGTTACATAAAGCAACTAATTTTAAGTTAACTATATCTTGCTCTGATATAGTCACTCACTCAAAATAGTTCAGTCAATTCGCATTTGAATTATCTATTTTCCGTGTCCACTTTTCAAAAACGTCACTCGCCATGTTTTTGTTGTCACATCTTATCTACTCTGGATGCGACAAAGCATAGCAAATCAATTTAACTTTGTGTCAGCACATCATAAATAGAACGAGTCAGCAGTTTACTCTCAGGGATTTGTTGTCGCGCGGCATCCAGTGTAGACAGTATCACGGAATATAATGAGTTCTATTGTATTTTGTTGTGCCGCTTGCGTCCGGTGTAGACCCAAAGTAAGTTAATGCTGCGTTTGAATTTTCATGCCACATTATTTTAAAGTAGCGTGGGCCAAACATTTTTCTCTCACGGCCGGCCCGTGGGCTGCCTATTGAGGAACCCTGCTCTAGAGGGTTTGTGTTGGACTCCAAACTTGCTATGGTTAATGTTGAGACTGCCCTTTAACTGTTTGCCAGATTTCATAACGTACCCCCAAGCGGTTCTGCCATAGAGTCAAGAGCAGAAGAAAAATAAAATGACAAAAACAAGGATAAATGATGTTTGATAGGGAATGCATCTCTTAACACAGCATAGTCGCATACTCAGACACATGTTGGCGTAGTTGTTATAGCAGTCAGCGCTAGGGCTGCAAGATATATCGTTTCAGCATCGATATCACAATGTGCGCATCCGCGATAGTAGAGCTGGGCGGTATGACCAAAAATGTATATCACGGTATTTTTCTAAATTATACCGGTTTCACGGTATATGACGGTATTTTTTTTTTTCATGCATGACCAGGTGTTAACCACATTATCTACTGACTGAGGAAAAACTGCAGTAGATTGACTTAGAATGCCATATTTTAGTGTCATGATGAGTGAATATTGTAGAAATAGTCCACACTAAATACAGGGGTTAAAGCAAAAAAAAAAATTTTGACTGAAAATATTTCCTCGGCCAAATTCCATTCCACAGCCATATGGCTACAGTTTCACACACACAGTTTAAGAGCCGTGTTTTTCTTCTTGTAATTAGGAGCGCTTGTCCGTTTGACTCCTTAAAGTGACTTACAGGGGTATTTTATTTTTACCTTTGCAATGGCATAATTTTTATTTACTTCAAATTCAAAAATGTATGTTTATAAGCTTTTTAAAATTTATATTTAAAACAATATAATAAGTACAATACGACAAATAAGTTACCAATCATGAAATTAGTATTAATAAAAACAATTATTTGTACTGTACAAAGGTGGCAGGAAGAACACAAACGTGGCTTGAACGTACATTTTCAGACGTTTAATGAGTCTCAGAGGTGGTATGAGTGCAATTCAATTCATAGATTCATGTGGACATTAATGTTTTAAATATAAATTTGCTTTTAGTGATGCACAACGGCTCAGCTGTTACTTTATTTTGAACTATTTTCGTTGATGAAATAGAACAAAATCATGCAGTACTTGTTTATTGATCTTTTGTATTAAATCAATATATCACATTTGCAAACTCCTTAAAATTATTAAAAGCTGTCTCCTAATCGCGATCTGTGGGCGCACAGAAATTAAGAGCGCGAGTGAGCTCAAGAATCAAAAGCACGTGAAAATGTGATGCATTCTGTCGGAACCTGTGGGAATGAGTATAATTATTATTAATAGCCGCAATCCCGCCGAAATTCAAGTTCTGCTCTGTGTTCTCTGCTAAGAACCCGACTGGAATGTTACTATGTTGTTTGCCGGCGGAGATGATTTTTGGTGTTCCGCAGAACAACAACAGTGCGCTTCATGTTTCCTACATGTTTCTTTTCTCTCAGTAATCCCTGATAACGTTTAAATGGAGTGAACACAGAGCAGTTTCTCCGTGGCGGGAATGTAAAACCCGGAGTGGATCCAGAGCGGAGTGATTACAGAACTCTTAGAGCGGAGAGAGGAACGTGCTTTAATCCACTCCAGGCTTTGATCACATCCCCTCGTCAGACTGAATACACCTCGTCCTTTCCTTCATTTAAGACCTATTCAAGCTGAAATTAAGACATGTATAGCACTATTTGAGAAATGTTTACGGTCTTAAAGTTATGAAAAGTGAATTTAAGAAGGCGGGAACCCTGCAATTGATAGGAATCCGGATAACTTTAGTTTGTGAGACGCGGGAGCTGATGCAGCTGTGTGTGTGTGTGTGTGTGTGTGAGAGAGAGAGCGAGCTGATGCAGCGGATGGTGTGTGTGTGTGTGTGTGTGTGTGTGTGTGTGTGTGTGTGTGTGTGTGTGTGTGTGTGTGTGTGTGTGTGTGTGTGTGTGTGTGAGAGAGAGAGCGGAGCTGATGCAGCGGACGGTGGATATTTGTGGCAGTCAATGTGGATATTGTGCATGACTTCTTCTCTCTCATCACATTCTACTAGTGCTTCAGTTTCGGAACTTTCACGCTTATTAACACATACAGCTGTATCCTCGCCAAAATACAATAGTGAAAAGAGACCCCTCTCTAACAGTGTCGCGTTTCAAACGTTATTTAAATGACACCGGTATTGCGGTATTTTAAAAATTCATATCATAAGAAAAATAAACACCGGTATTCTGTATGAACCGGTATACCGCCCAGCACTACGCGATTTTGTAGGCTATACTGATCGTTATATTTATACTGATAGTTTTCTTTGCTTGAATACAGACACCTTGTCTACACCGGACGCAATAGCTGTTGTCGCACCGCAACATCTAAAGTGACAGTGGCAGTTGCATATCATTTGAACTTTGTGTCAGTATGTCATGAATGGAACACAGCAGCAATTTACTGTCGGGGGTTTGTCATGCTGCACCACATCCAGTGTAGACAGCATCTCTGATTTATAAGGAGTTCTACAGTATTTTGTCACGCTGCTCGCATCTAGTGCAGAGAGCATCACTGATTATGAGTTCTACTGTATTTTGATGCGTTGCGCCACTTGCGTCCAGTGTAGACCCTGTGAGAGCCACGCAGATGAATGAATGATGTACTTATATAGCGCTTTATTGTGTATTGCTGTACACCCAAAGCGCTTCACAATCATGTGGGGGGTGGGGTGGGGGTCTCTCCTTATCCACCGCCAGTGTGCAGCATCCACTTGGATGATGCGACGGCTGCCACAGGACAATGGCGCCAGTGCGCTCACCACACACCAGCTATACGTCAAGTCAAGTCACCTTTATTTATATAGCGCTTTTAACAATACAAATTGTAACAAAGCACTGCACAATATCAAAATAGGCAAATTGTGTCAATAATGTAAAATGACAGGATTTAACACTCAATTATCAGCTGAATGCATTTCATTATTGAATTTAGTAATGGCATTGTCCAGCTTAGTTCAGTGTAAATAATATCTGTGCAATCAAGTCGATGATTGTGCTGGAAATGAAGTGTCCCCAACTAAGCAAGCCAGAGGTGACAGCGGCAAGGAACGAAAACTCCATCGGTGACAGAATGGAGAAAAAACCTTGGGAGAAACCAGGCTCAGTCGGGGGGCCAGTTCCCCTCCGGCCAGACGAATCAGCAGTTTGTTCCAACTGCAGCAAAGTCAGTGTAAGTGGTCCACTGGTTCCAGGGGTCTTTCCCCGATGGATGTCTAGGTGATGAGGTCCTCACTGGAGATCTGTCTCTGGGGCTCATCTATGTGTCCTAGACTCCACTGACGTTCAGGGCTGTAGAGCAGTGGTTCTCAAACTTTTTCAGGACGAGGCCCACTTATGTAAGGTTAATTATTTTGTGGCCCCCCAAAAGAAAACTCATGTGAAAACATCCTCTTACAATAAACTTACAATTTTACTTACACATTTTGATTGTACCAAAACAAACGCATTTTTACAATATTGGAACAACAATTCTGTTTGTAGCCTTATGTCTCTGATGTTGAATAAGTCTACATTTCATAAGCCTACAAAGAGTTTTGATTAACAATAATATTTTCTGATAAGTGCAACACAATTATTGAATACTGAACAGTTATTTATGATGTCCATAGTAAAAGATCAATACTGAAAAGTTAATTTACATTTGATTTGTAAAAAGTGCATTAAACTTACATTTTAATGGAGTAAATGACAGCGACTCAAGTTTGGTTTGCAATTTGAACAGCAATCCGTTTTTCAGCAATCTGTTTTTCTGCAAGATACATAAAAAATATGTCTGCTCTACTTAAAAATAAATCGTTTTCAATATAGAAGACATATACAATATTATTAGTGGTGGGCATAGATTATTTTTTAATCTAGATTAATCTTGGAATTAATCTAGATTAAAATGGCTCATTTGAATTCTGCCAAGGCATTCAGAATATGTGTGCTACCCAAATAATGACTAAAAGTAAGTCTTTGAGAACGGGTTTCTCAAGCCAGGTGGCACATTAGACCAGGGCTCATCTCCTGTTTCCAAAATGCATCACAAACTTTAATCTCTTCCGTCCCAATCGAAAAACTGGGGAAAATCCGTTCCACTCCCGGAAGAATGACTCCCATTCCTCCCACTCCCGTGTTGTTGTTTTTTTTTTTTTTTTTTTTTGCCGATAACTGTCAATTACAGCGCATTTCTCTAGGTTAACATCATATTGAGCCCATGCAAAGTTGCTACTACATACATCTTTCAGATGAAAAGCCATATTTGAGGTTGATGAATGATAGGTGAGCGTTTGGATGTCCTGCCCGATTGTATTACCACATAGACCAGCCGTTAACAATCTGTCCATCACGGACTGCGAGCCTCTAGTTCGAAGACTCGTTCTCGCCCCTACAGTGCAATTCGGCTAGGTATACATCCTAAAATATCAGGGTGAAAGTCATCATAGCTTGCGTAGTATCGACCCAGCTCCCAACCCAATTTTGAGAATAGATTAACGGCGATATTTTTTTTTATCGCCCGATAAGAGTCTCACATTAACGCGTAGCACGTTAACGCCGATAACGACCCACCACTAAATATTATACAAGTTTTACAATATAAAATAAATCTTGCAATGCAGATTTTGCTCCTCCCGAGCATCACTCGGCACATATCCCGATCGCGTGAGGATTTTTACATTTGGCTATACATGGGGCTGCAAGATACGATGCTTGCTGTGCTTTCTCGTGTATTGTCGTGATGTGTTAGTCAGTCGTGCCGTTTGCTTGACGTATTATTCTTTCTTTCTCTGAAAAAATCCTTACTTTTATTTGCATGCTCGGATGAATTGTTGTGACATGTCGGTTCAGTTTCAATGCTTCAACGGATAAAATCTTCAAGCACAGTGTGTTCTGTGTTTTGCCATCACTATATTCCATAATAGGTCATATTTTATACGAGTCGTCAAATGTCGCAGTTTCGTTTTTCACTTCTGTATTCGCCTTCTCAGCTGAGACACTGCATCCTCTATCTAAAAACTTGTACATTTTAAATAGTCTTAGCACTTATCAGCGTGTTCATGTCGTTGTGTTCACTAGTACGTCAACGGTTTGGTGATGTTTCAGCGTAGTGTGCTGCGCATAATTGATATTATGTTTTAAATTCATTTTTTTTAAATACATCATAGTTCAGATAGGAAAATCCTGACTTGCATACAGTTAAAAAAAAAATCATATTCTAGAATTTCTTTGTGGCCCCCCAGGGGGCCGCGGCCCCCAGTTTGAGAACCACTGCTGTAGAGGTTGTCTCCAGGTGCTGATCCTCCATTTATGGCAGACTTTGGTTAAGTCAGTATAATCGCTGATGGTTGGCTTCCTCTGAGGTCCTCAGAGGGGTTGTCATCGTCTCTTCTCAGGTGTTCGGTCATCTCAATCGTTTAAGGGTTGGATCCAGACTAAAGCTTGTGTAATTCCTAGCTACCACGGGATGTTAATCCCGTGGCAGAAACATAGAAACAGTAAGACAATTAGCGTAGCAGTTGTTCCATCCAGGAATAACCCTGGATGAAATTATCAGTATAACCCAAGCTAAAGCATAATAATGTGCATTTGTTCAGATAGACTGGCAGTACAAGATTGTGAGATGCATTATATGAATGCTTGGCTTAATCTAGATTTAAACAGAGAGAGTGTGTCTGAACCCCGAACGTTATCAGGAAGGCTATTCCAGAGTTTAGGAGCCAGATATGAAAAAGTTCTACCTCCTTTAGTGGACTTTGCTATCCTAGGTACTACCAAGAGTCCAGAGTTTTGCGACCTTAGGGAGCGGGTTGGATTGTAGCGTGATAGAAGATTAGTTGGAGTGCGCAGGAGCTAAATCATTTAGGGCCTTATAGGCAAGTAATAATATTTTGTAACTGATACGAAACTTAATAGGTAGCCAGTGCAGAGACTGTAAAATTGGAGTAATATGGTCATATTTTCTTGACCTGGTAAGGACTCTAGCCGCAGCATTTTGTACTATCTGTAGCTTGTTTATTGAAGATGCAGGACAACCACCTAGCAGTGCATTACAATAGTCCAGTCTAGAGGTCATGAATGCATGAACTAACTTTTCTGCATCAGAAACACTTAACATGTTCCGTAGCTTGGAAATGTTTCTAAGATGGAAGAATGCTGTTTTTGTAACATTGGAAATATGATTTTCAAAAGATAGGTTGCTGTCTAATATAACACCCAGGTTTTTTACTGTAGAGGAAGTAACAGTACATCCGTCTAGTTGCAAATTGTAATCCAAGAGATTCTGTGTACTGTTTTTAGGTCCAATAAGTAATATCTCAGTCTTATCTGAATTTAATAGGAGAAAATTACTGGTCATCCAATCTTTTATATTTTAACACACTCTGTTAGCTTAGTTTAGAAGTTTCATCTGGTTTTGTTGAGATATATAGTTGAGTGTCATCCGCATAACAATGGAAACTAATCCCGTATTTTCTAATAATATTACCAAGGGGCAACATATATAATGAAAATAATAGAGGACCTAGGACAGATCCTTGCGGTACTCCATACTTTACTGGTGATAATTGAGATGACTCCCGTTTAAATAAACAAAGTGGTAGCGATCGGACAGGTAGGATCTAAACCATCTTAAAGCCTGCCCTTGAATACCTGTATAGTTTTGTAATCGATCTATCAGTATGTCATGATCTATAGTGTCGAGCAGCACTAAGATCAAGTAAAACTAGCAACGAGATGCAGCCTTTGTCTGACGCAGAAGAAGCAAGTCATTTGTAATTTTAACAAGTGCAGTTTCTGTGCTATGGCGGGCCTGAAACCTGACTGAAATTCTTCAAAGATATCATTTTTTTGCAAAAAGGAGCACAGTTGAGCAGACACTACTTTTTCTAATATTTTCGACATAAACGGAAGATTTGAAATGGGCCTGTAATTTGCCAGTTCACAAGGATCTAATTTTGGTTTCTTAATAAGAGGCTTAATAACTGCCAGCTTAAATGGTTTTGGGACGTGACCTAAAGATAACGAGGAGTTAATAATATTGAGAAGCGGTTCTTCTGCAACAGGTAACAATTCTTTCAATAGTTTAGTTGGTACAGGATCTAATAAACATGTTGTTGGTTTAGATGCAGTGATAAGTTTATTTAGCTCATCCTGTCCTATAGTTGTAAAGCACTGCAGTTTTCTTTGGGTGCGATGAATGAAGCTGGAGTACTAGGCGCTGTAGAATCTACGTTTGTTATTGTATTTCTGATATTATCTATTTTATCAGTAAAGAAATTCATAAAGTCATTACTATTAAACTGTGAGGGAATATTTAGATTGGGTGACATCTGTTTATTTGTTAATCTAGCCACTGTGCTAAATAGAAACCTTGGATTGTTTTGGTGATTATCTATGAGTTTGCGGATATACTCGGTTCTTGCAGTTTTTAGAGCCTGTCTATAGCTGGACATAATGTTTTTCCACGCAATTCTAAAGACTTCCAAGTTAGTTTTTCTCCATTTGCGCTCAAGAATACGAGTTTCTTTCTTGAGAGAATGGGTATAACTGTTGTACCATGGCGCAGCATGTTTTTCTCTAACCTTTTTTAATTTGATGGGTGCAACAGTTTCTAACGTATTGGAGAAGATAGTTCCCATGTTGCTAGTAATTGTGTCTAGTTCATCTGTATTTATGGGTACACAGAGCAGTTGAGATAAATCAGGCAGGTTATTTGTGAATCTGTCTTTAGTGGCTGGAATAATAATTCTGCCTGGGCGATAACGCGGAGCCATATAGTTAATATCAGTAATATGCAGCATGCATGATACAAGGAAATGGTCAGTAACATCATCACTTTGAGGTATGATATCTATATCAGTTAGATCAATTCCATGCGATATTATTAAATCTAGCGTATGATTAAAGCGATGCGTGGGCCGGTGACATTTTGCTTGACACCAAAAGAGTTTATTAGGTCAGTAAACGCAAGTCCTAACGCATAATTTGTATTATCAACGTGAATGTTAAAATCTCCAACAATTAGTGCTTTATCAACAGTAACCAATAGGTCTGAGAGGAAATCTGCAAATTCTTTTAGAAAATCTGTATATGGCCTGGCGGTCTATACACAGTAGCCAGAGCAAGAGATAGGACAGATTTATTTTGCTTATCTGACAGTTTAACATTGAGCATAAGTATTTGAATGAGTCAAACCTGTATCCTGTTTTCTGAGTAACATTGAGAATATCACTATATATTGTTGCGACACCGCCACGACCAGTCTCACGAGGCTCGTGCTTATAACAGTAACGCTTGGTGGAGTAGATTCATTTAGACCAAAATAATCATTTGTTTTAAGCCAGGTTTCAGTCAGACAGAGTACATCAAAACTATTATCTGTGATTATTTCATTTACAATAACTGCTTTCGGTGTGAGTGATCGGATATTTAGGAGCCCAAGTTTTAAAAATTGTTTTTGTTCATTTATTTTGCATTTTTCTGGTTTAATCACGATCAGATTTGTTCTAGATCCTGCATTAAAATTGAACTCACTATTCGGGGAACAGACACAGTCTGTATAAATTGGACACTGCAAGTACCTTTATCATTTAAGTAGGGCTGCAACTAACGATTATTTTGATAATCGATTAGTTGGTCGATTATTATTTCGATTAATCGATTAATCGGATTAAATCAAATTATGTTATTTATTGACAAAATACACACAATTCCACATTCTGCTCAATGTCCTTCAAACACACGGAATGCTATGAAAACATACAGTGCTTCATTTATTAAACCACCTGTCATAAAGAAAACAAATATTTTAGGAATCTGTCAAAAATTGTTTAAATCTTAAAATGTTATTGTCATTTATTGGGCAAATTACAAACAGAAACAACTAATTAGTATTTATAATAACAAAATGGCCTCATAACAGCTTGCATCCTTGCTTGCATTGTTTATGTACTTTTGACTGTAATTGGGTATCTGAAAAAATTCAAGTGCTCTGCCTTTCTGTCAAAGATAACAGCAATAATTATATTATAGCATTAGAAATAGCCTACTACTGTTACTAAAGAGCTTACGCATTTTGGAGGACTAATCAATACAGAAAGTTAAACATGATTTTGGTAATCACCAATGCTGTTAGAGAAACACATAATTTGTTAAAACCTTACATAAATGTGTTTTAATAAATTTGTTAAGCATTGTATTTGTGAATATAGTTTAAATTAGGACTAAACGATTTTAGAAAATAATCTAATTTACCAATATTACGATTTAATATGCATTTTTTTAAAGCTCTTCATATTCATTATTAATCAAAGACATACAATAAATCAATGTATAGTGTGCAGTGTTGGGCACGATACTTTAAAAAGGTAATTTGTTATATTACTAGTTACTTCTCACAAATACTAACCGAGTTACATCGTTATAAAATAAACTAATTACCAGGGAAAGTAATTATTGTTACTTAAAAAAAGGTTAAAATATGTCAAATAACTTGGATGCCCCAATATTAAATATGTTAAATAAATGAAATGGTCTCCAAATAGAATAAATTATTATTATAAAACGTTACACTAATCTACACCATTTTAATGTTTTTGTGGGACAATGTGAGAGACACCTATCAAATTCAATTGATTATTTCAGTCAAACTTTAAAATATGATAGTATGATAATTTATCATTATATGATGATAGAACTTTAGAATAACCATGTATGAATGCATATTTGTCATGTTGTCTGAATTTAGGACTGGTGGTGGTGCTTAAGATATTGTTTGTCATTTAGTGTTTCTATAAAAAAGGGGGGAAAACCTACAAATAATACTGATAACATACCGCGAATTGTACTATTAATAACCATATAAACGCACCAAGGATTATTGAGCTGCTGGGTTCATGAATATTAATCAGGTCGTCTGCATTCGCTCGAACTGATTCGCTGAAATCAAAACAGGGGCGATGATAGGTGAGCACCGGCCAATGAGATTACTGTTTGCGCATTAGCTCCGCCCACTACAGGAGAACCCGGCAACCCGAATATCGGTAGCTCGTCAATTCCGCATGTTATAAAAGACCCGCGGACACGAAAACAACCCGCGGCAAACTGCGGACTTGGCAACATAGCAGCGTGCCAACATGATGCTTTCTCTGAAGACCGCTTAGATGTGTTTGACTTAAAGCAGCGCAGCTAGACCCGATCGGTGTGTGTCATCAAAGTACTGCGAGTGCTATAAGAGTCGCCTCCTAATGCTTTCTCTCGCCGTGCTTGGATGTCATACAATCGTCATACATTACTCTTAAAATGTAAATGATAATAAAGACACGGTGTGAGAGGAATGTTCTGCAGGAACTTTTATCACAGTCATGTTTTACTGTCATTTCTTTATCCTGTAAAAGGCGGTTATGGAGAATCTCATATTTATATTCAGACAATTACATGCTGTTATCCTTTAAAGTTCCTACTCTCATAAAATATGCACACTGCATGTTGACTTTTAAACCTTAAATTAACTTTCAACAACAGATAATTCAGTGCAATGGATATGTTTGCGGACGCAATGGACGCCGGATGTTTTGAGGGCGCACACGCATCTGTCACAGCGCCTGACAGGGCAAGCCTTTACACTAATGCATTAACTTAAAGCTCAAAATAAAGAATTATCATGCAAAATGGATCACGTACTTCTCCCGCAGCATCTCATTCTGTTTCCTACACTATTTTGAGATGCATTTTGTCCATAAAATACGTTATTTAGAGCTGTAATTTGAGCAACCGGCTGAAGTTGGACGTGCACTGTGGGCGGACCCGACTAATCGATTATGAGAAACGTTGTCGATGATTTTCATAATCGATAATAATCGATTTTATCGATTCGTTGTTGCAGCCCTACATTTAAGTGGGTAGAACAAAAGTCATCATAGCTGTTATTGGAGAATTGGCTTACTAGTCAGATAGGCGTGGCGTCCTGGTGATGTTGTCCGACAGGACTTCGCACCGACTCTGCTGGGGTGCAGGCCATCAGCACGAAATAGCCTAGGACGCTCCCAGAAAGATTCCAATTATTAACAAAGAGAATTTTCTGCTCTGTACACCATGAAAACAACCATTCATTTAAAGCAAAGAGTCTACTGAACTTTCGTGTCCTCGTCGTCGTGGAAGAGGTCCTGACACGATGATCGTCGCCGCGGGCGATGTGCTGCGTACCGTCTCGATCAGGCTCCTGAAGTCCCTCTTCAGTGTCTCCGTCTGCTGCAGCTTGGTGTCGTTAGCCCCCGCGTGAATCACAACAGCTGCAACGCTCTCGTCATCCTTCAGGATCGCGGGTATCTGCACAGAAACATCAAGAACACGAGCACCAGGGAGACAATGAGTGTGCACTTTACCTTCAGCTAACGTAGCACGGACATGCGGACGATTGAGTCTCCGATGACCACAGCGTCACGATCAGTCTCGCAGAGAGGCGGCGGTTCCGGGATGAGATGTCGAAGACCGGGGGAGAAGTCGTCGCCGGGGCCTGGATGGCGTCTTCCGCTGCTGCACCCAGGGTCCGTGGTTTCCGGCGCGGAGTGAAGGCCATCTGTGACGATCGGCGTCCGGGTGCAGGGGCCTGTGCAGAGAAACACACGGAGTAGAGGTGGTGGGAGTGTTAGCAGCGCGCTGCATACTTACCCGGACTTATGGCGTCAGCCGAGATGTTTCCAGCGTTGCTTTCCGTTTCCTCAGCTGGGCCTGTTTCCCAAGCAGCTCGTGCAACCGAATGCAGCTCGAACGTGTCCTCACCTGCACACAACGGTAGACACAAATCCGCCATTAAAGCAAGTAACAGTGAAACAATGTTAAATGTATGTATGCGTGTGTGAAAAGGGGTATTAGCTGTGTTAGCGGCACCCGCGCTGGCTTTGCTAACGGGCTATAAGCTAATAGCGGACTCGGGAAATCAAAATAAAACTTGCGATAACAAGCCGCTCTGATTATTCTCGTTGCAGAATGCGATCGGGGATATATTCACACGTTATAGAAACACAAATTATTGTGTATAAAATCGGAATTTAAGGTGGATGGGGATTATTGGGAGGCCATGATTGACATGGGCCAGTGGTGGGAATTTGGCCAGGACACCGGGGTTACACCCCTACTCTTTACAAGAAGTACCATGGGATTTTTAATGACCACAGAGAGTCAGGACCTCGGTTTAACATCTCACCTGAAAGACGGTGCTTTTTTGACAGTATAGTGTCCCCATCACTATACTGGGCCGTTAGGACCCACACAGACTGCAGGGTGAGCACCCCCTGCTGACATCACTAACACCTCTTCCAACAGCAACCTAGTTTTCCCAGGAGGTCTCCCATCCAGGTACTGACCAGGCTCAACCCTGCTTAGCTTTACTGGGCAACGGTCTTGGGCTGCAGGGTGATATGGCTGTGCCAATGCATGTCAGATGCATGTGAACACTGAAAACCCGTCCACTTCCGTGGCTATTTGTGCCTGAAATGACACATGCGCGAAGCTGTCAAAATTCATGTCTCGGCAAGTATCTTTGTAAACGGTGAAGGTAAACAATTTAGAAAGTATATGGATAGTTTATTGGTTCACAGCAGTTTAATGTTCCTGAGGCATTCTGTGTCTTGAATGTTAATCAAACAACACAACACAGAGAAACTATTTTTTGTAGCTTTAACACGGGTTTATTATTTGTAATTTATACAGTGAAGACAATGCTGTTATTTTACATTTGATTATTCAATTTCTGTACCTAAATACTGTTAGACTTGCCTGAGAAATATAAAGCACTGTTTATTTCATTTGTATCTTTGTTCTATTATATTTATCTATGGTTGTAATTAGTTTTTCTATGCTGATTTACTTACCTAGCTATAAAATCACCCAATCATCGATACTTTTTTTCCAAATAGAGCTATTCAAGTCATCTGTTGAATTTTCTTTTTCCATATATATTGCAGAAAAACAAATCACAATGAGTTTTTCCAATATCGTGCAGCCCTAGTCAGCGCTGAACAACAGGCAACCTTAAACTGTTTAAGTTAAATTTATTTTGACAAATAAATCAATTGTCCAACAGAATGAGAGTGCGGAATTGCTGCCACGTTGATGCGATGACTTCAGGCAATACTTCAGCTCTGGAGGTATGTACAAGATGTTCTGCGACTGGTGTGCCAGTGGTATGTATTTCATTAGTGGTATGTAATTTACAAGATTATGTAAATATTTTTTCTCATTATAGGAGTAGAATAAAGTTATCACAAATTATTTCCTGTGAATCTAAACCTGTATGAATTTATTTATTTTTATTTGAATCTCAAAGTAGTTTTCACATAATATTCAGCCTGTCTTTTTTTCCATGTAATGAAAGTGAATGTAGTTGAGCTTTACTGACTGACTTTCCATAAAAAAAACACCATACCTGTGTGCAGTGTTCAAAGACCAAGAATATGTCGGGGCATTTTTTTATGTTGAATCTTAATAGTTTTTACACTAGATTGTTGTTCACTCAACCGTAACGATTTAGGAAATCAGTGCTGATCCTCAAGCCAAAGACTCACCTGAAGCCTACACAGCCCAGCATGCACTGCGACAGGCTCAGATGTCGAAGGAATTGATTGATCTCAATAAAGTTTTGGCGCTAAAAGAGGCTTTTGTCAAGAAGATGTGTCAGAATGATAGTAATTTGGAGCCCATGCAAACAGAATATCAGGTAAGACTGAAAACCAAATCGTAAAGATGAAATTGGTGAATGCCATGTAAGTGGTGTTGAAATGTTTGTTTCACTTCTCCAGGAGAATATTCAAAGTCTGCAGGCTTCGGTTGGTGCTCTGCAGAAAGAGAAGGAAGATCTCATCCATGCCCTGCAGTCTGCTAAGAAGGACACCAATCAAGCCAAGTAACTCAACTTGAACTGCCATGTTTACTGCTGCAACACAATGACATGTTAATGTTAGTTTAATGTTTCCATTGTCTTTTATTGTCTTATTTTGTCTTGTACTCTAGACTGAGTGAACAACGCGGAAGAGACTTCAGGAGCTGGAAGGACAAATCACTGAGTTAAAGAAGAAATTTCAAGATCAATCTAAGCTGCTTAAGCTCAAAGAGTCGCCTGTACGCAATGTAGCTAAACTCAACCAGGATATTCAGGTTTGTTTTTACTAGGGCTGGCTCGATACCACTTTTCAGAACTGATACGATCCGATACCAAAATTCTGAGTGTCTGCCGATAACGATTTAGATCTGATACCAGCATGTTTTTAAATCAGTGTAGAATTTCTATATCTCAATGTGTGTTGACCTGCTCATCACTCTTGTGTTTTACACAATCTACTAAATATAGACAACTTTACTGTAAAGAAAAACAATAAATTAATGGATATTTAATTATAATCTGTCAAAAATACTTTTATAAACTAGGTTAGTGGATAATTCAGTAGCAAAAGTTACTCTAGAAAAATCATGAGTGCACAATAATTTTATAAAATCTTGGTGGGAAAAAATTTATTGGGGAACAAAGAAAAGTGAATAAGTGTAGGATTAAATCTGGTAAAAAATTATATATTGCTCGTTGTATCGTTATATAATACATTCATAGAAAACTAATAATATATTTATTAGTGGTGGGCCGTTATCGGCGTTAACGTGCTGCGTTAACGCGAGACTCTTATCAGCGATAAAAAAAATATCGCCGTTAATCTATTCTCAAAGTTGGGATGGGAGCTGGGTCTATACTACGCAAGCTATGATGACTTTCACCCTGATATTTTAGCGCGGATGTATACCTGCCGAATTGCACTGTAGGGGCGAGAGCAGAGTCTTGAACTAGAGGCTCGCAGTCCGTGATGGACAGATTGTTAACGGCTGGTCTATGTGGTAATACAATCGGGCAGGACATCCAAACGCTCACCTATCATTCATCAACCTCAAATATGGCTTTTCCTCTGAAAGATGTATGTAGTAGCAACTTTACATGGCCGCTCAATATGATGTTAACCTAGAGAAATGTGCGCTATTGAAGTGTTTGTGTGGAAGCAGCGTTTGCGCAGGACAGGCTCGTGCGCTCACTTGTTCTTAAAATCTCCGTCATTTTTGGTCATACAGATAAAAGTAGCCTAATACATCTTTCGAATCTGTAAAGACTCTACGTTATTTGTGTGCACTCAGAATAACAACGAAACGTTGCGCTTTTAAGCAAACAGGATGCGCTTTAGGTCTCATGTGAACTTGAGAATTCACTCCCGTGTCACCCTCTGCTTGAACCTGTGTGTATGCCTAACGTTACTGTGAAATTACCACATCAGGCGTGGCGTGCTAACATGGATGCAGCTATGAAGCCGCGGGTTTGCTTCAGGAAAATTTATTTTAAGAAGCTTCCCAATGGAAACTGTAAACAGTGCATCACGACCTCTTATGTAGGCCTACAGTTCAAAATTCATGTTTAACTGAATAAACAGTTAGTAAACACAAGTACATCTTATTGAACATAGTTTATTTTCATCACCAATTATCATAGTAGAACAGCTTTCTTAAGCAGTTTGTGATGCATTTTGGAAACAGGAGATGCGCCCCTGGTCTAATGCGCCACCTGGCTTGAGAAACCCGTTCTCAAAGACTTACTTTTAGTTATTATTTGGGTAGCACACATATTCTGAATGCCTTCGGCAGAATTCAAATGAGACATTTTAATCTAGATTAATTCCAAAATTAATCTAGATTAATCTAGATTAAAAAAATTAATCTATGCCCACCCCTAATATTTATTTATATAGAAATATATATATGCTGTAAAATTAAAATACATTTCTTTTAAACGTACTGCACAGTAATGAGGCACCTCCATATAACAGATGAGACGAACAAGAAAGGCTATTAATCAGTGGTGGACAAAGTACACAGATCAAGTACTTGAGTAAAAGTACAGATACGTTATAATAAAATATTACTCCAGTAAAAGTAAAAGTACTGCTTTTCAATTTTACTCGGTGAAAGTACAAAAGTAATCATTTTTATGTACTTAAGTAAAAAGTACTGATAGACAGATTTATTTTGCAATTTTATAAAGACTACTTTATTTAATTTTATATTAGCACATATTTTTATAATCCTACTGCCCAAAATACCTGGGTTTTCCCAAAATAACCACTATATAGAGTCAAGATATATATTTTGTTGATATGGACTACGTTGATGAGTGATGTAGTAGTTCACTGTGAAGCTTACACTGCCGTGTACCTGAGAGAAAACAGATTTCACCATCTAATCTTCACCAGGAAGAAAAAAGAGTTTTAGAACTTGTTGTTTTGCAGAACGTCAGTTATATATGACATTAGAATTAGGCCTGAAATTAGGAAGAACATTTTAAGGAAAATCTAATTATATTTGCATAAGGATTTTTTTTTCTTCTCAAACTTTGTCTGTGATGTAAAAACACCCCTGGCCAAATGCCCCAGAGGCATCACTTCCCACTCTGATAATTACTGTAGTTATGTTCTGAACATCACATCCTTTCTTTTTCCTCAGATGGAATCTATCTAGGTGGCTGAATAAAGATATTTGGACTTTATATCTAAAATTTCCTCAACTTAGCACCAGCAAGCTTGTTAGCTAGACAGTTAGCATCAGCTAACAATATTTACTTATTTTCATTATGGTTATGTATAAACATTCATATCTGTCTACTCGGCTAGTTGATCTAAACAATATAAAAATGTATACTGTTGATAAACAATATAAAAACAGACGTCACATAGGTCTAAATGCATGGCATTTTAATAAAACTGCTAACCTTACAGCAGCTTATGAACATAAGACCGTTACATATGAACGTGCATGAGTTATTTTATTTAATCGGTGTTATTTTAATGTTTTGTTTTTTTGACCTAAAACATAACGTTAGAGACACTGATGTTGATCTGTCTGCATTCAAGCATTTCAGTGGGCTTAAATAGATCACCCTTTACAGCAGATTTAGTTCACAAACAACTGACAGTTTTGACCTAAATATTATTTTCAGTTACAATAATTAATTCTAAAATTCGACATTAGTAACGTACTTTTCACAGCATCAGTAGCGCGCGCTCACGAGATCTCCCGGTTCTTTACTTGTGAGTTCAGTTCACTGAAGAAGACTCGCTCTAAACGGATCATTTGAATCAGTGAGTTTTCGACTCGAGAACAGCTGCAATCGAATCATTGCATCAGTGAATGAATTGTTTGTTGCGATTTGCGAACCGATTGAACAGGTTCATTGAAAAGAGTCAGTTTGTTCATGAATCATACACCGCTTCTGCGTCTCGGAGCACGTGATGTATCACGTGAGTAACGATATGTTTTATGAAATGTAGTGAAGTAAAAAGTACGATCTTATGCTTTGGAATGTAGTGAAGTAAAAGTAAAAGTTACTCAAAATAAAACTACTCCAGTAAAGTACAGATACTTGAAAAATGTACTTAAGTACAGTAACGAAGTAGTTTTACTTCGTTACTGACCACCACTGCTATTAATAATCTTTCATTGTGCAAACATATATTACGAAAGGCTCCAATACAAAGCGGCATTAAGCACTTATGCGCATCCCGTGCACAGAATGATGCGCTTGAAGCAACACTGTCACAGCGCGCAGGCACAGCGCTCCGGATGCAACGATTATAGATTTTGGTGGTACGATTATAGTCTGAGGAATAATCACGGTTTCACGATTATTACGATTATTATGCATGAATTAATTTCACAACATAAAATTTCATAAACGCTCTTTATATATTAAAGTGTTTTTTATTGATGCCTTTTGAAACCGAAATAGCACAGTAACCGATAATACAGCACAAAATAATACTAAAGAAAAAAAAGTCCATCTCTCCTATAATTGGAATTAAAAATGTGACCTCTGCTCTGTAAACGTCCATGTCAGTATTTCCCTTTTGAAAATAACAAATGGAAACAGATCACAAATGTATTTGGTGTTTTCATTTTGTATATTCTTTCTACATTTCTTTTAGACCTGTACAGAAGTACAGAACTTGGAAAGGTGAAAAAAAGACTTACTATGTTATAATACTATAACAGGGATGACAAATCACAATGTTAATTAAGTATTATTAATATTAATATTAACTTTATTTAATCCACAGAGGACACTGTTTCTAATGAGGGGAATAAAGTGAACTATTATTGTAATCAACTGTCAAGGTTCAAGGTTTTTTTTATTCGTCACATACTCAATTATACAGAATATAATCAGTAGTGAAATGCAAATCAGTTCAGGTCCGCTCAATGGACAGTGCAAAATATGTAACCCAACACAAGAGAATATATATAAATATAGGTAAAATAAAATGGAAGTAAAATGTGCAATACTGTGGACTTAAAAAATAATATATTTCATCCATACTTATTCATTTTAATAATCTTTATTCATCTGATTTTACATATGACCTGAGAAAATCATGTCTATTATTTTGGTTTGTGAGATCAAGCTGTCCACACAAATATTCAGGATGACAAAAACTTGTCAACACTGCCTAGACTTTCACTAATAAAATAGCTTAGATACTGGCTCGCTACATTATATTAATCAGTAAAGAGGGGATAAAATTACTGTTTAAATCACTAAACTCAAATCTTCATTGTTTGTAGTTCACAATCAGTTCTGTTCCGTCCCGTGCAACAGAAACACTTGGTGTATCAGAGCCTTTATGATTAATTAACCGGGACATTTTAAAGCGCGGTTAATAGTAAAACCGGTTAATTGCTGCATCCCTACACCAGAGTCCGCATAGAGAAGTTCAAAGCACAAAGGAAACGTATATTAATGCATAGTGTATTAAATCTGTGCAACAGTTTGAGTCTTTTCTTTTAACCTTTTTAAATGTCAGTTACTGTGCTTGTGAAGAACCCTTCATAGTGCGCTCTACAACAGTGTTGTGATCTAACAGACACCTGGTAGAAAGTAACATGATTTAGAAACGGCACAAGACTCTAGCTAGATAAAATATTTTTACGTAAAACCATTAAACTTTATTTACAGATCAAGACTAGAATAATAGGAACAGTGGAGAGTTTTATCGTCTTGACTCTAGTAACCGAACGCGGCACGCAGTTTGAATGCTAAATGGACGATGAAGGACAGCTGCAGCGGAGAGAAGTGTTTACGTGGACTTGACTTAAATATTAATCTATACCTCACATTAAATTATATAACAGCTTCAGAACACTTGAAATATAGTGCACAAAAACTTAATGCTGTCTTATAATTTGTTTGTGGCTTTTGTGGGGCTTATCAATAACACAATAGTAGCTATGCAGAATATCGAATTTAGATCGGTCTCGTCAGACCGATACCCCGATCCAGCAGAAAATGCCATTATCGAAGTGATACCGATCCTGAATATCGGATCGGCACACCCCTAGTTTTTACAAACCCTCATACGTTTAATCTGTTGATTAGGAATGTTTTTTTTTTATAATAAGACAAAAGGGTCAATGTTCAAGGTAAATGTGTCTTGCAGCTAACATTGCTATAAACAATGTTTCATTGAAATTAAAACTACATATATTTTAGAGCCACTACTCATATTAATGGTGTTTTAGCTGGATCCTTTCTGTGGTTAAGTGATAGCACCATTAAAAAGATGATCAGTGTTTCTTAAAACAAATGATCAATCAAAATAAATATACATGTAAAACAAAACCACTTGCAAATAAATAGATAATTTGTGGAAATACGGAGTTGTATTCATATGGTGTGCTGGTTGATCTGTGCAGGCTATGAAGTCCCAGCGGGTGCAGCTTATGAGACAGATGAAAGAAGACTCTGAGAAGTTTCGTTTGTGGAAGCAAAAGAAAGATAAAGAAGTCCTGCAGCTCAAAGAGAAAGTGAGTGTCGGTCTTGATCTTAATCAATCTATTTCTCTTGTTAAATTTGCAGAGGGTGTCTGTGACCATTTAGTTATTTATTTATTTTCATATTTATTTATTAATAAGATTTTTAGGAATTTAAGTGTGTTTGGGCATATTTCAGGATCGTAAACGACAATATGAGATGCTAAAACTGGAGAGGGACTTCCAGAAACAGGCCAGTGTACTCCGCCGCAAGACCGAGGAGGTGAGCTATTTTCCCCGATAGTTTTTCAACATTTGAAGTAATTTTGAAGTAATTCACAATTGCAGTTTTGTTGTTGTATATCCTATCGTCTTGCCCAGATGATAATGATCTACTGGCCTTGTCAGGCCTGTGCTTGCATTTTTCATGTTTGTAGGTGTTCAAGGATGGAAATGAAATAATCAAATGTAAAATAACTTTACATAGTCTTCATTAGCTGTATTACATGCAACCAAATAAACCATTAGTAAACAGATTGATGGCTTAATCGGACTAAAAAGCCTTTGTCTAACACTTAATCTGATTGTGTCGACCTGAAATAAATTTTGATTGGATTAGAAGGGGTGGTGTAGACCTTTTCCAATCCGATCGAGAGGACATGAAAGCTAAATCGGATCGGATTGAAAACCAAAACTGGAAAGTACTGTGCGTGTGTAATGTAGAACTGGCGTAATGGTGGATGATGCATGGAAAAAGCTGTTGTTTTTGCAAAAGGAATTGTCATAAATGACTCATGTTATTCTAAAATTCTCCTTCCATTCGTCATCTGTAAAGTGGAGCAGAACAACGTCCCATCAGTCCTCACTTATCCACAGAAGGCATTCACATGCTCATCTCCTAATTAGGACCTGAAATAGATAAATATTCTGGTCTTTAAAACAAAGAAAAGAAATAACAGCAAGTGAATACTATGTACAAACACCGCGGAAATCTGTTTTGGTGCAGTGTGCGCATGTCAAAAAAACTAATTGAAGCTTGTGACAACGCGCACAAACCTGATCACTTTATTTAGGTTCATGTAAACACTACATTTCACTTTCACTTTGAATCATCTTTCTGATTGAGTCATCAATCTGAAAGATTTAATTCCGATTGAAACAAAAATGTATCCATGTTAACCTAGCTACTGTATAAATATAGATTAATCTAGGGCTGCAACAACTCATCAATAAAATAGATTATGAAAATCATCGACAACGATTCTCATTATCGATTAGTCGGGTCTGCCCATAGTGTACGTCCAACTTCAGCCAGTTGCATCAAATTACAGCACTGAATAACGCATTTCTATCGACAAAATGCACCTAAAAATAGTGGAGGAAACAGAATGAGATGCTGCGGGAGAACTAGGCAACGTGATCAAAGCTGCCCAAAACATGAGAATTCTTTATTTTAATGCATTAGCGTAATGGCTTGCCATGTCAGGCTCTTTGACAGATTCGTGTGCATCCTCAATGCAAAAACGTTCAGTTTACAGTCATATCCTTATCTATAAATGTCACAGATTCACGCGAGCATTTCCATTTTTGCATAAAGGTCCAGCTCTGACAGCCAGGGGTTAAGTTTATGCCGAATGAGCTCCGGGCGGGCGTGTGCACATGCGTCAGACAGACAGAACACAGAGGGAGACAATTAATAGGTTTTTCAGCATAAAAATATCCATCGTGCTGAAATATCTGTTGTTGAAAGTTAAATTAAGGCTTAAAAGTCAACATGTCGTGCGAGTATTTTATGAGAGTAGGAACTGTTAAGAGATAACAGCGTGTAATTCTGAATACAAATATCAGACGCTTCATAGACGCCTTATCATAGACGCCTTATTAGGATAAATAAATGACACGTGACTGTGATCAAAGTGAACATGTTCCTGCAGAACATTACTCTTACATGTTGGTTAACACGGAGTTTGTGTTTTTATTCGTCTTTATTATTTTTAATAGAGATTTAAACTATCCACTTTGCTTAACAAATTTATTAAAACATATTTATGTAACGTTTTTAAACAAATTATGTAAGGTTTGTGCCACTGCTGCTTTAAACTAACAGCATTGGGGATTTCTAGGGGTGTGACGAGACGCTTATCCCACGAGACGCGACACGACACGAGACTGGGTTCACGAGAATGAGACGAGACGTGATTTTTAGACTTTTTTTTTTTTAAGATCCTAAATGCTGAAATATATAAGGAAAAACAGTCTTTCATTCAACTGAAAAACAAAAAATGTAGGTGCATTTTGAAATCAACTTATACTTTATGAAATTAAACTTATTTTTTAATGAATTATATGCAGTAGGCTAATAAACATGTAAACTAGAGCTGCACGATTCTGGACAAATTGAGAATCAGTTTTTTTTTTTTTAACATATAAATTGGAAATCACGATTCTCTTAAAAAGTAACATAATTTACTAGTGGTTCTGACAAAATATTCATTGCTTGAGTCTTTTAAAAATATATATTCATTTGAACAAAATAAAAATAAAGAAATAAAGGAGTCAGTGTCTCCGTTCATATAGACTTTATTAACTATTGAAATCTCCTGAATGAATGATTCAATGTCAAATACAGTGGGGCAAAAAAGTATTTAGTCAGCCACCAATTGTGCAAGTTCTCCCACTTAAAAAGATGAGAGAGGCCTGTAATTTTCATCATAGGTATACCTCAACTATAATAAGACAAAATAAGAAAAAAAAATCACATTGTAGGATTTTTTAAGAATTTATTTGCAAATTATGGTGGAAAATAAGTATTTGGTCAATAACAAAATTTCATGTCAATACTTTGTTATATACCCTTTGTTGGCAATGACAGAGGTCAAATGTTTTCTGTAAGTCTTCACAAGGTTTTCACACACTGTTGCTGGTATTTTGGCCCATTCCTCCATGCAGATCTCCTCTAGAGCAGTGATGTTTTGGGGCTGTCGCTGGGCAACACGGACTTTCAACTCCCTCCAAAGATTTTCTATGGGGTTGAGATCTGGAGACTGGCTAGGCCACTCCAGGACCTTGAAATGCTTCTTGAAGCCACTCCTTCGTTGCCGGGCGGTGTGTTTGGGATCATTGTCATGCTGAAAGACCCAGCCACGTTTCATCTTCAATGCCCTTGCTGATGGAAGGAGGTTTTCACTCAAAATCTCACGATACATGGCCCCATTCGTTCTTTCCTTTACACAGATCAGTCGTCCTGGTCCCTTTGCAGAAAAACAGCCCCAAAGCATGATGTTTCCACCCCCATGCTTCACAGTAGGTATGGTGTTCTTTGGATGCAACTCAGCATTCTTTCTCCTCCAAACACGACAAGTTGAGTTTTTACCAAAAAGTTCTATTTTGGTTTCATCTGACCATATGACATTCTCCCAATCCTCTTCTGGATCATCCAAATGCTCTCTAGCAAACTTCAGACGGGCCTGGACATGTACTGGCTGAGTGGGTGAGATCTTGCGTGGAGCCCCAGATCGAGGGAGATTATCAGTGGTCTTGTATGTCTTCCATTTTCTAATAATTGCTCCCACAGTTGATTTCTTCACACCAAGCTGCTTACCTATTGCAGATTCAGTCTTCCCAGCCTGGTGCAGGTCTACAATTTTGTTTCTGGTGTCCTTTGACAGCTCTTTGGTCTTGGCCATAGTGGAGTTTGGAGTGTGACTGTTTGAGGTTGTGGACAGGTGTCTTTTATACTGATAACGAGTTCAAACAGATGCCATTAATACAGGTAACGAGTGGAGGACAGAGGGGCCTCTTAAAGAAGAAGTTACAGGTCTGTGAGAGCCAGCAATCTTGCTTGTTTGTAGGTGACCAAATACTTATTTTCCACCATAATTTGCTAATAAATTCTTTAAAAATCCTACAATGTGATTTTCTGGATTGTTTTTCTTATTTTGTCTCTCATAGTTGAGGTATACCTATGATGAAAATTACAGGCCTCTCTCATCTTTTTAAGTGGGAGAACTTGCACAATTGGTGGCTGACTAAATACTTTTTTGCCCCACCGTACATGTTGTAAACGTGTTGTCACCGCATCCAAGCGGAAGATGATAAACATTACAATACAAGTGTTAAGATACTTTCATTTTGATCGCTACTGTAGACAATAAGTGTTTATACACAAACTATAAACGTTTATCCCTGTACTTCTGTTATTTAAATGTCTGTAGGGCTGCAGTTAATTATTATTTTTATTGTCGACTAATCTATGGATTATTTTTCACTTAATCTATTTATTTTCTCATCAGTTGATGAATTCTTTAGTTAAACTATCAATACATAATAACTGCTATTAATCTAATACTAATGCTGCTATTAATCTTTTATTTTATTTAAACTTTTTATCATAATTAATACTTTTACAAAAAATAAATACTAATAATAACAAAGGAAATAAAGAAAGATAATAACAAGAAAAGAGAGAAAAATAAATAACAATAAATAATTAATACAAAATAAAAATGAAAGAGAAAATAACAATAAAAAATAAGAAAAGAGAGAAAAATATAAATAATAATTAATAAAAAAGAAAAAAGAAAGAGAATTACAGGGCAGTGATGGTCAATAGATATGCACATTATGGTGCATTCCCAGTTCTGTTTGGGACTGACTTACAGGTGAGAGACTTGAAAGGTTTTATTCATTTAGGAGATTAAAACATCTGTTTGAATACATATCTGTAAATGAATGAACAGCTGAAGTTACAACCGCATTCAGGACAGAGCGACAGAATAAAAAATGGTGTCATAACACCGGGAAGTTTCATCACAGCTGACAGCCCATTTTTAAATTTTTGAGAATATAGGACATAGGCTTGTCCTATCCATTACACAGTTAAACAACTAACTTTTAATGATTTTAATGCTTTATTAGCGAATGCAGAGAGCGCGTTTGGTGCGCGATCGTGTGCGCACACACATATGAGGTGTGAATAATGCCTTTTCTAAGGCTTAGCAGGCGAAGGCGCAGTCTACCCTCCCGTCGCCGTCAGTCCGTGTCAAATTTTGAATGGGATTAATAGGAAGGTCAGACGACAGACCCACGGCGGCGTCACGGTGACATCATTGTAGAACCAATCATAGGCGGCGACGTGACGGCGGCGTACGTGAGAAATTTACATAACTAATGTGTGATAGGTATGTCTGAACTAGGTACGCGGATATATATACGCTGTCTCTATGTACGTCGCATTATATGATGCCTGATATATACGTCGTCTCTAAGTGCGTCTATGGCAAGCCCTTTTAACATTTAAAACTTTTTTAAAATGACTATCCATAAATATAATTTCGGATGGTCACAATTATAATTCGGAGAGTCATAATTATAATTAGACTAGTCACAATGACAATTAGAGATATCTCCAATTATAATTGCACTAGTAATAAATCGAATTAGAGATCTCTAAATACTTTATGACTAGTCAAAACTCCATTTAAGATATCTGTAATTACATTAGAGATATCTTCAATAGCGCGTCATACATCCGCAAATGTAATTAGAGATATCTCTAATTCAATTTCGACTAATCACAATTATAGTTGAAGATATCTGAATTGCTATTGTTCCTAGTCGAATTGCTGTTGTGTGAGGTCAGAATAAATTTACTCAGCTCCTCCCCCCACACCAGAGCTTGAACCCCCCCCCCCCCCCCAAAAAAAAAAAACTCACTACTAAAAGATTCAGTGAGATAAAATGGTTAAGAGGTCATTTTAAATTCAATAATTCAAATTTCTAAATTTATACTACTTATTTGAAATAGTGGCAATTATCTGCACCTTAGTATTGTAGTACAATATAAAACAGTACACAATGATAACGTATTGAGTGTAAATTATAATTTTAATTCCAGTTTTTAAATGGATGCCACCTTATTGGGACACTAAAGCCCTCTTACACCCTAACCCTACCCAATATTTATTTTCAACTTTTAAATTATTTCCTTCATTTTTATTGAAAATAAATGCCTTTCCGATACGATTTGAAAAGGGAGAAAAAAAGTTTGGTCAAAGGTGGATTAGAACTCGGGTTGATCATGTTAACAAACATGCACTGTAACCACTACACCACTGAAGCTGATGCTAATTGAGCTAATTTGCACTTAGTGGAAATAGACACTCCGATTCTTTTAACATTATATAAAATGTTGCAACGGCTGACATGAGGCTTCTACATGTGTTCATTTGTAAATAAAGGCTAACACAATTTAATCAGCACAGCACACACGTCTCAACATTACCATATAAAACAGGACAAAAGCCTATTTAAGTCCTCTCTGTATTGCCAGCAACATTTTTATTTCCTTACTTTTTAATTACTTCTGTATAAAACACTTTAAAATCACCCAGAGATGCAGGACCTTTATTATACAACTCTTAGACAAAAAGGCGGATGACAACAGTTTCCAAGCTAGGATTGGTTAAATAAAATCTTTAAGGTGGGGCTCAACGAAGGTGTATTTGCATGCACATTTGAGATATCTCTAAAGGAATTGTGACTAGTCAAAATGTTAATTGAAGATATCTACATTGCAATTTCGCCTAGTCACAAAGCGTAATGCAGATATCTCCAAAAAAGTTATTCCTAGTCAAAAATCTGTTTGAGATATCCATAATTAAATTGCAGATATCTTTAAATGGGTTTCGACTAGTCGTAATCCCAATTGAAGATATCTTTAAATATGATTTGCCTAGTCAAAATCCCAATTAAAGATATCTACAACTCTAATTTGACTAGTCATAAATGAATTGCAGATATCTACAAATTTATTTGGGATATCTTTAAAAAAATTCAATTAGAGATATCTCTAATTTGATAATCTCTTATTTTGACTAGTCAAATCATATTTAAAGATATCTCTAATTGAATTACCACTAGTCAAATTGTAATTGGAGATATCTCTAATTAGAATTTCGACTAGGCAAATCGTATTTAAAGATATCTTGAATTGGAATTACGTCTAGTCAAAACTCATTTGAAGATATCTGCAAATATTTTTCAATGGAAGTCAATGGATGATTATGACTAGTCGTAATTGCTTTGTAGATATCTGGAATGTGTATTATGACTAGTCGTAATTGAATTGTAGATATCTTCAATGCACTTTATGACTAGTCATAAACACATTGTAGATATCTTCAAAGCAATTACGACTAGTCATAATTGTAATATAGATATCTGGAATTACAATTGTGACTATCCGAAATTATATTTATGGATAGTCAAAAAAACGTTTTAAATGTTAAAAGGGCTTGCCATATGCGTCGCATTATATGACGCCTAATATATACGTCGTCTCTATGTACGTCGCATTATATGACGCCTAATATATACGTCGTCTCTATGTACATCGCATTATATGTATTTGCATTACTATATATATTTGTCATAGGCTATTGATTTTACAGTAATTAGTTAACAAGTGGCAATATTTTGTTTTAATTTAAAATTACTCTGCATGCCTAAGACCAGACCCGGCGCCAGACACAAATTCACGGACGGGCATTTCATTTTTTCAGGGGGGCACAAATGAGATAAACCTCATTGCAATGCAAAATATAATTAATTATTAATTAAATTGACAAAAAACGAGGAAGAATTGACATACCACTCCACTGACGCAATACAACAGAAGAGATTGTAAAGATTGGACCTAGCCTAATGAAGCAGTCTAAACACATATCGCAGGGCTCGACATCAACACTTGTCCGCTTATCCGGGACAAGTGAAGTTTGTCCAACTGAAAGATAATTTTACTTGCCCGAGCAGACAAGTAGCCTATCCTGATTAAAACACCAATAACAATCACCAAAACGCGATGATTCTTCATCATTTAGTTTAAATGGCGATCGATAGGGCATAATGTAATGACGCTAACAAGGCTGCGGTGCCTCTCTCGAAGAGAAATAGAAACAAATGAGCTCGGGCAAACACAAAGTGAGTTAACAAATTGAGTTAAACTCAGTTAACATACTGCAGTAAAATTTAGAAATGTGGAGTTTTTATAACATGATACAGATAAGCAACATCACACGACCATCACGATTAAAAATGTGACACTGATTTCATATGACAGTTCACTAAACAAGTAATTAATATTAAGTCACTTCTATTTTAGACGCAATATTGACTTTTTGTTGTTTCAGCAGTGAAAATAGTTCAAAGATCGCAGCAGAACCATAACCTCACCTTGTCTCATCTCAGATAAAAAAATTACAACTAACGTGAAGCGGTAGCGCTATGCTTAGCAAACAACCAAATATTTCCGCGCTCACTTTCGACAAACCAATCAAATACGTTTAAAATCATTTTTTTAAATCAAACCAACACATTTTTTTTTTATTCAGGAGTTATATATATATATATATATATATATATACAAAACGATAACTTTTGATAACAGTAGCCTAATGATAATAATAATTGTGTAGCCTAATGATAATAATAATTGTGCCAACAAGCAAGGACTGGTGGTGGGACGTGGAGGTGAAGGGCGGTGTTTCCGTATGGCAGAGTATGCAGTTGCCATAGCCGCCCAGTCAGGTGTGCCGTGGAAAAAATATCCATACTTCATATCTCTATTATAATTCGTCATTATTATTTTAAATCAGAGGGTTTAAAAATGTTTAACCAATGCCAATCATTAAAAAGAGCTTGTCAGTAAAACTTCGTAACGCCAATTCTTTCCTCAAGCTCTCAGCGAAAGCTCGTAACTTCACCCCACCTCCTTTCAGATTGACGCGCTGCGCACAGCCTGGAGGAGACAGATCTCTGCTTTTTCGCAGTGCAGTAAATAAATAATAACTGATGTTTGAATAGTACAGCGTTTTCTTTACTCAGTAGGCTCGTCCAGGGCGGGCACTAGTGACTCACAGGGCGGGCCAGGCCCCCCATTTCCCGCCCATGGCGCCGGGACTGCCTAAGACCTGCCGTTTTCAACCGAAGCCTTATGCCTGGGACACACTGTCTGCGTGGCAGACGTGGAGCGGGTTTGTTGCGTGACTGCTGCGGAAAAAATCCGCTTCACTTCTATTGTCATGGAGCCGCGGTTGCAGCGTGGTTGGACCACACCTGATAAGCGCGTATTCCGCAGGCAATGTGGCTGCTCTAATCTGTTAACATAGGTGCGGAAAGGAAAATCAACACGCAGCAAAACCCGCTCCGCGACGCGTTCGCCACACAGCCTATATCCTATAAAGAACTCACAGCAACATCAGTCAAAATAGAACATATATTTATTTCAAACAAACACAACAGCGAACATCCAAGTTTTGAACATAAATTAAACAGTCTGAGGCTTCAAACAAACTAAAAAGCTAAACTAAACATCCATGTGTTGAACATAAATTATCGATGCAATCTCGAACTAGCCAACCATAGACCTATAAGAAATTTAGGCTATGTGCCTTTCACACACTTTAAACATATTAACTTAGGCTAATAGCCTAATTATATAGCCTATGATTAATAATGATAAATAATAATGAAATGATGGTCGTCCCTTACATTAGCCTATAACAACAAAATTAGGCTTAGGCATACTTTCCTTATCTACATTTCTTTTGAGTTCACCTTCAAGAAAACAAGTCTGGACAATGTTTGAGGCTTCAGACTAGTGCAGTGATTTTCTGGACACCAGGCCAGCAGCAGAAAACAATAAAAAATCACGGATAGGGTTAAATAGGCTACATTAAAATATTCGTATAACAAAACTTATTTAATTGATTATTAGCTAATATTTCCTATTTCAACCATATTCAAAATGCTCACATTTTGCTCTGGCCTCCTCAAGTTCACGCAGCACACTGTCATGTTTCCCCATGATGTCTTTTTAGATTAAAATACGAATCCTTACTTACTGAAATCGTATCACCACATTCCTGATCATGTTCAACATTATCTATTTTTTTGACAGGAATTGTGCACCTGTATGACCTGTCAGTTTGCTTTTGGAAATATTTAACGAACTCCATCTCTCCTTCACAACGAACGATTTTTGAAGTATAGGCTGATGGTTTTTTTAATTGTTGAAGGCACAGGTGAATTCTGGGTGGATTTCTGCATGCCCTAGGCTCGTGGTGTGAGCGGTATCGGAGCGAGACAGAGCGATCGCTCCAGCCTTTGGATAAAAACACGCTCCGACTATATTTTGCACGCTCCGCTCCGGTTCCGCTCACATGCTCTGGTTGCGACGTACTCCTCTTCCGGCTTTGGTGTCACATGACTTGTGTTGTGACATACTCCTCCTCCGGCGTTGGTGTCACGCGACTTGTGTTGCGACGTTCCCCCCTTCTCACACGTAAAAAGTAAACGACTGTTACCTTTGTTAGGTAATCCATGGCACGAAACACAGGCCATACACACACACACACAGCACGGACGGCAGCTCCGGTTTCAGATGAACGCGGTTAATTTCTCCTTCTCCTGCATTAGTAGTAGTAGTAGTAGTAGCCCTTTATTGTCACAAGTACCAGCAAAATTAGCCATCAACCTGTCCATACATACACAACATACATATATGACAAGGGGGTAGACAGGACAGGAAGACAGGGAATTGAAGAAAAATACAGCATAACATGAGGAAGGTGAGGAGAAAAAAATAACCCCCAGACTATGCTCCTTGGGGAGTACAGTGTGAGAACAGGAAAAACACCTCAGCAACAAAAGCACATAATACACCATAGACACACGACTTTGCAACAGGGGAAGTAATCCAGCTCCGGCAAGCAGCCATCCGGTCCTGCAGCCATTCCCGGCGCTGGTCACAGACCCGCTTGCCAGGCTGGCGGTTCAAAGCGACGGAGGCGAGGGATCGGGGTGGGGAGGTGAATGCATATCTTTTATATGTGTGTGTGTGTGTGTAATAGTTTGTAATCAGCAGGTGTCTGTAGAATGGGGGAGGAACGCAAGAGCGTCTCACTACAGTGCTCTTCCCAGGGTTGATTTTCCAGCAGCAGCCTTGGCCGAGGCCAGTGCTGGTTCAGGGGAGCCAAAAAAGATAAGATTGCAATTGTTTAGTCTTGGGGCGAGTAACCACATTCCAATTCCACGGCTACTCTCTTTGTCCATTCTGGTCTCCAACGCCATCAATTTTCCTTTGCAAAGCCGTGAGCTTCTCCATGATAGAATCCATATTGCGGTTAATAGTCTCAGTCTCAATGCTGACCACTCTTCCCACTGCTTCAATCATGACGGGCAGCCTTGTGAGGCTTTGGACAGCTGTTCCCGTTTTCTGAATTCTTCGATAACCCAGGGCAAAGGCTAATCCAATCAGCAGAAGACCTGTTATCATGGTTCCGAATAGGTAGATATCTTCAATGTCCTCCACGGAAAGAGCTGCTAGACACACGATCCGCCACCTCTCCCACGCGTCCATCGTGTAGCCAGCTGCGAACGTTCCGTCAGGGCAGTCAGGTTCCCCCGAACCCAAGCTTCTCGTCGAGAAGATGGTGTCAATTGCGTTGAGAGACCAGTTGATCAAATCCATCATTTTTCAGTTTGGAGAGCAGTGCAGAGAGAGTCTCTCAATAGATGAGAAGAGACGAGACAAGAGAGCAAGCAGGGAAAATAAGGGCGAGGACGGGGAGTGAAAAATGCGACCGCCTCCGTTGAGTGCCAAAGAAGAAGATTAAACTGTCATGATTAAATGGGCAACTCAATGTCCTGTGCTGCTCTGGTCATTCAGCGCAGCTTCGCATGCAGTTGTGAATCCTGACAATGTAAAGGAGTCAGTTTGGCTATATATATATATGCGGTTCTGACGGTATAATGCTCTATGAACTCTATGAAGTGAAGTGTTGCCATACTAGCCTTTACCTTCTGCTCTAGAGTCTTGTTTGTGTTAAACATGGCAGAAAAACAGTCTTAAGTAGGGATAGCTGCAGGCTGTTTTTAATGATTAATTGTGCAGCTCTAATGTAAACATTGCAAAATACTTATCGTCACGTTCTCGCGAGACTAGTCGGATCTCGCGAGACACATCAGATATCGCGAGATCTCGTGCCACGGGATCTCGTCACATCCCTAGTGATTACCTAAGTCATTTTTTTAGCTTTCTGTATTGGTTAGTCCTTCAATATGCATAAGCTCTTTAGTAACAATAGTAGGCTATTTCTAATGCTATAATATAATTATTGATGTTATCTATGAAAGAAAGGCTGGGCACTTCATGGTGTTTTTATCCAGATACCCAATTACAGTCAAAAATTACACAATGGCATCAAGAATGCAAGCTGTTGCAAGACATAGGAGGCCATTTTTGTTATAGTGGGAATTAATACTATTTGCTTGTTTCAGTTTGTTGTTTGCCCAATAAATGACTAACATTTTTAGATATAAATTTTTCCGACAGATTCCTAAAATATTTGTGTTTTCTCTTTATTATGATAGGTGGTCTAATAAATTAAGTACTGTATGTATCATTCAGTTGGCACGTTTGTTTGAAAGGCATTGGACAGAATGTGGAATATATATATATATTTTTTCTTTGATTAATCGAAAGAATAACTGGCCAACTAATCGATTATCGAAATAATCATTAGTTGTAGCCCTAGATTAATCCTCGTTAAAGTAAAGGCTACGTCCACACAAAGCTAGAGCTTTCCCTATCCAATTTTTTTTTTTTTCTCGGCTCAAGAAATATCTGTGTCCACATGAAATCAACACAAAATGATGTAGTATACATGCCATACCAGCATGTGGCACTGTAATTCTGCCACAGACATGCACTAAAAACGGAGAAGACAACTTGTGCTGCGTCCCAATGTGCCTACTTATACGACGCCCTTAAAGTATGTTCTCTTTTGAAGAAAAAGTACACACTTTTGATTGTGTAGTAGAAGAGTAGGCAAGCTTTGGGACACACCATCACGTCACACAACTGCGTCTTTACTAGGGTTGGGTATCGTTTGAATTTTATCGATTTCGATTCTGCTTATCGATTCCGATTCTTTTCGAGTCCCAGTTTCGATTCCAATGTGATTAGATAATGATATCAAGCATTTATCCCTTGTCTCTTTTTAGCAAACAATTGCACGATATATATTTTAGTATGCATTTGAGAGACGTTCAGAAATGTAATGCATTCATACATGCATGCACAGTTTGCAGCTTTAATCGCCTTTTTTGGTAATTTCGTGACTTAACTGACGTCAGACTCATATTTAGTCTCTTGTGCGCTTATTTATGATGACGCAATCAGGGCGTGCGCCGTGAGCACGTTGACGGCTGCATCTTAATAAAGGCATTTCTTGTCAAGAAAAAGGGGACAAAAGCTGCAGTTTTGAGCAGGGTGGCCAAGCTTAGATCAGTGGTGTCACTGCTGCACGGATGAGCCAATTGATCACAACATTGTGATCGCACACCTCAAAGGTTGAGGAATGAAACCGACAAATTATTTTAATTTAGGAATAGAATCACGTTGGTGTTTGAATCATGTTCGCCATCTTTAACAATATATTAAATTAATGTCATGTTGATGGTGACACCTCTTTTGCAACATGTTTAGCTATCACAGATATTATACTTAGCTTTTTTGGCTTCTGATCGCAAATGCAGCCAAACTTTGGAGGCTTAGGTTAGTGAGCAAGGTCCTGGCAGATCGCTAGGTCACACCTGTTCTCACAGATGAAGAAAAAAAAAAGCGCATAGGAATCGATAGGTGGAATCGAAATTTTAATTTGACAACAAGTATCCGATTCTGGAATCGGAATCGATTTTCGATTCCCAACCCTAGTCTTTACTCTGTTTTATAGTTACATGCACTCTGTAACTGTAAACTGGCCTGTCAATCATATTGTCACTGTTAACATCCTCCACATGTAGGCTAATTTAATTCAACTTCCTACCGTATTGGAGAGAAAAGAAGCAGCATGTTGATCTGCCAGTGGCGGGTCTTTCATGCCGAGAACTCGAGCGCACATCCGCCATGTTTGTAGTTTTTTTAACACGTTTTATTCGTGTTTGAAGTTCCAGACCGAATCTTTCGCTAAAGCGCAATGGATTGTGGGCAATATTTGCCATTAGTGTGTGCATGGATCCACACTTCAAAAATCGACCTGAAATAGTAAACATTCCGGGTACTTTTGGCATACTCTTTTCAGCATACTATGCTTTGGGACACTTATTGTAATCTCACATACTATTTAGGATGGATAGTATGAACATTGGGACGCAGGGTGAGACTATGTAACCTTGCACGCAGTATACAAGCGAACATGGAACAATACATTTATTAATCTGTGGTAATGTTATTTAATAAAAAGACAATCGTTCAGTGTAGGGCTGCAACTAACGATTATTTTAATAATCGATTAATCTGTCGATTTATTTTTCGATTAATCGGATAAAACTACAAGAAAAACATTCATTTCCAACCCTTTATTCAAAAACAGAACTAAAATCTTTAGAAAGTGCACAAACATGTTGCTCCTTGAACATCCCTGAGCTGTTATAATAATAATAATAATAATAAAATAAAAGTGGACTAACACAAAAAACATACACATGTATGCTTTACATCTGCCAAATATATACACTTTTTTTTAAATAAAGTGCCACCTGAGCTGCCAGAACAATAAATAATTTATAAAAAATAAAGAACAATACAAATCAGAAAATTTAACAGGATTTGTTTGAATGTCAGAACTTGTTCTCTACACTGCAGGCGCACACACTCGCAGACGCACACACTTTTGCAGACGCACACACTCACAAACTCTCACACTGACACACACACTTAATCTCTCTCACTCCCTTTGTTCAGACACTTTGCATTGCAATGCAAAAATGTGAGCATGTCCGGCAGAGTGTAACCAGGGTTCAAGGTGTGGATCATTTTAGTGAAGCCGTCATCTTCAACCATCGACAGAGGCCTCATGTCAGTGACGAGCATGTTGAGGATACTATCCGTCAAGACAGCGGCTTGCTGTGGTGTACATGATGCATTTCCCATCAAGAAGCCTCTCATGGTTTGGTTTTTTTTTGGAATCAAAAAGATAGTATGAGTATGTGTAATAGCACAATTTTTACATCAACTAAACACATACTTACATACATACATACATGTTTTAGTTACTAGTTGTGTAAAGGTAAATAACCCAAAGAGCAATTACAGACAAGACACACACACACACACACACTCTCTCTCTCTCAAGTTCACTCGAAGCTTATTCATTAAATTATTACCATCGTGGTAGTAAGTGTAAGGTTCATTTATACACCACATTTAAACACAGCTTAAGATGACCAAGTGCTATAAAAGAACTTTAAAATTAAATTAAAAAGTACAACACACACAAATATATTTGTCAATAATAACCTATATGGGACAAAGCACAGAATATACACTGCAAAAAATGCTTTTCTAACTTAGTAGTTTTGTCCTGTTTTCAGTCCAAATATAAAAAAAAATCGTAAAATAAGAAACATTTACTAGACACATGAAATAGCATAAGAAATTGTCTTGTTATCTGAAAAAAACACCCCAAAATTAAGTGATTGTCTGCCAATGGGGTAAGAAAAATAATCTTAATGAGATATAATCTCAAACAGAAGTTTTAAGCGTCACTTAATTTTCTCATGCCATTTTTCTTGTCTAGTAATCTTGATTTTAGATATTTGGACTGGAAACGAGACAAAATTACTAAGTAAGAAAAGCTTTTTTTGCAGTGTGGCTATACATGACAACAGATTGAAAAATGAATGATCCAAAAAAGGCGAGTGAATAAAAACGTGTCTTTAGTCTTGCAATGCAAAGTGCAAAGTAACTATACCACCCCTGCTTTACTACTGTTATTAGTTATTAACGAGCTAACGCTAACTTGTCATGCTTGTCAAGCTGGATAACAAGTAAACACCAGCACCAGGGACATTACGTTCCTCACTTCAAAACGGAACAAAAGTAGGATTCTGTAGTGACTTACCCTGCTGTTGAACTCCCTTCCTCCTCATTAAAGACTCCAACATGTTTGCGTTTCAGGTGCTGGATCGTTGCCGTGGTGCTCCCGTGCCATGCCATGTCGCTTTTGCATATTTTGCCGTTAACACACTTTTTCTGTTTATTTAGTGTGAAATGCTCCCACATCTTGGATGACTTGGGTCGCACGGATTTCTCTGCCTCTGCCATGTATCTTTCCTCTACCTCCGCTCGTTTTTTTATTTTTGCTCCACCCTGTCTATGAGGCGCCGAACTCTGCTAGCATCAGTGCGCGAGAGAGACCGAGTGTGTTCACTCCGCTCCACGGTCAACTAGTTTTTTTTTTTTATAATCAAACGTCTCCGCGTCGTGCGACACAACGAATCGATTATGAAATTCGTTGCCAACTCTTTTAGTAATCGATTTTTATCGATTTAATCGATTCGTTGTTGCAGCCCTAGTTCAGTGTTTGTTCATGTTTTTGTTGCTGTTACGTGACATAGCGGTGTCCGACTAGGGGTGAGACATGGGCTTATGACATCCTCGTTTTTGAAAATATACGAATTAGCTGTACACACGAAAATGCAAAGGTGTCATTTTCAGATTTATTCACTCTGTTAACCGGTTTAAAAAAATAGCGGTTTCACTCTCCCAAAATGCCAGATCCGTCTGGATGAAACGCCTATACGATAAAAAATGTATGCATATACAGCTAGCTAAACATGTCTCCGTGTGGTCGGGGCCTCAGTTAAGAGCATTGTGTGATATATATATATATATATATACAGTGGGTACGGAAAGTATTCAGACCCCCTTAAATTTTTCACTCTTTGTTATATTGCAGCCATTTGCTAAAATCATTTAAGTTCATTTTTTTTCCTCATTAATGTACACACAGCACCCCATATTGACAGAAAAACACAGAATTGTTGACATTTTTGCAGATTTATTAAAAAATAAAAACTGAAATATCACATGGTCCTAAGTATTCAGACCCTTTGCTGTGACACTCATATATTTAACTCAGGTGCTGTCCATTTCTTCTGATCATCCTTGAGATGGTTCTACACCTTCATTTGAGTCCAGCTGTGTTTGATTATACTGATTGGACTTGAGTAGGAAAGCCACACACCTGTCTATATAAGACCTTACAGCTCACAGTGCATGTCAGAGCAAATGAGAATCATGAGGTCAAAGGAACTGCCTGAAGAGCTCAGAGACAGAATTGTGGCAAGGCACAGATCTGGCCAAGGTTACACAAAAAATTCTGCTGCACTTAAGGTTCCTAAGAGCACAGTGGCCTCCATAATCCTTAAATGGAAGACGCTTGGGACGACCAGAACCCTTCCTAGAGCTGGCCGTCCGCCAAACTGAGCTATCGGGGAGAAGAGCCTTGGTGAGAGAGGTAAAGAAGAACCCAAAGATCACCGTGGCTGAGCCCAGAGAGATGCATTCGGGAGATGGGAGAAAGTTGTAGAAAGTCAACCATCACTGCAGCCCTCCACCAGTCGGGGCTTTATGGCAGAGTGGCCCGACGGAATCCTCTCCTCAGTGCAAGACACATGAAATCCCGCATGGAGTTTGCTAAGATGGTGACAAATAAGATTCTCTGGTCTGATGAGACCAAGATAGAACTTTTTGGCCTTAATTCTAAGCGTTATGTGTGGAGAAAACCAGGCACTGCTCATCACCTGTCCAATACAGTCCCAAAAGTGAAGCATGGTGGTGGCTGCATCATGCTGTGGGGGTGTTTTTCAGCTGCAGGGACAGGACGACTGGTTGCAATCGAGGGAAAGATGAATGCGGCCAAGTACAGGGATATCCTGGACGAAAACCTTCTCCAGAGTGCTCAGGACCTCAGACTGGGCTGAAGGTTTACCTTCCAACAAGACAATGACCCTAAGCACACAGCTAAAATAACGAAGGAGTGGCTTCACAACAACTCAGTGACTGTTCTTGAATGGCCCAGCCAGAGCCCTGACTTAAACCCAATTGAGCATCTCTGGAGAGACCTAAAAATGGCTGTCCACCAATGTTTACCATCCAACCTGACAGAACTGGAGAGGATCTGCAAGGAGGAATGGCAGAGGATCCCCAAATCCAGGTGTGAAAAACTTGTTGCATCTTTCCCAAAAAGACTCATGGCTGTATTAAATCAAAAGGGTGCTTCTACTAAATACTGAGCAAAGGGTCTGAATACTTAGGACCATGTGATATTTCAGTTTTTCTTTTTAATAAATCTGCAAAATGTCAACAATTCTGTGTTTTTCTGTCAATATGGGGTGCTGTGTGTACATTAATGAGGAAAAAATTAACTTAAAGGATTTTAGCAAATGGCTGCAATATGTTAAGTTTTGGCGAGAATAACTTCAGGCCTTAAATAAAAACATTAACAGTAACCATGTGAAATTAAAGCAAGATGTTGTCTAGTTACAATCTAGTATTATTTTCCAACACACATTCAACAGTCCAAACAAAGATGTGTACTTAATCAACATTTGTTGTCATTTTTTTGTTTTGTGAAAAAGGTATTTACCCTTAAACTAAAAACCAAAGTAGGCTATATAGCAGTATATTATTCCATGTTAAATCATAAATGTTTAGTGCAATGACAAAACACAAAGATTTCTGCAAAGATGTTCAGCATGTTTTCTGTTAAATCGAATTAAGTCAATGTAATTTATGTGGTAAAATAAAATAATAATCTTGTACAGAACTGACGCTTATGTTTGACCTGTCTTTTAAAAACGGATTTCAGAAAGTTGGTCTGTTTTTTTCTGGATTCCAACACGTGAACAAGCGTAGAACAAATGTTTGCACGGTCGGATTACATGTAGTTTGTTGCATATTTATTTAAATATGATGGATTTCAATCGGATTTTACCAAAAAGTCGGATTTGGGCTGACAGATCTGAACGAGGCTTTGTGATCTCTTATCTGATCCCATGTCAAACAGTAGCTCAGGCAACTAATTCCAGCACACACACACAGAGCAGATAGTAATGGGGAACTGAGCTTGTGTGAATTACATGCTTGTCCTTTTATATTTACTTTTATCCATTTAAAGACGCTTTATTCAAATGAATGACTTCACTAGCTATACATTCCAGTACATGTATGATTAATCGAAAGGAAACCTTTATTTGTATGCCAATGCTCTACCACTGAGCCACAGAGTAACAATTATTTTCATTGTCGAATTTTATCTGTGAAATGTTGTGCTCCTTGTGGAATGTCTTCCATTTCTGTAGTATCCTTTCAGATGTATGGAGACAAAACCGGCCTTCAGCCCTGTTCAATGCATTGAATAATATATTTCTATAAAGTGAAACATCAGCATCTGTTCGATACATTTGGCGTGTCATTATCATGCATGTGCTAATTGGTTTCTATGGTAATGCCATAGACCTACGCTAAAAACAACAGTAACATCAATACAGTTTGCAATACAGATGTTGTCTTACCGTTGCGGTGTAGTATTATTTTTCGTCTTGAGGCAGCGGCAGAAAGTCAGGAAGCTGGAATGTGTGCCTATATTCCGTGTTGCCGTCTCCGTTACTTTACTTTTTTTTGTTTTGTGTCTCCCTTACTTTCAAAACACAAAGAGGTACGTATACTAGCAGTATATAGTTTTTTTCCGCTTGACTTTCACTTTGCAATGACACAAGCTTGTTTCTGCAAAGATGTTCAGCATGTTTTCTGTTAAAACGTCTGACGTGTTTACGTTTTATGTGGTGTGAGGACGTGAAAAATCTATGCTAAATCCGATCTGACCTGAACACTGTCAGACTGAAACGGATTTCCAGAAATGCGATTTTGAATGGATTCCAAACCACATACGAATGTAGATCGAAATGGATTTGCACAAATCGGATTACATGTAGTTTGTCATATTTATTTAAATATGATCGGATTTCAATCGGATTTGCACAAAAGTCGGATTTGGGCTGACAATCTGAACGAGGCTTTTGTGATCTCTTATCTGATCTCCATGTCTGAGTAGCTCAGGCAACTCCTCCACCCACACACACACACAGAGCAGACAGTAATGGGGGAACTGAGCTTGTGTGAATTACATGCGTTTGTCCTTTTTACATTTACATTTATCCATTTAGCAGACGCTTTTATCCAAAGCGACTTACTAGCTATACATATTTTTGTCAGTACATGTGTTCCCTGGGAATCGAACCCACAACCTTTGCGCTGCTAACGCAATGCTCTACCACTGAGCCACAGGAACACATTTTCAGGTCAAGGCATTTAATCAAGGGGGGAAATGTTTGCCGTCAGTTGTGAGAGGATGAAAGCATTATCATTTTTGTAGTATCCTTTCAAAATGTATGGAGATTTCCCATAATTGCCTTCAGCCCTGTTCAATGCATTGAATCAATATATTTCTATAAAGTGAAACATCAGCATAGGGCTGGGCGATACATTGAACGCGATTATCATGCGCATCTCGTCAGTAAAGCCGGTTCCGTGATTAGCTGTAAATCTCCATCACCTGCTTTCAAATGGAGCGGTATTTAACACACAGAGCTGTAGATCACAGACAAGCTATGCAATATCGAGTTCATTATCGCAGATGAATCACTTTCGATAATGAACTCTGTGTACACGGACCAAAATGGAGACTTTCAAAAATGATGGCGTGGCTGCCTCCATTCGCTCTACGTATCCCTGACGACCGTGAAAACAATAACAAATATAAATAGAATAAAGTTTATGCGTATTTGGCCAGCTGTCCGAGTGGAAGGCTCCGAGCTCTGAATTTTGGCCAGAAACCCAGATCACCCAACCCCCTCCCCCCCCTACATGTTAGGAAAGAAATAATTGTAAGTGCGGAGAAGGGGTGGCGGAGGGATGCTGGAAAAAGGTCAATGAACAGGTAAGTCTGCTGTGTATATATACACGCCTCTTATCTTGTTAACTGGGTTGATTACTGATTGTGCTCCTCTCGTGTTAATTAGGTCAATTATCTGAACGTGCTCCTCCCGAACTTTGTTAATAAAACATAATTTATTGTTCCCATAGATTTGTATAGGTAGATGCCTCATTCAACTGCTCCAAGCACGTAGATGCGTCTGCCATCTAAATAATAGGGTATCTACATGCATATCTTTGGGTTTACTTGCATGAATTGTCACATGACATGTGTTTCCGGTTGTGTAGTGTAGGCTGAGATCGTTTCTGAAACGGAGCGGAAACACCAGTGTAGATGAGGATCGTTTTTATTCTAAAATGCCGTTTTAAAACGAAAACGCAGTAGTGTAAACGGGGCCTAAATTTATGATGGTTATTCTTTTAATGTTTTAGGATAACTTAGAACAACTACAAATTCTGAATTGATTTTTGTTATAGTCCACAAAGTGCGCAATATGCTATTAATACAGCTTTAACTGAGGATCCTCTTGCTTTCATTTGAAGGTGCTTTTGAAGTAGTACTTGCCGACCCCTGCAGTGTTCTCCTATTAAGTAAGGTGTAATCTAAAATGTGCATCAACAGGCTGCTGCTGCCAACAAGCGTCTGAAAGATGCTCTTCAGAAGAGGAGTGAAGTTGCAGAAAAACGCAAAGAAGTTCATAACCGTGGAGCAGAGGGTGTTAGCAGTAGAATCAAGGTACTTCATATGGAAAAAAAACAGTTTGTTTTCCTACTTATTTGACATTTATTTTCTGATTTTGGTTATTTTTTTAAATGGTTTATCAGCTAAGGATGCATAGTTTATTGATACCATATTGGTTATTGGTCAATATTACATTTTTTGTTTAATTAAATGCATTTTTAAATAAACATTATTAAACACGGTTACATGTAATCTTACATCAGATCTCAAAAATGGATATCCTTTCTATAATTGTAATATTTAAAACATTTAGATTTGTCATCTTTCCAACATTTGTTATCTGCCATAACAGAATGAGTCAAAATTGGCAGTAATGGAACAACAGTTTTGTGATATTTTTTTATTTATTCCCCTGGAATAGTAAGTCCATAAAACAACTCCACAATCCAGCGTGTAGGTGTTTGGTCAGTGACCTTGATTGTTTGACATGCTGCTTGCTTTATACTGGTCTAGTTCCTTATTCCTGTCATGTGACAAGCAGACTTATTTACATTTAAAGACATACACAAATTCAAATGAGTAAGAGGATTAAAATATTGGGGCAGTCGTGGCTCTAATGGATAGAGCGTTGGACTTGTAACCCGAGGTTGTGGGTTCGAATCTCGGCTCCGGCAGGAATTGTCCATGACTGAGGTTAGACCCTTGAGCAAGGCACCGAACCCCCAACTGCTCCCCGGGTGCTGCAGCGTCGGCTGCCCACTGCTCCAGGTGTGTGTGCACTTGGATGGGTTAAATGCAGAGAACACATTTCACTGCTGGTTATACTCTGTATAATTGTGTATGTGACAAATAAAGCTCATCTGAGCTTAATCTTTATCTTTAAATGGCTAAGACAACATGGTAAACCATTAAAACTCAAATGTATAGAGATAAAACAATCTTAATATGCTGTATTGACCCGAATATAAGATGACCCTGATTATAAGACGACAACCCTTTTTCCAGATGTACCTTTTGGAAAAAGGCTTTTTGAAAACCAAATCTTGTTTTGTTTTTTCTCTGTAAAACAATTTTTTTCCTAAATTATTTTCATATTGCATATTTTTCCTAATTTTATTTAAAAAATATGGTAAATACTGGTAAAATGTACTAACAATGACATTTTAAAATATATGCTTTTTGATATACCATAAAAATAACAGGTAGCCCCTCTTAATTATATAACATTTAGGCTATCCATCTCATAGTAGCCTGCCAAAAATGTATTAGCAGTAGAAGTGCAATCTTATTGAAGACTTCAAATCGGGCTACTATCTTATGTTTTAAAATAACTTACAGAAAAAGTTTGGTCCCATCAGGCTAACATGACAGTCATGACTTATGCCCCTGTAAAGTTGTACATTTTGACTCGTTTTTTTTTTTCTTTTTTTTTTTTTTTTTGCTAAAACTAATTCTGATTCAGACATCCCTGATATAATAGAATAATTTTCTATTCTTGACTGAGCATTGTTCATAATTTTGGCAGTAGTTGAACTGTTTAATGAGTGATGTTGATGTGTCCCTTTATTCCAATTTGACTTGTATGCTGATGCAAAATATTTTACTGAACCTGAAATGTGATTTTTATACAATGTAGTTTGATCTTCAGCTGTTTAAATGATTAAGGCAATCATTCAAGTTAGATAACATGTTAATTTGTAAAGTTAAATTTTTCAATAAAAGCTGATAATTTTTTACACGTGTTACATTTAATTACCCCTTAGCAGATTTTGACTAAAATACTCAATCAAGTGCTGCAAGCTCTAATACAAGGTTCCTGTTTAAAATTGATAATTGCTGACACTGGTTTGACTTTTGACCTTTTTCATTTGCAAGTGATGCTAATTACAGCTCATGTAATTAGCTGAGCTAATTATATCTAGTTGTCATATGATTTAGATTTCGCAGTACTTTAACTATACACTTACTCACCAAATTATACCCTTACTCACCAAAACATTTCTAGCAGGCAGTTTACATTTAAAAAAAATCATGGAACCACTTTTAAAGAACTGTATTTTGAGGGCATGAGGAATAAACAAGACAAAAATACAAATGCACATGTGTTTGCATCTTAGAATAAATGTTGCAATTGTCATTTTAACTGATTCAGAATTGGTTGCTGAATGAAGTAGAAGTGCTTGTGAGCACAGAAGAGGCCCGCCGACATCTACAGGACCTGCTTGAGGACCGGAAGATGCTAGCAGAGGAGATTTCTCAGCTTCGCCAGCAGATGGAGGCAGGAGAGAGACCTGTAGCCAAAGTCCGGGTAGGATTGGCACACATGTTCAATATGGAATACTAGCGCACAGCTTACTGCATTTGTGTGATTGTGTCAGAGTGTTTGTAAGGCAGATCAAGAAGACAAAACCCACAAGATCGTCAGAACAAAAACAAAGTAATTTCACATGAATTGAGCAGTCCAAGTATTCTGAAGGGGCATGGTTACTTATGATAAACCATTACATTTTGTCTGTCAAGCACGCTTATTTAAGGAGGGGGTACTAATAAAATGACAATAATAAATGGTAATCTTATCTCTTGGAAATGCACATATGACAGTGAAGCACTGAGTTTGAGTTGAGATGTAGATCATTAATTATGGTAACAGTTAGTGCACTGATACATTTGTGGATTGTGTTGAGTGCTTCTCATTGGATTTTGTAACGCTGTTTATGGTGTAGCATGATGATCATAAATGGTCTGCATGCAAGGGCACTGCTCCAAGCTTATGGTGCTCTATTTGGTTTGATTGCTTAGACTTTCAATGGATGTACCAAAAATAATGAGATAATTTAATTAGATGAAAAAAAAAAAGTTTGAATCTGCATTAATTATTCATGAACAGTCTAATATTCTCTTTGACAGTCTTTTCTTCCTTTTAATTATACTGACCCTTTTGTTGACCCAAATTGAAATCCATGGTCACTTATCAATTTCAATTTAATGCATTTGAATTGGTATTTTTGGTGTTTTCCTCTTCAGCGTCGTACACTGACGATTTCAGAGTTGGAAGGCCAGGGTGAGCTGGAGGCTTCTATCAGCAAGCAAGTGGAGAGTCTAGAGACAGAGATGGGGCTCAGGTCAGATATACTACAACTAAACCATAGTGAATGTATCACACCACTTTTATACCGAGTATACATGAACACAACTTGGGGTTGTAGATCCCCAGAAAGAAACAAAACGTACTATAAAAGTTGATATTTCAATTTTTGTCTGCTCCTCTTGGCTTCAGAAGATTTGAAATATAGTATTACATTTTACTTAATTATAATTTCAAGAGGTCTTCATTTTGGCTACAGACCAGATTCGCGATACTAAATGTAATGATTAAACTTAAAAAGACTATAAATAAATATGAGTGCTGCACGTTTCAAAGTCCAGTCAAAGTCTCTTTTTTTAGACAAGTCATGTCACTCGCCGGTTATCTTTGAAATGCCTCTCGGACATCCAAGTGCAGCTCCTATCTCTTTGATTGGGGAAACTCCAAATTCTCCAAAACGGTTCAGTAAACTTATGATTAAATTTCATATTTGAAATCCCCAAAGAAATCTGACAACAATTGTCATAAATATTGTTTCACACGTCTCAGAATGCGGACTGTTTCTATAGCAACCGGGACTTCTAACGGCAGCTGCAGTGATGTGCTGACTTTACCGAATAGTCATTGGCTTTTTCATTCAGAAGGTGGGGCTTTCTGCGATTGAGCGGCCATGTTGAGCATTGCATTTTTCCCCATTCAAAACTATACTAGTGACATGGGTATGTTGGGTATTCTACAGTCTTTGGTCCAGTGCTGCGCTGCTTTGTGTTCTGCCGTTATCGAGGAAACCGTTCCGAAAGTGCCTCCTACTGGCAGATAATTATTTTTTATTTTCAATAAAGCCTGGAATACACTACACAATTTTTGCCTCGATTTTACTGTCTGAACAAGTTTACGCTAGTTGAGGAAAGTCAGAGCCAGTCAGCCGATTACAGCTGACAGATTCCACAGAAAATCGCGTAGTGTATGATGGTCACATTCTAAATTTTTTTAGCTTCAGACTTTGATTCCATCCAGTCGGAGGATATCAAACATGTTTGATATTTTCAGCCGATTTTAGAACACATATGTTTTCATTTGTCATGCTGCATCTAGCAACAAGGCACACGTTTCTGCGTGAGTTCATTGTGATCTGAACAACTTTAAAGTCTGGTAGTGTATGATCTTCAGACACGTAGTGTATGATGCCCAGTTTTCCTTTTCACCATTAATAAATTCGGTAAGTGTATGATGCCTAGTGTTTTAAAAATATGTTCAGCTTTTAAAAGTTGTGTAGTGCATTCCTGCCTTAAGGCTGTTGTTGTGAGTAGGGTATTCATGCAATACCGGAGGCTGTAGTATCAGAACCGGATTTCTAGGACCCTATAGTTGTATTTTCTTTGTATGCATTTATTATGCCAGGTCTTCCAGCCAGTTCACACCTTTACAATTAATCCAGAACGCGGCAGCAAGATACATTTTTAATGAGACAAGAAGAATGTAAGAATGAATGAAGAACGTCACACCTCTGTTTATTAATTTGCACTTGGCTACCAATAGCTGCTCACATAAAATTCAAGGCATTAATGTTTGCCTACAAAACCACCACTGGCTCTGCACCACTATACATAAATTCTAAATTACTTTAGACTTTTGTGCCCTCTAGAAGTTTGCGTTCTACAAGTGAGGGTTGCTTTATTGTGCCTTCCCAAAGAGGCATAAAATCACTTTCACAGACTTTTAAATTAAAGGTTTCCTCCTGGTGGAATGACCATCTTCAAGTGTCGGCTAAAAACACATATCTCTTCCATCTTTATTTGAATCAGGGGTCATCAAACATGATTCTGGAGGGCCTGTGTCAAGCAGAGTCTAGCTCCAACTTTCCTCAACACACCTGCCTGGAAGTTTCAAGTATACCTAGTAGGGCTGTCGTGATTTGTCGATTTTTTGTTTTTGTTTTTTTAAATCATCGACTTGATTTTGTTTGCGTCGACTAACCAGCAAAATAACGGAAGTGGCGCATTTCACAGACGAGAATCCATAAAACACATTTTTAGACTATTTTTCAAGGCTGGATGATATATTAAACCCATTTAAAAATCATAATTAAGCATAATTGTGCATTCACAAATGCTAGGATTTAATTAATTATATGCGATGCAGTTTTAACACAGTATATGCTCTTTAATTATTTACATGCGTGTAGTTTACGTACAGGCGTCACACAGCGGCTCCATTCACAGTAGTTCCACAGAAACTATTATTTGTTAATGTTTAATGTTATTATTTACTTATTATTTATAAGATTCATCTGGGAAAGCAACGTGCGCCAATTCATAAGATTTGTAAGGTAAATAATTTATAAATCTACGCAAAACAAGGAGAATACATCATGATTTCAAAATAAAAGCTCAAACCCTCACTCTGAGTTTACATGTTTTTGATGTCCACATATTCATTTAATTACAGTGGCTATAGCATTTCTGTCCTAAACAAATGGCCAACTATTAAAGATTAAGTGGACATTTTAATTAAATGGTGCTTGGTCAATATTAAACGAGTATTAGATCGCACTTAGAAATGTGTAAGAATAATCATCCTTGGCGCCCCTGCAGGCCTTTGTTGTTATGCGTAATGTACATTAGCTCTATTGTTTATAATACATTATGTAGTTTAACTGTTTTGTTTAATAAAAACATTTGATTTCTTGCTTTTGATACTAGAGGTTGACCGATATGGGTTTTTCTCAAGGGCAGCCGATGGCTGATATATGATGCAGATTTTTTTGGCTAATAAGTGTGGCCAATTTTCTTTCTTTTTTCTTTTTTTCTTCATCTCATAATATCTAAATCAAGTAAAAAGAAGTAAAGTGATACATAAAATTGCTTAAATTAAATGACTAACCCTAACTGTGCCTGAGCGCATCTGATCCCCAAAGCCCCGTTTGACTAATGTGATCGCTCCGTGCTCGGGTGTGGTTCGTTTAGCAGGCCCTTTAATTTAACAGGCTCTATAATTTAATTATAGAAAATCGATTTGGTTGTAGTGCTGGGCGGTATGACCAAAAATTTATATCACAGTATTTTTCTAAATTAAACCCTTTCTAAATTAAACCCATTTCCTAAATAATTCACATTCACATCAAGCATATGAAAGGAAGAGTACAACATTAATATCCATATGTTTCTTGCGTAGATGGTTTTAATATTCAAGGAATAACTGACTGTCTTGGTGCAACAAAGGAAGCACATGTGGATTGGCTCTACTTTGTCTTGTGTCTTCATGCCTAGCTGGCATTACACTGGTATAGATTGGACACTGCAAGTACTTCTATAATTTAAGTGGGTAGAATAAAAGTCATCATAGCAGTTATTTGAGAATTGGCTTACTATTCAGATGGAGCATAGCGTCCTGGAGATGTTGTCTGACAGGAGTCCCGCCCCCGACTCTGCTGGGGTGCAGGCCATCAGCTCGGAAAAGCTCTAAGACGCTCCCAGAAAAGATTACAATTATTAACAAAGAGAAGTTTCTGATCTTTACTCCATGACAACAGCCATTCGTTTAAAGCAAACAGTCTACTGAACCTTTTCTGTATTTTAGATACAGTCTTACAGTTTTCGGAGAGAATGGTTGAAAGACTTTGAGTGGCTCCGCTATGAAAATGCACTGTGCTCTATGAACTGCATTCACTTTACAGCCTGTGGGATGGAGTTGTCAGGTAACAGCATTCGCCACCGAATCTACACATTTTAAGCTCGAGAGCTTGGTTAAATACATAGAGAGTGCCAAGCACAAAAAAAATGCAGAGACAAATGTGTGGCAAAATGTTCAGGATCATCAGGTTCAATCTTTAAGGTCTTTAATCATCAGGATGCTCACATAGGGGTCTGTGATAAAATCGTAATTGTTGTTTTAACGATGTGTGATTTTGACACAGAGTATATTGCAAAACCTAAACAAAACACCTACATTCAGTGCACGCATACATGACTTGATGAAGTCTAGTATGTTAGATTAGTGCACGTGCGCACTTAGAGTGCGTTTTTTTTCACTGTATGATTCAGTCTATTAAAATGCATCACAAAATTCAAGATATGGTGGCTTTGTATCATTTCATATAGTTAATATCACACGAGGAGTGCAGTTTTTTCCTCCAAAAATCTGCATGATTACAAATGTTATATTGATTGTATACAACAATTCAATCAACAAGAAGTTAATATTAAGATATTTATGTTTTAGACGCCATATATGTTGTTTTTGCACCATTTCGACAACAAAAATAATTCCAAACTCAGCCACAGCACTGTTTCACGTCTCTGAGAAACATGACGGCGTTTTGTTCATGAATGAATCAACCGTTTTAATTATTTGGTTCAGTCGCAGTGACTCACTCATTAACAGTCACTGGCTGTTTTAATTTCACATTTAAAGTATCTTAATTTTTTTTATATATAATTTCAAATATCGGTATTCAACGTTTGTTTACAGTTTACAGTATTAAAGGTAAACATTTTAACGTATTGGAAAATATTAATTTCTATCACTGCTGAGAACTGACCACCACACAGAATAAGAATATCAAAGTCAGCTGTCCACGGTAGTCCTTAAGATCAGCACAATAACACACTCAGCAAAATATCGTCTAATTATCATTATCGATAAAATCCTAGAAAAAATAGAGTTTTTTGTCAATATCGCACAGCCCTATCTGCCAGCCGTTACGTGCAATTGGCAGATATGAATCTAAAATGTAACACTGCATACACCATCCTAACCCTCGCCAAAGAGGAGCGCTCTCTCTGTTTAACCCAACTCAGATTAACTTAGGTGGTTTACGAAAGAAATCTGTCAGTGTTCTTTTCATTTTCTCTCTTCAGCCCTTTGCATTTCCCATGGTAGTTAGCTCCCTGACACCTGACTGTGGAAAGCAGTGACTGGGTCATTGACAGCAATCTAAAATCGGCGTTTAAGTTAAGAAATGTAAAGATGAAATCTGTTAATATAGCATTTGTAGTTGTGGTGCTCATTCATTTTTTTGTGGGCGCTTCTACATTTTAGCTGGTGCCCTCAAGTAAAAAAAGTTAATTTCGAGCCCTGGATAGTCTAAAATCAAGGATTTAAAATGTATTTTGTAGCTTAAATGCATCCTGGTCAGCATCCAATTCACACGCCAAATCCTGAAGAAAACTTACATTAACCTGATAATATGAATTATATTACGGTTTTATTTATTTGTAAAAAATGTAATATAGATTCTCCCAACCTAATCACAACCATCTGTGTTTATGCAAATATTCATCGAAACGGACATTGCCACTTTGTGTGTGTTTGTCCCTTCAAGTGTGATGTGATGCCAAAGAACTCAATTCAGTATTCGTACGCTGTTAAATTAAAATTAATATCTGATGAAACTCTTTATTTTTGTATTTATTTTTTAATGAAGTATGCCCACTCGGGTACTTGTTTAGTAAGATTTTACCAGAAAAGATTTTAGAGTATTTATGATATGTTAATTAAAAAAATCTTGTGTAATTTTAACTGCTGTATTTTTGTGTTGAGTGCTTTGACTCCGTGTTGCTTCAAGTGCATCATTCTGCGCACGAGATGCGCATAAGCGCTTTGTGCCACTCTATATTGGAGCCTTTTTCATTATGATAGTTTTCCACAATGAATGAGAATTAATAGCCTTTCTTGTTCTGTCCTATCTATTATATGTTGTTGCCTCCATTATGGGGCTATACATTTAAAATAAATATTTTAATTTATAGTATATATTTATATATAAATATATTTACTTGTTTTTCATGAATGCATTTTACAACAATACAAAGAGCAATTTAACATTTTACCAGATTTAGTATTACACTTAAGTATTAACTATAAATCAAACGAACAAAACATTTCTCTAAACTCTTTCAGGAGTGCTCAGATAGCTGACCTGCAACAGAAGGTCTTGGATGCGGATAATGAGGGACGGACAAAGCAGCGCTGGGATTCTATCACAACCATAGTAGAGGCCAAGAGCGCCCTGAAGATTCTCATGACTGAGGTAAAGGCAAAACATTGTAATATTTAAGGATTACTAACTAGTAGTAGTATAAATATTTTCTTCATAGAAGTAAAAATAGTTAAGTGGGTTATTTAAATGGTTCCTTTTAAAGGGCAGTTCTTTTTGCTGTTTACACTTGCCCATCGTAACTACTGTAACATAATAAAACCTAAATAGATTACAAGGTGATCTGGTCTTCAAATAGTCTACAGTTTTCTCCACTGGATTTTGAGACAGTGAGGGGGAGGGGGCGAATTTTTGGTTAAGTTGAGTTAAGTCTGGTGCACTTTAAGAGTTCACAGTTGAAAGTTCCACCCCCTTTTCAGTGACCAAATTGAACAGAAACGGTATTTGTATTGTCTTGTACTAGGGTTGTGATGGTGAGGAAATTTTCCCACCGGTTAATCGAAGTGTGACAACACCGGTTATACCGGTATCACCGTGGTGGGGGTGTCGTTTGAGTTTTTCCTCGCTTTCCTTTTGTTTTAAATACCCTGTAAGAGCCGTGCGCATTTTACTTTGACTTTCGTATCAGCGGCAATTCGGCGTGAAGCAGTTGTTAGTTTTTAGTTTCCCTCTTTCCCTAATTTTCCTTTGTTTAAATAGCTTATAAAAGTACCATGCACATTTTATTTTCACTTTGAAGAAATGTAATTCAAGCAACAACAAAATACAACGTTGAACATAGGGCTGTGACGGTATTGGATTTTTTCCTACCACGGTGAAGCAGCAACAAATATCGCGGTTTGGCAGTTAATCGCACGGACACAGTCAACACAGTGTTGAATGTTCAACACTTTCGTTACCATATAGCTATAAACTATGATAAAAGTTCAAAAGCATGCATTGATTAATCTAATGTTGTATAAAAAAAAAACTGAGAAAGTTATTCCAAAAGTGCGACCAGTGTGAAGAATGAGTAGAACCCTGAATGACTTGATCAAGAACGCATGCATCTTGTAAATGAACATGGAAATGAATAATTATAAAGTCGGTCTTAATTATTTTTAAAACAGCAAATTAAATGAACAATAACAACAAAATAATGTTAATCTCTATAACTTTTTTTTTTTTTTATATCTTCTGAGTTTAATAGGAATTATGGAACAGTCTTTGTCATCGTTTGTAACCCATTCTTTGTACAACAAATTATTAAAAGAATAACAACCTGAGCAAGCTGCAGAAACAACAAGCCGATCTCAACATGCCCCGTGCTTTGTTCTGATGAGATGTGCTAAACTTTGATTCCTATTTCTTTAAACATTGTTTTTCGGGTAACAATCCGTGTATATAAATGCACTTGTCCAAACGCAACTTGTTGATAACTGTTTGTTGAAACGCATCGTTTGTAACAGCAAATTAGGGTGTAATTAATATTATTTGACAATTTGTTAGGCTACATTTATAATAACCTTTTTAAAGTGCAAAATAAAAGAGGCTTCTTTTCTTCCTGACCTGACCGTTCCTGTTAAATATATCTCGTTTCCACTACTGAAAGAGAAAGAGATAACAAATAAAAATTTAATCGGCACAAAATGTATTTTATTGTAGGCTATTTATTTTATTAGTCTTGTCCAGAATCAAATTCATTTGAACATTTTGTTGTCAACATAAGTGCCGCAGAGAAAAAAAACCATTCATGTAGGCCAGTTTGTACAAAAATGTAAAAATAGCATATTTGTTATTTTTATTTTTCTTGTCAAAAGTCAACATGTTTAACATTTTGCTGTCAACACAGTAGGAAAAGTGTTGCAGAGGAAAAAAAAAGACATCTGTCATTTATATTTATATGCAAAATATGAACAAAACCTTTGGCTTAGACTTTGCAAAATTAAATCTCTTTTTCTTGAAACCAAACAATTTAACTTCCCTGAGAAGAATGTCCCGAGTCAGACTTGCCTGACATGGTTTTCCTCGCAGTAAACTGACAATTTTGCAGTTGGAAATGAACATCCTTCAAGGACCATCTTTTGCTCCACCCTTATTCTGCTCTGTCACTCATCAACGGGGCTCTAGGCAAAACCCTGCTGTGCCGCCCCCACTTCACTCAAATACGATTTTAAAGATGCATGTGAAAGATTGGATCATTTGTTTGACACAACTACATTAAAATAAAAGCAGACACGGGCATGTTTTATTATTATTAAATGTTTCCCCTACTGCAATGTAAAATAAATAATAAATAACCACTAGTAAAGCTGCAAATGCAAATTAAGTGTACAAGCCTGAAGTGGCCATGGGTAGATTTAGGAGAATCCTCAGTGAGCAGCGCAAAACAGCTGGTGTAGTCAGGGCTTAATCTGAACAAACCCGGTCCTGATCGGCACCTCCAAACTCTGATCATCTCATTCGGCGGATCCGCTTCCTCCAGTGAAAGACGTTCATGTCAGGATTATTCCATTTTTAAATTCCCTTTTATTTTAATATTGCTTTCAATTTTCGCTATAAATGTAAGTTTCGTGTTTATTTTTTTATAATTTGGTTAATTTTAGTGTAGTTTTTATTTTGTGAAGTTTTCTACCCTATAAAGTTTAGTTTCGGTTTTAATTTTAGTAATTAAAGTTTAGCAGAATTAAAATAACACTACCAGAGCACGGACCAAAGACATTTTAATTTAAGCTTATTGACGCAAACCACTAGCGACACTAAATTAAAACATGCTGAGATTGATTAGAAAATTTTTAATTTGATTATTTTATTTAGTTGCTGTTGGTTTCGTTTTGTTTTAGCTTGTCATTGTTTTTTTAATTATTTCTTTACTTGTCTTAATGCTTTTATTTTTGTCAAATACAGTTCTTAATACAACATATTTCACCGTTTAAACATGTATACAACATTTCTTAAAAAAAACACATAAATAAAAAAACAAGGGATACATTGAACATTTTTAAATATTAATCAAAAGTTTGATAATTCACAGAACATTCTACAAAAATAGTTCACTATTCAAGTAACCTAACGCATCACACGCACACGAACATCCCTGCCCTCCTCTACAGCCTGTGGCACTGCCACCACAGTCTACTACTGGGGGTAAATCCCAAGCATTCTCATAGGCCTCTCCATTGCTGTTAAAAACATCCATATGCCGAGACTGAAGAACACCATTCCATCGATATGCTCCTTTGTTGTGTGCTTGTGTGTGGCGTGTTCACGATGATGTCACGGCAGTAGAGGCGGCGCAACTATAATGACACGTGAATAATCCCCCCCCCACTCTAAAGCGGTACTAAACTGTAGTGGAAACGCAAACCGAGCCGTGCCATAACGAGCCGTGCCGAACTATACAACTATAAAATTGGAAATTCTATTTAAATACATATTTAGCAGTAAAATTAACTAATATTACCAACAGTAACATCTATAAAAGGTTAACATTAGCGCTGTCTGCCATTCAATTACATTTTTTTTTAAATATTTTTTCTATAATTCAAAAAAGGTGACTAAACGCATATTACTATATTTGTTGTCTCATTTTCAGACTGAACTTCCAAATTAATATAGAAACAACATAAAGATTGTATATTTTAAATGTTTTTAATGGCATTTTTACTAGCCTATTATTAATGAAGTATCATTGATACAAATAATGTTACTGTTGTCTCTATTACATTTTAGCCGTTAGTTATAGCCATTTAATATTACAGTATAATTGAAATGTTATGATACTATTTTTAAAATGTAGTAGGCTTTGAAAATTATAACTTTTTATAAGTGAACTCATAACAATCTTCACATAAACTATAAATTGTATGCATAAGCTATATTGATTATTCTTTATTCAAGCTACAAAAGTTAATCAGCAAGCAGAGCAGTCAAGTGATTTCTCTTTTTCTTTAGTTTTTTTATTTACATCAATCACAGACTGCAGCAGGTTTCACTTTAAAAGCTGCGCTGTTTCTTTAATAAAACCTGATGCACATGATGCGGATGTGACGGATCCAATTTTCTCCCAACTCTTTACGGTAATTTGGGATTTTATAACTGATTTAAGACTGTTTTTATGAGGTAACTCACCAAAACCATGTATTTTTACGTCATTGTGTGTGGTTTTGTCCATTGAAGCGCTGGTGCGCTTGTCTGAAGCGGCTCAGCTTATGAGTACAGCCAAACGCGCAGATTTTCAAACTATACTTCCTGCTTTGATAAAAATCTTCATCCAGTGTCGGCGCTATTTCTCGCCAGAAGTTATAACACTGTCTTCAAACTAACGTTAGAATTCTGGATATCTCATAACTTACTCACAAAAGTGCTTGTCAGCGCTGCCATTTATTGATGTTGCGGTCTCCGGTAGATTGTTATTGCGTCTCTCCCTCTTCTTTTTGGCTGGCCCGGGCCAGAGTTGCCACCTTGTGAACAAACTAATTAGTGCAAGAACAATTCAAGGCGAATGTGCAACCTGCATTCTATTCCTTGGGCCAGATGAAGATGATTGGCGGGCCGGATTGGGCCCGCAGGCCGCCAATTGAATAGCCCTGCTATAGACAATATGCATTTGAGAAAAAAATTGGGTGAATTCTAATTATTTGGGGACTAGCTCCCCTCAATGTTTATGGTGGTAATTGCCCTGATCAGACATGAAAATATGTTCTGACACTATCGTGCAGTCTGTAATATGACATTAGCAATTTTTGCAAATATTTATTTGAATAACATGACCGTAAATATTAATGTTTATGAATATATATAAATAATGCTTATATGGTTCTTTTTGTTCACTTGGGCAGTCATGTTGCTCCTGTAGCCAGTTTACACTGAGATAATTCATACCCCTTCAAAGCCATGGTTTAGGGATTTTATAAAAAAGCTTAGCTGTAAAATAACTGTAAACCATGGCTTCTTGGGGATTTTTACTGTTTTCTTTCTTTATTTTATTTTTTATTGGAGTTTCATTAATTTGTATGCCAGAAATGTAAAAATAGGAATGTCAATTGATAACAAAGGTTTAACTAAAAATTGTAATTTTTCAGATAAGCTTAAATTTTGTTTTGTTTTCAAGTCTGTCAGTAACAGTATGTCTGAGGTAGACTTGCTACCATTCACACACAACACTTTATCGGTTTATTTTATGGAGCTATTTGTTTTGTACTGTCGTGTAATAAGGTTGACTATTTTTGTGCACCTGTTTCAGGTTGTAGCTTCCAAGGCTGCTAATGCCAAGCTGGAGAGTGAGCTGAAGCAGGAAAAGACAAATCTGCTGGATATGCAGAAGATATTGTGTGATGAGCGGAAGCTCATGTCTGCCATGGATATGGAACATCAGAGTCAACTGGTAGAAATGGAGCAGAGACACCAGGAGAAGGTCTGCTTTCATAGAAGCTCTTCATAGATTTTATAATGCTATTGTCAAAGTAAAGCATAAGGCAAAGTTCCCTTTTTTTCATTGAATTAATGTTGCATTTAAATAAGTTTCACTTTTTACATTTAATTTTTTTCACAATTTCACTTGTTGTCTTTAAGAGTGTAATTAAATTATTTAATGGAATATTTGTGTAATAATATTTACACTGCAGAACCATTTAAACTAAATGCAAAAAAGGTGATCAAAATGGAGAGCAGTTACATTAACTAAAATGGGCACTTTTCCTTTTGCGTTGATACACAGTGGCTGCGTTTACATGCACAATTGTTGGTTCAATCGGACTGAATTCATTCCGATTGATGAATCTGAATGTAGTGTTTACATGAACGCTAAATAAAGTGATCAGGTTAATGTGCGCGTTTGTCACAGGCTTCAAATCGGAATAGATTTTTTGGGGGACATTTTTGACACTGCACAAATATACTGTTTCTCACTGTTTGCACATAATTCCACTCTCCTACGCTGCTTATTTATTTGTTTTTAACAGCAGAATTAATATTTTTCCATTTATAGATGTAATTTCGGATAGGCAAGTGTCAGAAAAAAGCATATTTACGTATTTGAATGTATGGCTATTGTACAAAGCAGGCTACTGTAAATAAACTTACAATTACAAAATACACATTAAGGGGCATTAGACACATTTTAATCTTAACAGAGGAATATTTGTTGTACAAATTAATTTCGCGACGCAATAAATCGTATACTTGACCGCAACATACTGTTAATTAAATCAATATCGTTCTGACGTGCTTGTGTCATGCAATCTACATTATGCAGCGGCACCTAGAGGCAGGTGTCAGTCACTACCGAAGGTGCGACACGCAGCCTGACAATGTGACACAAGACGCAGTCCATTGATATGTCACAAGTTTATGTCACAGGTTTGGCATGTGCCAATGGCGTCTGTGCGTCAGATGTCACAGGTTTGGTATGTGCCAATGGCGTCTGTGCGTCAGATGTCATGGCGTCTGTGCGTCAGATGTCATGTCACGTAATGTTAAAACTGCCTCTCCCATTTATCTGCTCGGACCGGAGCCGCGGGTTGCTCTCGATCACGCGACACGTTATACACAGCGCTGGGAGATACAGTGAAGAAAGTAGTCGAATTCACCGCGGCAGAGGTGGAAAGAGTACAAAAATATTCTACTCAAGTAAAAGTACCATTACATTACTGAAATTTTACTTAAGTACAAGTAAAAGTACCAGTCTAAAAATATACTCAAGTAAAAGTAAAAAGTAGCTCATTTAAAATTTACTCTGAGTAAAAATTACTTAGTTACATTTTAACAATGGGAGGGAGGAAAAACAGGGATAGACCAAAGGTGTCAAACTCAGTACCTGGAGGGCCACAGCCCTACACAGTGTAGATATAACCCTAATTAAACACATCTGATACAGCTAAACTAATCATTTAGGCTTATTTGAACACTACATGGTATGTGTGTTGGAGCAGGGTTGGAACTAAACTCTTTAGGGCTGTGGCCCTCCAAGAACTGAGTCTGACACACCTGGGATAGGCCTATAAATCTCAAACTAGGTGTTTTTAATTAAAGGAATCAGTTAATTAGAATTATAAGACATTTGGGCTGTTACCAGGCAAATTAAATCAGTATCAACAAAATTCATCTTTGCAATGCAGAGGAAACGCAGAAGCTTCATATGAAGTGGCATAGATGTATTTACACTGACATGAATGCATTTTGCCTGCAGTTACAAATGCAGAAATAATGTTTTGATAAATAAGACATAAAATGTGACCCTGAACCACAAAACCATAAGGGTCCATTTTCCTAAATTGCGATTTATACATCATCTGAAAGCTGAATAAATCATATTTCCATTGATGTATGGTTTGTTATGATCGGACAATATTTTAAAATCTGGAATCTGAGGGAGCAAACAATCCAAATATTGAGAAAATCTCCTTTAAAGTTGTTCAAAGTAAGCTCTTAGTTTTGATATATTTACAGAATATATTAATGGAACATGATCTTTACTGAATATGCTAATGATTTTTGGCATAAAAGAAAAATGTATAATTTTAACCCATACATTGTATTGTATGGCCCATGTATTGTTGGCTATTGCTACAAATATACCCCAGCGACTTAAGACTGGTTTTGTGGTCCAGGGTCACAAATGTTAAATAGTCATTAGAAATAAAAAATAATAATAATAAAAAGATACTTTAAATGTTAAATTAGAACCACCAGTAGGTGTCAGCAAGTCACTGATAAGTGAGTCATTGTGATTGAACAATCATTTAAACGGTTAATTCATTCAGGAACAAAACACCGTCATTGCTCAGAGTCAGAGACGCAAAACTGTGTTTGGTATTATTTTTGTTATCGAAATAGAGCAAAAACAGGCAATATGGTGTCTAAAACGTCTCTTAATTAACTTCTTGTTTTTTGAACTGTGTAAAAAGAAAAACTACATGCCAATGTAATCATGGTGATTTTTTGAGAAAAACGGCATTCTTCGTGTGATGTTGACTTACTATATTAAATTATATAAATTTTCTGCTTCTATATCTTCAATTTTGTGATCATTCTAAACGCATTTTAACAGACTGAATCACGCAGTGAAAGAAAGCACTCCCGTTAAATCAACAATTATTATATTATCTCAGATGATATTGCACACCCTGCACCACTGTCTTTTTGGCTCATTTGTGCAAAACCTTTTGCTAAACCGTCAAAGCTTCGTTTTAACCACCAATGCAATGATGTAAGTATTTACGTTACCTCTAACTTAACTTACATGCTTGCGAAGGCGATGTCGAGATGTTATAAGCTGCTAGTTCGGTCTCCCGAGGCAAACACAGCTTACACATAATAGAGCATGAATATATGGCCAGGGGTTCAACTTCATTTCCTTCAATTCAACTTCAGCAGAATATGACGGGGTTTGGTTTTCAGCTGGGTCTGCACCATTAGGGGCCGTTCACATATCGCGCCTAAAACGCATGGAAAACGCTAGGCGCGCTGCTTTCTCCTTTTTCCAATGTGCTCGGGCGGTTGCGCTCCGAGGCGTTTGTCGTTGCTAAGCAACCATCAGCTGCGCTCTCCGTTACAAGAAGGAAATTTCACACATGACCTGCGGTGCGCTTGCGGCATTCTGAAAAGTTGAGATGTTTTATATCGATGCGCGCGCGCGGACGCCGCTTGAAAAACGAGCAGCGTCGCGACCGCGCCGCTTCCATTATGAGCGCATACCGCCTACATTTGAAATAACGAACTTAAGCGCGCAAAGACGCGATATGTGAGCGCCCCTTAAAACGCCTGTCTTGTTCGTCTGCATCTTTCTTGTGATTTTAGCGCCAGTTTCTTCTTCTGCCCATTATTTACTGCAGTTGTTTCCACGGAGCGATTTTTTACTCAGTAACGAATGTGTTTTCAAATGTAGTACAATACTTCCCACAAAATATACTTAAGTAAAAGTAAAATTACAGATTAAAAAAATTACTTAAAAAAGTACAAGTACACAAAAAAGCTACTCAATTACAGTAACGCGAGTAAATGTAATTCGTTACTTTCCACCTCTGCACCGCGGAATCAAAAACATCTCTGTCAAATCTTGTGAGAAGCATTCAAATTCGGCACAAAATTGTTAAAGCTACAGACATCAGAATAAACATTGTTCAATAAACATATCACCACCATTCACCATGGATTTAACATGGTAAAACTACAGGAACAACTTGTGGCAGAAATGGTCTAATGTCTTAGTGTTTTTAAATGCTTCTCACAACTTTTCCCAGCACTTCAAAGCTTTAAGTATTACCGAATTTTAAAGTTATTTTTAATGTGATGACATTATTTGTTCATCCTTCATAGGTTGCCCCATTTATAAAACAAAAAGTTTCATAATGTAGGAAAGCAAACACTTATTTAAAAATAAAAAATACATTGAATTACCTCTATTAGATGGCTGCAGGAAAGTACTTATAGGCTTATCAGCCATTTCCACATATATATATATATATATATATATATTTTTTTTATTTATTTTTTTTTTTTTTTTTATTATATTTAGACATTATGAATGACATTGATAAAAGTTCATTTTGAATTGCATCTCAACTACCTAGATGGCACAAGTATATCTGTAAGACGTCTGCTAAAGATCTGGGAAACATCTGCTGTGTAATCTGATAAACATCTCAGAAGCAGTTTTACATGCATTTAATAAATCTCTATTTGACATCTGACTGAAAACATATTAGAGACGTATCGCAGATGAGCAAACACTCTTAAAAATACCTCTTGAATATGTAAATGCAGACATCAGATAGACATCTCCGAGATGTACATGTGTGATTAGGGTGAGTGCTTTACTGTCAGGTGCTGGTGCCACCTTCTGTAGAACTTAAAGGCACTGGTGCTGGTGTCCTTAAATGCTAGTCTGGAGCCCTACAATGGGTCTCGAAGTCAGAAAAGTCATAACAATATTAGAAGAATGTTGTCTGTGGTATATTTTCACTGCAAAACAATAAGAAACGCAAATTTTGAGAAAAGCCGAAGCAATATCAGTCATTTTAGGCCGCACAAATCTGAAAAAAGTCCTGCGAAATCCTCGAGAGACTGGTCTGAGAGGAGCGGCATGTTCAGTTAAAACAGATATTATTGCTTCTCTAATTTTACATGCAAATATAGCCGAAATCACAGCACAGGAATTGTTTGAAGAAAATAGTTTGAAGCCCTTAAAACAGTTAATTTAGATGTTACGTCCCTACGTGGCGCAGACCGTTTTACTCAGGCCAGAGCCGCAGGCTGCTCTCGATCATGCACCACCGTTATACAAAGTGCTGGGAGATACAGTGAAGAAAGTAGTCAAATTCGCTGTAGAATCAATAACATCTCTGTCAAATCTTGTGATACGTATTCAAATTCAGCGCAGAATTCTGTGAAAGCTACAGATATCAGAACAAATGGCACTAATGTGGAAACCAGAAAAAATATTGTTCAATAAACACAAATCTTCACCATTCACCATGGATTTAACATAACTACATGAACAACATGTTGCAGAAATGGTCTAATGTTTTTGAGTGTTTTTAAATGCTTCACACAACTTTTCCCAGCAAGCTTAAAGTATTACCAAATTTGAAAGTTATTTTTAATGTATTGACATAATTTGTTCATCCGTCATAATTGCCTCCATTTATAAAACAAAGTTTCATAATGTAGGAAAGCAAACACTTATGTAAAAATAAAAAGGACATTAAATTACCACTATACAGCTGCTATATGGAGACTTATAGGCTTATTAGCTTGTAGGCTTATTAGCCATCTCCACTCCCTATATATATATATATATATAATTTTTTTATTTTAATTATTATTATATTTAAACATTATGAATGACAGTAATAAAAGAGAATTGTATCTGCATCTCAACTACCCAGACAGCTCAGGGAACCTGTAAGGTGTCTGCTAAAGATCTGGGAGTAATCTGCTGTGTAATCTGATAAACGTCTCAGAAGCAGTTTTACATGCATTGTCATGTCTATTTGACATCTGACCGGAAATGATTTGGATACATATTGCAGATGAGCAAACACCCTAAAAAATAGGTCTTGCAAATATCACCGCAAATTGAGAAAAGCCGCAGCAAAATCTGTAATTTTAGGCCGCAAAAATCATGAAAAAGTCCCGCAAAATCCTGTAGGGACTGATTAGAGGTTAAGGATGTCTATGAAGTATATGTATGCAATTAATATAATGTTAAACATTCGGTATTAATTCCTGTATAGCTGATGTAGGCTAGCTGATAAGCAAAGCACGCTGACTGAATTGAGCGCACGGCAGCATACGTGCGCTAGCTTGTCGAGTTAATATCCCCTTCTCTCTAGGGTTGGGTATCATTTGAATTTTATCGATTCTGATTCTGCTTATCAATTCTGATCCTTTTCAATTCCCAGTTTCGATTCCGATGTGATTAAATAATATCAAACATTTAACCCGTCTCTTTTTTGCAAACCATTTATTGGAGCTGAATACCATGAACAAAAATCAACAGGCTACATAAAACTGGACTCTTTAAAAGCTGTTTGTGTGCAAAATAGAACTGCATGATTCTGGATAAATTGAGTTTTTGGGGGATTTGGGGGGTCAGCGCGAACAACACTGATTTAAATGTTCAAATCACACTGATGTGATTGTATGCTGCACGGACGAACCAAGTGATCACAACGTTGTGATCGTGCACGTCAAAGGTTGAGGAATGAAACCGAACAATGTAATTTAGGAATATAATCATGTTGCCGTTTGAATCGCGGTGTTTGGTGCTTTAACGATCTATTAAACTAAAGTGCTTTGTCATGTTTTGGTGGTGACACCTCACTTGCAACATGTTTAGCTATTACAGATATTATACTTAACTTGTTTGGCTTCTGATTGCAAATGTAGCCACTTGGAGAACTTTGGAGAGATTAGCTAGCAAGGTCCTGAAAGATTGCTAGGTCCGGTCTTCACAGATGAAGAAAAAAAAGCAAATAGGAATCGATAGGCGGAATTGAAATTTTAATTTGAAAAGTATCCGATTCTGGAATTGGAATCGATTTTTTGATTCTCAACCCTACTTCTCACAGACATCACTGAAACATTTGTAGTTCGGTTGGATATGTCTTTGGAACACAATTTAAGATATTTAGGATGAAAACCGGAAGGCTTGTGACTGTCCCATTGACTGCCAAGTAAATAACACTGTCAAGGCCCAGAAAAGTATGAAAGACAATGTCAAAATAGTCCATCTGCCATCAGTGGTTCAATCTGAATTTTATGAAGCGGCAAGAACACTTTTTCTGCACAGAAAACAAAAATAACAACTTTATTCAACGATTCGTCTCCTCCGCATCACCATAACACCATTTATTTATGCTTTGTTTTGAACAAAGGCCGTGTATCCGTGTGGTGTGGCTGACACAGAACAGCATTCGCTGTTTGCGTCCAGCGGAGACTCTCCTAAATGGCGCTACGGAGATTAATTGTTGAATAGTTGTTCTTTTGTTTTCTTTGAACAGAATTATTTTTCTCGTCGCTTCATTAAATTAAGATTAAATCACTGATGCAAATGGACAATTTTGCAGATGTCTTTCATACTTTTCTGAGCCTTGACCATGTTATTTACTTGGCAGTCAATGGGACAGTCACAAGCCTTCCGGTTTTCATCCAAAATATCTTAAATTGTGTTCCGAAGACAAACAACGCTTTTACGGGTTTGGAACGATATGGGGGTAAGTGATTAACCCTCTGGTGCTTAAGGGTGTATTGAGTCCTGGAGAAGTTTTGACATGCCCTAGTGCTGGGCGGAATACCGGTTTAGGGCTGTAGCTAGGGTTGTGAATCGAAAATCGATTCCGATTCCAGAATCGGATACTTAAGGTCAGGAATAGAGATCGACCGATATATCGGTTTACCGATATTTTTCCCGATATTTAAGCATTTTACCATAATCGGTTATCGGTTTTGTAAAAAAAAAAAAACGTTTTTTTGTTGTTGTTTTTTTCTTTACATACATAATTATACAGAGTATAACCAGCAGTGAAATTTTGTTCTCTGCATTTGACCCATCCAAGTACACACACACCTGGAGCAGTGTTCACTCAGGAAATGCTCCAGCACGACCACACATGTAACTTTATACAAGATTAACTTGTTTGAAACACGCTGAATTATATTAACATTTACTATAGAACCATTATTTCGCCAATAAACATCTAAATAAATCAAAATTAATTATTTTCTCCACAAGCGATCGCAGTTTGAGTATAGTTCTGTGTAAATGCATAGATAAACCGCGCTGTCAGCAGTTATTTCATAATCTAGAATGACAAAAACATTTGAATAATTCTGATAAAACATGCCAGTTGAGAAATGCAATAAAATACAATGTTTTGTTTGTTATAGCTTATTTCAATATTCCAGAGAATATTATTCAGGGAAATAACATTATCCAGTGAATTATTATTCACTCTTTAGCCTATTAAACAGCTTACAAACCTAAAACTGTAGTTTAAAATGAAGTTGATATTTTGTTTGAGTTTTCCCTCTTTTCCTCAGGTTTTAAATAGCCTGTAAGCGCCGTGCGCATTTTACTTTGACTTTAATATCAGCAGCAAATTCAGCGTCAAGCAGTGTTTAAAATAAAAAACAGCAAATACTGTGGAACCAAATAAATGAGAAACGAATGTTGTTTTTTTAAACATTATCACTTAGATCAGGGGTAATAGATCGTATTCACCTCTCTACGTATTCTGTGTTTCGGAGGAGAAATACGGTTCTCATGGCGCTGTGAATACAGACTGAACGGCGGCTCAAAACCGCTGTATGAGCACATGATACACAAACTACTGCTCTCGCTGGATAAAAGAAGCCAGTGTCACACTAGTACACACAAGTTTGGATGGGCAAGTTTTGTAATCAAGGTAAAGCTGATTACAGTGACATGATCGTGCATTAGGCACGCGTTATGTCCGTTATAAATGATGCGCAAACGAACCGTGTATGTGCGCTTTCGATCTCTATAACATCATATTTCTGCTTGAATACAGCTCAGTATATATTTGAATACAGCGACGTGAATAATAATAAAATACTATTTTATTTATCATTATTAAATTAATGCAACAAAGATACATCACAACAAGCCTTTTTAATTATTTATTTAATGTGTATTTTATCATTTATTTACTTTTCACTTGGTAGATCTCGGTGAGTTTTCTCCTTGACCTAGATTAATGTCAGACTCAGAAGTCAAAACGGGCACTTTTACATTTGGTTTCGAAACTCTTCCACATCGTCTTGTCTGTGTCACCTCACTCTTCTTGTCCGTCATCTCTCTTCACGTGATAAATGAAATCTGATCTGTGATGTAGAGGTCTGTGCGGGACTATTTTAGGTTGTATTCCGCACACATCCGCTCCCGCGAAATATTCTGTTTGTTCACATTTCTGCTGAAAGAAAGAGAGCTAGGCTAACAAATAAAAGTTTAGTCTGCACAAAAGTGTATTTATTTTATTTTCATCTTGTCAAGAGTCTTGAATTTATTGACTGATAAATGTCAATAACATTTTGCTGCCAACACGGAATAAAGTTTCACAGAGAGGAAAAAAGTTATACAAAAATTGTAATCCCTATTATAATTTGTTTTGTCAGGATATAATTCGTTTATGCTGACATTCAGCCTACAACACAATAGGAAAAAAATGTAGGTTTAGCCTAATAGCTATTTTATTAGTCTTGTCAAAACACTAAATTCATTTAACATCTTGCTATTAACACAGTGAAAAGTGCAGCAGAGAAAAAATAAATAAATTCGACACAGTCTGTCATTTAAAATGATAGGATAAGCATAATACAAAAAAAAAGGAAAGAGAATTGCACGTCCTTCAAGGACAGCGGAGTAAGAAATCTGGTCGGGACAGCCGGCAATGCAGACCTAGACTGCTGTGATGCAAGACTCTCGTTCGTTCGATGCGTTGCATTTAGCAGCCGCGTTCAGTTTTAATTTTAGTGTCCTCTATCTGAACGAATTTATTTTTATTACTATAAAAACAATCTAAAGGACGGTGGGGGACGGTGCCATGGTGAGCAAGTGATGTAACAGTGTTGCGGCTTAACACCAGTATAACCGTCCTGCGGCAAGCCTACTTCACTCTGTTATTTATTTACTTTATAACAGTAAATAAATATTGGTTCTGAATATCGGTTATCGGTACATAAACGTATAAAGTATCGGTATCGGTTACAAAAAATCAATATCGGTCGATCACTAGTCAGGAATCGGATACTTGTTGTCAAATTAAAATTTCGATTCCGCCTATCAATTCCTATGCGCTTTTTTTTATTAATCTGTGAGGATAAGTGTGATCTAGCGATCTGCCAGGACCTTGCTCGCTAATCTAAGACTCCAAAGTTTGCCTGCATTTGCGATCAGAAGCCTAATATCTGTGATATCTGTGAAGAAGTATAATATCTGTGATAGCTAAACATGTTGCAAGAGAGGTGTCACCACCAACATGACATTAATTTAATAGATCGTTAAAGATCGCGAACATGACTCAAACACCAACATGATTCTATTCCTAAATTAAAATGATTTGTCTGTTTCATTCCTCAACCTTTGAGGTGTGCGATCACAATGTTGTGATCACTTGGTTCATCCGTGCAGCAGTGCCACCACTGATCTAAGCTTGGCCACCCAGCTGTTTTTGTCCCCTTTTTCTTGACAAGAAATGCCTTTATTAAGACGCGGAACCGGTGTGTGTTTTTTTGCATCCAAATCAAACGAGACTTTTCAGACCCACACTGCAGCTTTGCCTCAGCGCCAGGCACGAGTCAAATTAGTGCGGGAAAGGTACACCAGCCAAATGAGCTTCAATAGAACAATGAGATGCTGTTAGGCTATATGTCAGTAAAATAATCTTTCCTGTTCTGTCAGCTGTCACTGTGTTCATGGCGCACACCCTGATCGCGTCATCATAAATAAGCGCACAAGAAACAAACTGACGACAGACTCGTATACTAAGACATGAAATTACCAAAAAAGCCTATTAAAGCTGCAAACTGTGCATGCATGTGTAACGGATGTATGCCAGTAAGGGCTGTTGTGTGTAAACCTCACTCCCATGACCTCAAAAATAGGCGCTCTAGCGACTGACGCTCCCGTGCCGGCGTCCCGGGTTCGAGACCCGCTCGGTGTGATGGTGTGGACCCGGGGGGTTGTCTATGAATGCATTACATTTCAGAACGTCTCTCAAATGCATACTAAAATATAGGCTCTCGTGCAATGGTTTGCTAAAAAGAGACACGGGATAAATATTTGATATCATTATTTCGAAACTGGGAATCGGAATTGATAAGCAGAATCGGAATCGAAATCGATAAAATTCAAACGATACCCAACCCTAGCTGTAGCTATAGAATACTTTACTAATCGAGTATTCTACCAAAAATTCCATTTGATTAATCAAATAAAAACTACTTGTTCTTTTTAAAGAGCAATCCTAAATATATAATGGACATACAAGAGTCCATACACATAACATTAACACATTATTCAGCAACATGAATTTAAAGTTATTTGGAGAATAAACCCTCTTTAAGTGTGTGGGGTGTAATTAATGTATATAGTTACAGTAAATGGTAGGGATGCACCGAAATAAATTATGTGCCGAAACTGAGAATTCTGAATGTGCTTGGTCGAAAACCAAAAATTATTTGTAATAATTATTTATTTTAATAAGTAATATAATGTAATTTTGAAAGACTTTAAATTTTAATGACACTAAATTTAAAAAACACAAGCCAATAAAATAACCACACTTTTATTGAAAGAAATTTGGACAGAAAATATATTAATATTAAATATCAATGTATTATTTTTATTCAGTTCTATGCAACAGAATCAGACATAACTGTTGTTGTTTTTGACTAATTATCCAAATAATGTATAGTCCTGCAAACAGGGTTTTTCCTTTCTCAAAATGTAGCAGAGGTTGTACCATCCTGAATTATGTGCACACAATGTACCCTTCAACACTTTTTACATGCAATGTATTTTAGGTGTTAAAATAATTATATGATTGAAGAAAATGACAATTAGAAAGTTGTTTTATTTTATCTCACTTAATGTTTTTTTGTTATTTGTTTTTAAAATAGCCTCATGAAATATTTTATTTTTCCTCAGAAATTCTGTGTTGTGTATCTAGTTATCAAATGATTTCATTTATCTTTCAATTATTGACAATTAAACTTTTTTGCAAACAAAGGGAATTTACTATTAAAATTAAAACATGTTAGAAATGTTGTGTGATCATTCCTTAAATTAAGTTTTCAGAATTTTAGTAGTAGTAGTATGTACATTCTGCTGAACAAAATTTCTTTAAAAAAACTGACTTTTATTTTGACGGGTTGCCGTGAATACCTTTACATTTGTGTGTAGATGATATGAGGATAGTTTTACTCAAATGAAACTGTGAAACACTCATGAAGTGACTCTCAGAGCAGTTCTGGAGATGTTGTTCGTGTGTTTGTCGTCATTGAGACGTCACGCGCGCTTCAGTGTGTGTGTGTGTGTGTGTGTGTGTGTTTGCTAAAGCGTCTCTGTCATCCATTTATACAGAGATATGATCGCATAATATGGATAATACTCTATTTATATTTCTGAAAGTCACTGCAATGGAGCAGATCTATTGCTATCAACTTAAAGATGTACCATAGCAACCATCTACAGACACCTTGGCAATTAAATTGGCTATTACATATTTTTGTTTACTTAATATACTATATATATATATATATATATATATATATATATATATATATATATATATATATATATATATATATATACACACACACACACACACACACACACACACACACACACACACACACACACACACACACACATATATCTGTGTGACACTGAAGGCTGCAGTAATGGCTGCTGAAAATTCAGCTTTGAATCTCAGGAATTAATTACATTTTAAAATATCATTCACATAAAATTCACATTTATTTTAAATATAAATAATATTAGATTTGATAATTATAATTCAATTAGATTTGATACCTTCAGAAACCCTGCTATAGACACAGTTTACAGCATCTAAGGGACAGTCACAATATAAATGCATCCAACAAAAGATAACTGAGATACATATAATCTTTCAATATATTGGCCTTTCATTCATGCCTTGTGTCTGATGTATTGTCCAGGTGCTGTATCTCCTTGGTCAGCTCCAGAGTAAGCCTGTGGCACAGGAGAAACTGAAGGAGCCTCAGGAGGAGGTGTCTAAACGGGAGCACGAGCTAATGCAGCGTCTAAAGTTTCAGGTGTGGATGTCTCCATACTTTTATGAACAGAACACGACTGGTGTGGAGGGCCAAATTACTCAAAATTAAATCATGTTTATTTGATTTGGTATATCATTAAATGCATAAATATGTATTTATTTATTTATTGCCTCCATTTCATTTGCAGGGTTTTGGTCTATTTGACAATGTGTTATGCCGATTTCGGAAATGTGAGCTCCAGTCGATCAGAGGGCGCTCAGTGCTCATGTATCTTACTGAGAGCAGTCTTACCTCAGCTAGTCCGTCTGACATTTGCCACTGGCTCTGATGTCTCTGTAGTGGGCGTGAGATATAATTTGGTTTGGGTAGGTTATATCTAACAAGTAATCTTTGGTCTCATGAATCAATTATTTGTTCCTGGTCATATCGTTTTGCCTCAGCACAAAGTTATGTTTCATAACTTTATATATTTAAGGTTTCCGTAGTACAGTGTTGACTTTGTTGCATATGTTTAACTTAATTGTTTGCTTTTGTCTTTATTTCCTATTATATAAGCCTCTTATACTTTGTACTGCAGTCGGACTATTATTGACATGTTTGAATGAAAAAGGAAAAGAAGCAGTGGTGTTTGACATCATATTTCATTTTATGGTAAATATACATATAGTGCGGATAACCGGAGCCAAGGTGAGCTGAGTGACATTATCAAGTAGCCTACGCTGCTGTTCCACTTGCAGAATTACTTGACTTGAGTTTGCACTCCCAAGCCGAACTTGACAAGTTCGAACTACCAAGGATGCAAGTCTGAACTTTGCGTAATTGTTATTGAGAAACTGATATTGTTGCTCTTTCTTCGTGTGAGAATGACGCTGTACTGTACTGAACCATACCGCTCTGTGGAAACGAGCCATTCCTGTACCACGCTCAGCCATAGCTTGTGATGCTAAAAACATGATGCACCTAAACTAGAAAGGCCAAAGAAATTGAGTTTCAAAGGTGATGCCCACTATTGTTGAGTGACATGCCGACAACCGTAACCCTGAAAATGAAATGTGGAGGAAATAAATATTTTTGTTATGCATTTAATTATGCATTTTAATGATTATTTATATATTTCAACATTTATTTAATGATTTAATTGAGTAATTTGGCCCTCCATAGACTGGTTGTTCTGCAACAAAAATGATTGTTGAATTTACGTACAATATGTTTCTTTGTGTAATATGTAAAGTACAACGAAAAAAAAAAATTGGGGGTTGATGAGGTATGCAGGCATTGTCTTATTGCACACATTGAGTGTCAGAGTTACCTATTAAACATGTAAAGTAAAACAGTGAGTGAACGTTTAAAAATATAAGGATAATATATATATATATATATATAAATATATTGCTTTGTCACAGGACGAGGAAATTGAAAAACTGCGAGAACTCAATGATCAGAACCAGAAACTCAAGGATGAAAATGAACAGTACAAACAGGTTTCACCTTTTCACTCACAAATTTCATCATACTGTAATTTATCAAAGTGGTAATTGAATTGATCAATTACATTTTCCATATAAGTTGTGCAGGCAATTTTCTGAAACCTAAAACATTTTGTGGGTGGATCTCCATAGAAATTACTTCTGGCCCAGCTGACGAGTGCAAAGAAAGTCCTCTCTTCTGTGAATGAGTCACCTGATACATCTTTTGAATATGTTCCACCTAAGGTGAACCTCATTGCTTTAGGCTTCTTGACTATTTTCTCCATGCTTCCAGGATTTAGACGTCTATTCTGACCACTGTCTTTTTCCCCTCCACATCAAGCCCAAAGCCAAAAGCTACTCCACTGCGCGGGCACGTCTGCAAGAGCCTATAGATCTTGATGAACTCATCTCTCCGTCAGAGTCTGAGAAAGAAGAGGACGAGTGGCGTCCAGAGAAAAACGACAGAACACGACGAGGTTCTAAGAAGTCAAAACTGAATGGCGTGAGTTTTGTGACAGGGACACATGGATTGTACATCTTGAATGATTCTGTCATGTGTATTCACCAGGATATGCCTTGGAGTTTGTTGCAGCTTTATATCTGTTTCAAAATTGTATAGTGTTTCTTCCTGGAGGCTTTTCATTTTAGCAAGCCATTTATGTATGATTCTGTCTTCTATAGTGTGCTTGTCGGGGCCGCTGTGTTAACAAGCTTTGTCGCTGCCGCAAGGGAAAAATGACCTGTGGGGAAAACTGTGTCTGTGACCATGAGAAATGTCGCAACATGGAGAACCGTAGCAATGTGGTTAGTAGATTGGTCTTTTAGAGCCAAAATTGGTTTGTTTACCCTGTGGATGGCCAATTCCTAATATTATTACTTCTAATATTGTCCACAGGATCAGACTGAGATAAGTGATGTGTCTAAGGACTCTGCTGCAATTCCTGAGGACCCTACAGCAGTCAGCCCACGAGATGCTACTTTTTTTAGACCCCCTAGTGTTCCACCTACTAAGAAGGTAAGACCAAAAGTGAAGTCTTTTTCTTTCTAAAAAGTCTTCTTTTTTTTCACGTGTCCATATCTTTTACATTTCATTTGATGTAATATAGAATTCATACAAGCATATATATTCAATAAATGATCATGTTTCTATTTAGTTCAACTGTCAAAAATTAAATTCTTGAAAGGAAACGCAGTATTGGTATTGGAAAAGCAATTTTGTTAAAATATACATATTTTGGTTGGGGTGTGGGGGGAATGATACAAATGTGCAGAAAAAAAAGGAGATATCATGATCAATAGGTTTTTTTTTTTTTGGATCAGTAAAATAGCTTTGTAAAATATCAGATGATTTTACCTTTTTATAGCACTGGGATGTTCAAACATTTTACATTTTCGAAAACAATGATTTTTATAAAATAATGAGTTATAAAAACAAAATGCCTTTAAAAATAAAATATAAAAAAAATATTAAAATATAAAGCTTATATATTTTATGGTTTCTTTTGTCAGTCAACGGGAAAAATATGAAATAGTGACTGAAACACATCCCTTTAAGAATACATAACCAGCTCTCCCTTCCAAGAAGCTAGTCTGCACAAAAATCCATATTTATAATTTTATTGAGCCGTTGTCTGATGAAATCAAATAATACACAATATAAGACAAGACAAAGACACTTCCTGTGCTGTGATTTCGGCTATATTTGCGTGTAAAATTAGAGGAGCAATAATATCTCTTTTAACTGAACGGGCTGGGCTGCTCCTCAGACGCTCACTGAACAGAGCAGATACAGAGAAAGAGCTGTGTGCGTGCTGATCTTGCACTGTTTCAGCAATACAAACGATCTTAGAGACTCGCTAAGGGAGTCACAGGGAGACTTACAGGGAGACTTTCAGAGTCGTGGAGACTTTTTTTTTTTTGAACGGCTGGTCGCACAGGTGCGACCTCAGATATTTTTTGTCGCACCATTGAGAAATTAGGTTGCACATGCGACCAAATTGGTCGTACTCTAGAGCCCTGAGTAGATAGAATAGAAAAAAGAAAGCTAGTGTTTTACAAGAAGAATTAGCACTTAGAGAATAAATATGCAATTGATAGAGGGTCAAATGTGTTTTTCGTTTTTGTTCCTTTCCTTTTTTTCTTTTTTTTTATAAAAAAGATAGATAAAATAAAATTAGAATAGAGAGTGCTAAAGATAAAGGGTCAAATATAGATGGAAGATATGTGTTTTTGCCGTTTCTTGAAGATGGGTAAGGATTCAGCTACTCTGATTGAGTTGGGCAGGTCATTTTACCAGATGGCAACATTATTCCCTTTATTCAGGGAAACATTTATCTTACCAATGTAGTCAATTCCGAGATAATCAATATAAGACAATAAAAATTCTCAAAGGTAAATCCAAGAGTAAAATATGCATACCTGACTTCAGAAGGATACATAGTTTGAAGTGTATCAAATATATCTGGTTACATAATTACCCAAAATATTAGTGTTTTGAAACCTTTTCCTTGAGTACAAAGACCAGGATGAACATTCTCCAAATGAATGCATGAAATAACAAGTTGGAAGGTGCATTGGCTAGGATCAAAGGCCAGCAGACTTCGCACTCTGTTTTTATTGTATTATTTATTTGGATGGGACAATGTATATTAATGAACGTACAATATAACTTGACGTAAATACTCCGGATTTAGCACAGTGCTAATTTCTATCAGTTGAGGAACAACAGGTAATTTGGATGGGAGAAAATATCTCTGAACTCTTTTTTTTTACTTTTTAGGCTATTTCTTTGGTCATGACACCATAGTACTAGTCTGAGACATTTCAAGTGATGCCACGGATAACGGTTAATTCACTTGCAGTGGCATATTTTCCATATGATTATTCTGAGTGAGCGGAGTAAAGGGAAGAAAGTGGGGGCAGAAGGTACAAATGTGTGAAGGAAAAGGGGTTTAAATGCCATACATTTATTCGACTTTGTTTACATAGCAACATAATTAGTGATCGACCGATATTGATTTTTTGTAACCGATACCGATTATTTATACGTTTATGTACCGAGAACCGATATTTATTTACTCTTATAAAGTAAATAAATAACAGAGTGAAGTAGGCTTGCCGCAGGACGGTTATACTGGTGTTAAGCCGCAACACTGTTACATCACTTGCTCACCATGGCACCGTCCCCCACCGTCCTTTAGTTTTTATAGTAATAAAAATAAATTTGTTCAGATAGAGGACACTAAAATTAAAACTGAACGCGGCTGCTAAATGCAACGCACCGAACGAACGAGAGTCTTGCATCACAGCAGTCTAGGTCTGCATTGCCGGCTGTCCCGACCAGATTTCTTACTCCGCTGTCCTTGAAGGACGTGCAATTCTCTTTCCTTTTTTTGTATTATGCTTATCCTATCATTTTAAATGACAGACTGTGTCGAATTTATTTATTTTTTCTCTGCTGCACTTTTCACTGTGTTAATAGCAAGATGTTAAATGAATTTAGTGTTTTGACAAGACTAATAAAATAGCTATTAGGCTAAACCTACATTTTTTTCCTATTGTGTTGTAGGCTGAATGTTAGCATAAACGAATTATATCCTGACAAAACAAATTATAATAGGGATTACAATTTTGTATAACTTTTTCCTCTCTGTGAAACTTTATTCCGTGTTGGCAGCAAAATGTTATTGACATTTATCAGTCAATAAATTCAAGACTCTTGACAAGACGAAAATAAAATAAATACACTTTTGTGCAGACTAAACTTTTATTTGTTAGCCTAGCTCTCTTTCTTTCAGCAGAAATGTGAACAAACAGAATATTTCGCGGGAGCGGGTGTGTGCGGAATACAACCTAAAATAGTCCCGCGCAGACCTCTACATCACAGATCAGATTTCATTTATCACGTGAAGAGAGATGACTGACAAGACGATGTGGAAGAGTTTCGAAACCAAATGTAAAAGTGCCCGTTTTGACTTCTGAGTCTGACATTAATCTAGGTCAAGGAGAAAACTCACCGAGATCTACCAAGTGAAAAGTAAATAAATGATAAAATACAGATTAAATAAATAATTTAAAAGGCTTGTTGTGATGTATCTTTATGTTGCATTAATTTAATAATGATAAATAAAATAGTATTTTATTATTATTCACTATTCACGTCGCTGTATTCAAGCAGAAATATGATGATATAGAGATCGAAAGCGCACATACACGGTTCGTTTGCGCATCATTTATACCGGACATAACGAGTGCCTAATGCACGATCATGTCACTGTAATCAGCTTTACCTTGATTACAAAACTTGCCCATCCAAACTTGTGTGTACTAGTGTGACACTGGCTTCTTTTATCCAGCGAGAGCAGTAGTTTGTGTATCATGTGCTCATACAGCGGCTTTGAGCCGCCGTTCAGTCTGTATTCACAGCGCCATGAGAACCGTATTTCTCCTCCTAAACACAGAATATGTAGAGAGGTGAATACGATCTATTACCCCTGATCTAAGTGATAATGTTTAAAAAAAAACATTCGTTTCTCATTTATTTGGTTCCACAGTATTTGCTGTTTTTTATTTTAAACACCGCTTGACGCCGAATTTGCTGCTGATATTAAAGTCAAAGTAAAACGCGCACGGCGCTTACAGCCTATTTAAAACCTGAGGAAAAGAGGAAAAACTCAAACAAAATATTAACTTCATTTTAAACTACAGTTTTAGGTTTGTAAGCTGTTTAATAGGCTAAAGAGTGAATAATAATTCACTGGATAATGTTATTTCCCTGAATAATATTCTCTGAAATATTGAAATAAGCTATAACAAACAAAACATTGTATTTTATTGCATTTCTCAACTGGCATGTTTTATCAGAATTATTCAAATGTTTTTGTCATTCTAGATTATGAAATAACTGCACAGAAAATTTACACAGAACTATACTCAAACTGCGATCGCTTGTGGAGAAAATAATTAATTTCGATAGAGATGTATTTATTTAGATGTTTGTTGGCGAAATAATGGTTCTATAGTAAATGTTAATATAATTCAGCGTGTTTCAAACAAGTTAATCTTGTATAAAGTTACATGCGTGGTCGTGCTGGAGCATTTCCTGAGTGAACACTGCTCCAGGTGTGTGTGTACTTGGATGGGTCAAATGCAGAGAACAAAATTTCACTGCTGGTTATACTCTGTATAATTATGTATGTAAAAAAAAATAATCAAAACCAATATTTTTTTTTTACAAAACCGATAACCGATTATGGTAAAATGCTTAAATATCGGGAAAAATATTGGTAAACCGATATATCGGTCGATCTCTAAACATAATATGATTGGCAATCTTGTATCTAAGTCTTTCATGCAGTTGTTTTAATACACATTTAGGTTATTTAATTAGGATATTTAGGTTAATGGAGTGACAACCACATTCTATAACTGAGGTCATACATTTTCTGGATTCACAACCACATTTTTGGCTAATTGTGTTGTGAACTAAAAATGGCTCAACGATTATTCTGTCATGTAATACAGTGAGCCACTCTGTGATAAGTGTGCATGTTTAGCAGGTGGTGCAGGTTTTGTGTGGTTTCAAAAAAATCACAAATGCAGATATGAACAGTGTTATCTGGTTTTAGATCCAGTCACGGTCTTCCACTGGAGCTCTAAATTTATAACCCCCTCCTCCTCCTATTACTCTGCAGTTCTTGTACTTCAAAAATTACATTACCACCTTGTTACTGAAAAATTAGTTCACAAGCTATTCAGTACACAAGCTATTTATTAGTAAATTGCAGGGTATCGCTGACCAGTTCTTGTGCTATTGAATGTTTCTGTGAATGCACGATCACATCTACATGTGTTTGCTTGTTTGTTGTATTGTAAACAATGGCATCATCAATATTGCTTATCAATTTGAGCTTGATTAACCCGATTAGAGAATATTAGTGAAGAGGTTCACGCAGTACCTGTGCAAGCACCTGTTACAGGACGTTTCAGAATGGTATGTTTCTTTGTTTGTTGTTGTCTCATTCTTTTAGATGTGCTGTTATTTGTAAATGCCTACTGCTTGTTATAGTTACAGCATGGCAACCGCATGCACGTCCATGTTTAACGCTTCTCATAGCTATGTGAAAAATATCTGTCTCTATTCACAAAGTGTATAATTGGAACAGTTCATAGTTAGAGCTGAGCTAGTCAGCTGATGATCTGAATGAGAGAGATGCAGAGTAGGGTGTGTGAAGAGCAGGGGGACGTGAGGAACAGGATTAGAACATTGATTTTGAAACTTGTGAACCATTAGAATCGTTAGAAGACAGAATCACAATTCTTATATGAATATATTTTTCGTGCACCCCAAGTTTTGACAGCTTGGCAACAACTCTTCCCCTTCTCTAAAGCAGTGCAATTTGGCCTTGCCCCGTTGTTGCATGTTCCTGGGGGTGGGGTTTATTTTGGTTTGTGGCGTCACAAACCCGTGAAGTAACTCGTTGTTTTCCTTGCGAGCCTTTTTGTAGGCATTCAACTACCATAATTTTAAAAGATAAAAAATCTCAGTTTGCATTGAACTTTTAGTAGCATAACATGCAGATATTTTTTGCTGAAACCGCAACATTACACACTAACAAAAAAAAGTGAAATAGCAATCAATCACCCCTTTAATTTGTGTTATGTAGTTCTTTTGCAGACTGAAGCGTGCACACCAAAAACTGCTTGTCACAAGCTTGTATGGTCAAATGAACACAGTTATGTCAAAATTACATCCTTACCTTGGCGAGTATTTACAAATATTTTTTTCTTTAGAACCCCTTACATCTAATTGGGTTGATTTCACAGGTGTAAATATATAACATCCAGCACCATTGGATCCAGACGGAAGCTTGTGTAATTCCTAGTTGGCAGAAACAGAGATACAAATAGAGACATAATTAGCATAGCTGTTGTTCCATCCAAGCAGAAATTATTTGTTCAACCCAAGCTAAAGCATAATAATGTGTGTTTGATCAGATATAACTGCAGTACAAGATTATGAGATGAATTATATGAATGCTTTGCTAAAGAGATGTGTCTTTAATCTAGATTTAAATAGAGAGAGTGTGTCTGAACCCCGAATGTTATCAGGAAGGCTATTCCAAAATTTGGGAGCCAATTATGAAAAAGTTATACCTCCTTTAGTGGACTTTGCTATTCTAGGTACTACCAAGAGTCCAGAGTTTTGCGACCTTAGGGAGCAGGTTGGATTGTAGCTTGGTAGAAGATTAGTTAGGTATGCAGGAGCTAAACCATTTAGGGCCTTATAGGCAAGTTACCGATCAGACACGGAGGCTACTTCACACACTAGATTAACTGTGACAGAGGAACCAAACAGTGATTCTTTATTTCCACCAGAGAATGACTGAAGTTGATAGTGTGGGACCATTTTGGGTACACCAAGAATAACCACGGCGTCATTTAAATATTGCCGTTTAAATTGCTGTTAAAGAGTATACGTTACATAAGGGATAATGCACGGCTAGCCAACCTGTTCTCGTTGTGAAATAAAGGATTTTAATGCACGACGTGAAGGCAAGAATCACCTGACGCAAAGTTCGTTAGTTCGTCTCTAGCATTCTGCCCGCTTCAGACAGAGATGCGGAAAGAGAGAGAGCCAGAGTGAGAGAGCGCGTGCGAGAGAGAGAGAGAGAGAGAGAGAGCGCGGAGAGAGAGACGTGACAGTTGCATGTGTGAATTTTAGTCTACCTGCGTCTGCGCGTCACTACAAACAATGAAGATTAGAGTTTAGTTATTTAAACAGTCATTTTACCCCATATTTGCTGATTAATATAATGTAGCGATCCAGTTTCTAAGCTATTTTATTAATGAAAGTCGCTTGGCAGCGTTGACAACAAGTTTCTGTCCTCCTAAATCGATCTCGAGCTCACAAACCAAAATAATAGACATGATTTTCTCAGGTCATATGTAAAATCAGATGAATAAAGATTATTAAAATGAATATATGGATAGGTGTAAATAGGTGCTATCTTAACTAGAAATAAACCTCATATTCTATAGAAATAAACTCGAATTTTTTAATGTGCAATGTTCATGTGTAGGCGATTGAAAATGTATGTGCGCTAAACTTTTTCTTACCCTAGCTCAAACACTGGCAAGTGAAATCTGACAATTTAGTAGCAATGGGATTAATGATAGACATTTAGCTACCTAGCTCAAAATTGAGTTGCATATGAAAGTAATTTACTTGCAACGTAGATGGTTGCATAATAAGATTTAAAACCACATCAGTGTGCTTTCTTAAGCCAACATGATATAAAACATTTTTTTAAGTAATAATAAAGAAAAGGTATTTATATACATAAGGATTAAAAAATATTTTTCTTTATCTTGAACATTATTTTATTGTACCTAGAAAATAACACACTGTTTTGGGATGTCATGAAAGTAATTGGGAATAATGGACAGCCTTTCATTTCTGTGTGTGCTCAAGTCTTCCTCATACACTTATTTTTATTTTTTTGTACCACGAGAAGGAGATCGGAGACATGGGGCACCTGCCTGCAGATCTGAAGCTTGAAAAGAAACCAGTCCCTGCTGACAACGAGAGTGACAGTGATGACTCTGAAGTGATGAACAGCACTTCCAGTTTTCTCCGGGGTAAAAAGAGAGGTCTAAATAACTTCAAAAACAGCTTTTTCTCTGGTTGCACACCCATCCGTGAAGAACATTAGCATTACAGTTGTAAAATGTGTTAACGTGTTGTTGTTGTTGTTTGTCTTTTTCATGTGGTTTAAATGTGTACATTTGTTTAAATTAGTAATTGTAATTAGGTTTATGGAATCTGCCATTAATTTGTAATAATGGTTAATGCACTAGAAAATATGAACTGCTCGTGTCATGGGTATTTTATAGTATTTTAAGCAATTTGTCTGTACGAAATTTGAAAGTCTGTTTGCAGATGTTATTTCTATTAAAAATCTGGTGACTTCAATAAATGGTTAATTTTATTTTTGTTGTTGTTCATTACTTAACATTGCTATGTTAAAATATCTAAATACACGATTCATTCACTATTCAGCCAGAAGCATTTAGAGCATTAGGTGGCAACATGCAACTTTGGTAGTCAGTCACACCAGTAAAATAAGCCAAAGCAAAAGTAGGCTAGTAGGCATGTGGAGATTACATATATGGACTGGGTAGTCAACACCTTGAGAGATAGCAGAGCGGAGTCTGCCAAAGGAAAGACACAAGCTCACCAAAAGGGGATGTGTATTCTTCCACGTACCATGGAAGAATACACACATGGGTGTAAGGTCCACCTGCCGGACCAACAGCGAAATCCCGTGGCCTGCAGCTTGAATGTGATCTGTGTGTAGGCATTTTACCTGCGCTTCTGCAAAGTTCACTTAATTTATCAAGATTTTGTTACAATTTAAGTCTAGCTCCGTGTTTAATCTAACTCCAGTTCCAAGTGATCATTAAATGTAGACTATTTCTAATAAAAAACTGGTCACAGATATGGGTTGTATTATTTTAGATACTAGATTATTTTGAATATCCCATACTTTCAATTATTCATTCACCAGGGACCCGATGTTGCATTTGAGTCTCACATGGCCTGTGTGTATCTCACGGTCAAACTCGCCAGTCTGATTTTTAGTCAGGGTGTAGATTGACATACTTTTTTTGTCAGCTGCCTACTGCTTGCTCTTGCCAAAAAGTATAGTTTACTTATTCTTTTCCCATACGGCTTGCTAAAATCAGTAATAGACAAAAATCAGAGGGTCTCAGATGACATGCCTCCTGAGTCTTCAGTTTGACCTATCCTGGCCTTAAATTAGAAGTAACATCAGCCTCCACGTGATCTACTAGTCATAGTGATTCAGAAGAGTTCAGAATAAATATAACCTTTTATTTGTCAGGTAAAAATATATCATAATTATATTGTGCGATTTGTGACCTGCCCAAAAGATCCGCGCCAACGAGGGAAGCGAACTTTAGTTTGATTCAGTCAAACCAAACAAGACAGGTGTGAATACACCCTTATACACTATGTGTGGGGGTTAAATGGTTACAGAATACCAAATTACTATAATGACACTTCGCTTATATGCCTAGACCAGTACAAAGAAATCTTCAAATCAGTTGTAAAAACATAAAAGACCATTTGGTTTGTTAGGATCTCATGACCCAAGGGCACACCTTGCTGGAGATAGGAAACATGGTCAAACTTTATTTTAGGGACTCTTAACTAGTTGCTTATTAGCATGCGTATTACTAGAAAATTAGCCAAGTATTAGTACTAATTAAGCACATATTAATGCCTTATTCTACATGACCTTATTCTACATCCCTAATCCTACCCAATACCTAAATTTAACAACTACCTTACTAACTATTAATAAGCAGCAAATTAGAAATGTATTGTGGGAAAAGTTGTAGCTAATAGTGAATAAGTGTTCCCTATTCTAAAGTGTTACTGGAAACATTATCACCGGATGCTGAGAAAAACACACCCCTCAGCAGCAGAACAGAATTCTTCAAAGGTTTTCAATCTTTCGCATTATGTAAATGACTTGTGAAATTGAGAGAAATTTTATCAATCACATGGAGACCTTCACAATGGTACTAAACATGAAAGGGAAAAACAAGAGATTCACAATATGCATCATATGTGCTCTTATGCTTGCTGCCTGGTTTGGCAGGGGCTTGGATGGGTGGCGCTGCGTTCCCTGCAGCCAGCTCCCTGCTATTACTAATGGCGCTTTTCCACTGCATGGTACGGTACGGTTCGGCACGGTACGGCTCAGTTTGCGTTTCCACTGCAGTTTAGTACCGCTATACAGTGGGCGGGATTATTCACGCGTCGTTATAACTGCGCCGCCTCTACTGCCGTGACATCATCGTAAACGCGCCACAAACAAACTCACAACAAAGGAGACGGAATAGTGTTCTTTACTCTCGGCATGTGGATGTTTTTAACAACAATGGAGAGGTCTATGAGAATGCTTGTGATTTACCCCCAGCAGCAGAGACTGTGGTGACAGTGACACGGGCTGTAGATGAGGAGGGCAGGGATGTTCGTGCAGGTGTGCTGCGTTACTTGATTAGTTAACTATTCATGCAGCGTGTTCTGTAAAGTGAATTATCAATAAACTTTTGAATATTTCAAAATGTACAATGTATCCCTTGTTTTTTTAATTTATGTTATGGTTTTTATAATCACGGCATTAATCATGTCTTTTTCAAGAGGTTCATTACGTGCTCATACAATGATACATATTTAATATAGTCTGGAGGTACACTTATTTGATCAGATTGTTTTTAATTGAAGCAAAACACAGATACAGAGGTAAAAATATAAACAGAAAACATACTCTGAAAATATAGCAAGTTCAAAAGTAACGTTATACATAAGGCTTTTTCCTTCGGCGTCGTGCCATCAAGCTCTCACTGGATCCGCTCCTCGGCTATCAACAAGAGGAACGTCTGTACTTCCTCAACAGACAACGACACTGCTATTTTGTGGTTGATGCAAAAATGTGCGTTTGTTTAAACAGAAGTTGCGTCCGATCCTTCGCTGGCTGTGCTGATTTAAATCTAGCGGGTCGGGCTGTGAGGAGGGTCTCGTGTCGCAAGTTCAGTGACGCAGTAATGGACGATTTTCTCCGGCCAATCAGTGATCAGCAGAGTTTACGTCACGTTTGGTAAGCGTGATGCGGCTCGCATGGAACCTCGACCGAAGTGGTACTAAAAAAGTATCAGGTACCAGGTACAGTACCCAGTGGAAAACCCCCCAAAAGTGAACCGTACCATGCAGTGGAAAAGCGCCATTAGATGGACACTGCTGCTGTGGCTGTGCGGGGGCATCCTTGGCAATGAGCAGGTGGAGCAACTGCAGCTGATGGCAGGGTGAAAGCATCAGCGGGCTGCTGGGGGAGGATCTGTTTCTGGGGAGCCGAGAACTGCTGGGCGAGGATCTGTTTCTGGGGAGCCGAGAACTGCTGGGCAAAGCTCTCGAAAGCAATCGGTCTCCTGCATATCCACCAGGTTCAGCCAGAGCCACTGATGTGGCCATCGTCTGATTAAGGGGATCTTGACTTGTTGACTTGCTCGTAAGTCAAGGTCCATTGCTATGCACAGCTCCTGCATTAGCACTGGGTCAGAACTACTCTCATGCAACTCTTAATAGTGGCTTGGTATACCTGCAGGAGAGCCATGGTGTCCAAGGCGAAGGCAGCATGTACAACGGCTCCATAAGCCTTGGCCATGAGAATGGGCAAGAACTTACAGGCCATGGATGGGAGACACGGGTTAACCCTCTAGGTGGAAGCACTCCTTAAGGGGGTAGCACACCAGACGAGAAGCGCAGGGCCACATCTAGGACAACTCGAGGTATCGCACACCGGATGCCCAAGCTCAATTTCGAATCAAGTTCTGAGCTGCAAGATGGGTGAGCTTTAACTTAAATTATTATTATGATTTTTAAATAGATTATTTCAATTGATAATAGCGGAGTTTTGATTGTTAATCAATGAAGAATCTGTGTCATGATAAGTCTTTTATTGTTTTGTTATCTGTTGTCTAGGCAACTCTTACATGGTAGCAATATTGTTTAGCTAACGTTAGCTAGCCAGCCGAGTTAAAACATTACCAAACACCTTGTAAAGAATATTCACTTCTAAATAATGTACAATGTATATACAAAATAATTATCTGATCTGATGAAAATAATTAATGCCATGGTGTGGCCTTGAATGTTTGTATAGTCCTAGATATAAATATATACAGGGCTGTGTATTCCCTAGTTGTCAAGAAAAATGCATCAGACATAAATGTGGGTATATAATTAACTTATGTAACATATTAAGGTTTTTGTATGAATGCCCTGAAAGCCCAAAAAACTGCTGCAGTGCTACTTTTACGTAGAAGAATACAAAAAAAAACAAAAGAGTCAATCGCATTTGGGTACACCCGCTAAATGAAAAAGGACACAATTTGGCGCTTACCACCACCTTGTTCAGGAGCTGCAAATAAGCCCGGAAAAGCACCTGCAGTGCTTCAGAATGAGTACACAGCAAATGGAGGACCTGCTGTCAGTTATTGGACCTGACATCAGCGGAATGTCTATAAATTACTGAACAACAATTGGGCCAAAGGAAAAACTTGCAGTGACATTGAGGTAAGCTATTTTCTATTTAACCCATATATATATGATTTACACTGTAATGTTATGTTGTTGGAAGAAAGAAGAAATTATTTCAAAACAATAATTCATTAAATTAATTTGACCACATGAGTCATATGACAAGATAACACGGTAATGTACACATGGATACTTTTAACAAAAATAATTGCAGTATCAGTATGTAATCTAAAACATTAAACAGGATTAAGAAACAATTTCCAAATCAATCAACCAAGCAAGCAAGTAAAATTTCTCGGGTTACTTAAAGTAACCCATGTTCTCTGAATAGGGAACAAGACTTCCTTTACAACTTAACTTACCATTTACCACTGTTGTTTGATGAACTTGTGAAAAACGGAGCAAGAGCGAAATTAAACGGAGCAATAAAAAAAGAATATAACAGTAATAGACGCAAGTAGAAACACGAATGACAAGCTAACCGGCTAACAAATGCTAATGTGCTGCAATCGCGGTTTTAGATTAAAAGCGAACAATAAAATTAGTCAGATTAGCTTGATAGATAATATCAGAAATATGGTGGGAATTAAGCTATATTTTACTTCTTAAACAGAGAGTGAAAGTAAGATAGAGATTTTACAGAAAAATGAAGCTACACGGAGCTACAAACGCAAACCTCTCAGCACGGCCAAACAAGAAGTGTCGAACACACCTTTAAGTATCAGCTACTTAGAGCACATGTGCAAAGATGCACAATGCATTTTAGTTCTTTTTTTGCCAATGCATATTATCAGACACGTGATCAGCTAGACTCAAAAAAAAGGACAATCTGACCACGCCCACAAGCCACGCCCCCAGCACTTTTTTTGATTAAAAATATATATTTTAGCACAGTAAAAGATAGATCTTATATTATAATAATACATACTATTGTCCTGTAAAAAAGAAAAGCAGCATTTAATAATCATTATAACAATATAATATAACATAATATCATAAAGTACTATTATACTTTAATATAATTAAACTTTCCCGGTCAAAAGGGCACGCTGGCGCATTTGGCTGCCACTCCTCTCTCCTGTTTCATTTAAGTTCATTCTTTGTTTTTGTGATTTTTAAGCCAGTGAAGCATATGTATATGTCTTTTTTATTCTACTGTGATGTGGAATCATGCGTCACACGCTGGATTACTGCTTTTATTTTTGAGTGCTGTTTGTTGGAATTTCCTCTCCTGTTGCCTGGCCCAGAACATACACCACTTACACCGCTGTGAGCCTGCTGTTGATGTGGATTCTCCCCGAATGGCTCTCAGGTAAACCGCTCGCCAATTGTTGAACCTGAAGGGAAACTTAGACTTGGCTAATGACATACGTGCTCTCTACAGTGGTGTTGGAATACTGCGACCTAAGCGTTACACACATCGTTCGTCAAGGCGTAGTTTGTTATGCTCAACATCTAAACCTGTCGCTTATCCGACATTTCTGCGCAAACCCCAAAGAATGCTGTTTAGACCTACAGGGGTTAATTTTGATAAACAACAAAGCTGACATTTTATCTGACGTTATTTTAGAATAAAAGCTGGACCTTGTCTGTTTAACTGAAACATGGCACAAAGAATCTGACAGTCTTCTTTTTACTGAATTGACACCTGCTGGCTATGGATTATTTGATCTTCCGCATTCCTCTGGTAGAGATCCTCTGGTGTGTTGCACAATCAATATTACAACGTGGCTCCCAAATTTGACTCATTTGAATGTCTTGCTTTGAGTGTTTCTGCGTCCCTTTCTACTGCAGTGGCTACAGCCTACAGGCCTCCAAAGACAAATAAAGACTTTTTATCAGAATTTTCATATATATTGTCTTTTCTCTGCCTTAAATTTGAGAGAAACCTTCTTTTGGGGGATTTCAACATCCATATGGATATAAAGTCTCCACAATAAAAAAAATACTTTTTGTCCTTATTGGAGTGCTTATAGTAGTTAAATCAACTTGTGGACTGTCCTACACATAACAAAGGCCACACCTTAGACCTTGTGATTTCCAATGGTTCATTTGTGTCTCAGCTGTCAACCTCTGATTTAGGACTGTCTGATCATCAGGCTGTCTTTTTAAAAATGAAGTTACCTGACATAAACACTACCTCTGCTCGCATCATTAATTATCGCAAATGGAAATCTATTGTTCCCACTGATTTCTCAGTTTATTGACTCTTCTTTAAATTGTGTTTCTCTATCTGATGATCTGGATGACAAAGTCTCTATGCTGAATTCTGTTCTCTCGTCTGGCCTGGACATGTTGGCTCCCTTGAAATCACAATCTGTTTCTTTTGTATGCTCCGCTCCTTGGTACAATGATGATCTGCATGCCATGAAGGCCTTGTGATGTAAAATGGTTCATCACCAGGCCTGGAAAGACAGCTTACTTGAATATAAGGATGAAATAGTGTCAGCTAGATCTATTTGTTTTTCACAGATAATTGTCAGCAATCAGAGAAACCCTAAACAACTGTTTCACAAGCTGCTTATAAATCACTCTAGCCTTCCTGCTTCAACTCACCTTTGTAATATGTTCTTGGAGTTTTTTTAACACCAAAATTGATAATATATGTAACCACATTATCAATACTCATACTTCGGCTGCTTCTTCCTTATATATTTCGTCATTCTCTGGTATTTCTCTCTCCAACTTTGCCATTCATGACTTCCAGTCTCTCTGTTATATGGTTTTTAAAATGAAAGCTACTACTTCCAGAGTTGATCCGGTTCCTTCTTTTCTGTTTAAATCATGTTTTGATTCTCTATATCCTGTTGTTTTGAGTATTATCAATGACTCTTTGTGCACTGGTGTTATGCCAGCTGCACTTAAAATTGCTGCTGTCAGCCCTGTACCAAAAACTAACAACATGGACTTTGATAACCTGAATAATTTTCATCCCATCTCTAATCTTCCATTCATTGGCAAAATTTTTGAACAAACAGTGGCTTCTCAATTGCTTTCACATCTTTCTTCGAACAATCTTTTTGAGCCACCTTTTTAAATCTGGATTCCGTAAACTCCACGGTACTGAAACAGCATTAGTTAAGGTCACTAATGACTTGTTAATGTCTTCTGATTCTGGCCGTCTATCTATACTGATTCTTCTTAATCTTAGTGCCGCTTTTGACACTATAAATCACTCTATTTTAATCACCCGTTTAGGAGTTTCTGGAGTTCACCCGTCTTTGGAGTTTCTGATTCTGCATTGAAGTGGTTTAAGTCCTATCTCTGATCGCAAGCAGTTTGTTGTGATGGGTGGTTGCAGGTTTAAGGTCAGTGTGGTGCACTCTGGTGTTCCCCAGGGATCAGTTTTGGGCCCTTTACTTTTTAGTATTTACATTTTTCCTCTTGGTCAACTTTTAAGAACACTTGGTCTTAACTTCCACTTTTATGCCAATGACACTCAGATCTACATAAATTCAAAACCTGATGTTAATATGCCTGCGTCTTTTCTTTCTCAATGCTTTACAGAGATAAAAAAATGGATGTCTGAAAATTTGCTCTGTCAGTGATAAGACCGAAGTGATGCTTATTGGATCACCTCACCAGTTGCGCAAAGCAGAGTCTGCAACTTTAGGTCTGGATGGCTCTGCTTTACAGTTTCAAACTAAACAAAAAAATCTGGGGGTGATTTTTGATGACAGTCAAAGCATTTTTATTTAATCTCAGAAACATTGCCAAAATACGCCTCATGTTGACCTTTTCTGTGGTTGAAAAGTTAATCAACACTTTTGTGTTTTCGCGTATTGATTATTGTAATGCTTTGCTGGCTGGAGTTTCAAAAGCTACCTTAAGTAAATTACAGTTGGTGCAAAATTCAGCTGCCAGAATACTGACTAGGACCAGTGCAAGGGAGCACATCACACCTGTCTTGGAAAAATTGCACTGGCTTCCTGTTAGTTTTCGTATTGATTTTAAAATTCTCATGCTTATAAGGCCTTGAATAATTTGGTTCAATGTTTGTCGGAGCTAATAACCCCCTACACACCTACACGCGTTCTACGCTCCTCTGAAGCTGGTCTTTTAACTGTTCAAACAACTTGGCTTAAAACTATGGGTGATCGGCCTTTCTCTTCATTGGTGCCTAAATTGTGGAATTCCCTACTCTCTAAGATTAGAAATGCAGAATCTATTTTGGAGTATGACTAAAAGGACTGTATTAGGTTAAGTCTGATATCTAGCCTTCCTCAAAGGGTGTCAGTCAAAACACAGGGTCTGATCAGTTCGTTCAAATAGTTTAATTTCTCTTTAGCGTAGTAGTCATTTGCAACCAAGATGCACACAACACAGCTGTACAAGGGCATTAAAGGTGATCAATTAGATATTCGTGAGAGTGTGTGTGTATGTGGTCTACAATAGAAAAAGAATAAGAGGTAATAAGAGGTAATCAAAGTTACATGTTTCAAATATTATTCCAAGACATTCACATAAAATACTTAGTTTCTTATTAAATTCCCAGATTAAATGTCATCAAAGATCCAAACTATATAAACAACAATGAAACTGTTTAATAACACTGCCACCTAGTGGTTAGTAATGACAACCGCTTTTATACTCAAATGCTTATGAGGTAATTTACATAAACTGGACGTGAGCATGAACATCGTATACATAAACTTCAGATAAACAGCGATTCGGTTACAAATATGGCAGTAGCATACAGTGGAATATGGAATCTGACATTTGTTTACATTACTACACCATAGTTCGTAAGAACTCGAGTCATTTTGATAATGACGGCAATGCATATTAAAATGTGCGTGACATTTTAACGAAACATTCATAACGAAGTGTTTAACTAGCAATTATTACTAACTTACTAATCAAGTAACTTACTTTAGTTCATTGACGCACACTTCAACACACGCACAGTCTTTGCACTTTTCTGCTGAGTCTCTCTTGCGCTTTCTGCACATGCGGACAGGTCAAAGATAGTGCAGGGGTACAGACCCAGCCTTTCTAACAGAATCCCTCAGTGTTTTTAAATCGTCTCTTAAAACTTACTTTTTTAGGGTAGCTTTTAGGTGATTTATGTGATTTATTTGAGTTTTATTAAAATTGGCCTTGTATTGTTTGATCTGTTTTTTACTGCTTGTAACTTTTGTGTGTATCTTTTCTACTTCATATTTGTATATGTATGTAAAGCGATTTGAGATGCTACTTTTAAAGGCGCTATATAAATTAAAGTGTATTATTATTATTATTGCTGTAATATATTATATTAAAGCATATAGTTATTCATTATTTTGAAATAAATATCTTCTGCTCAGCTGAACAGAAGTTCTGCTCAGCTGAACTTTTTTGATCAAAATAAAGTAAAAAAAAACTGCGATATTATGAAATATTATAAATGTAAAAAAAAATGTTTTTCAATTTTAATATATTATAAAATGTATTGTTATTCCTGTGATGCAAAGAAGAATGTTCTTCATAATTACTCCAGTTTTCAGTGTCATGTGATCTTTTAGAAATCATTACAATTTATTTGACTCAAGAAACGTTTCTGATTATTACCAATGTTGAAAACAATTTTGCTGCTTCATTTTTTTGTGTGGAAATTGTGATCCACTGTATTTTTCAGAATTTTTTTATACATATACAATTTAATGAACAGCATTTATTTGCATTTATAAAATATATTCATCAAATGTGTTGATGCATTTATTAAATAGAAATCATTTTAAATGTCTTCACTCACTTTTTATAACTTTCATGCATGATGAATAAAATTCTAAATTTTTCTCTCTTTTTTAAATCTTATACAAATGTTTGAAGTGGTATCATTGTTTCCACAAAAATATTAAGCAGCAAAACTGTTTTTAACATTGATAATAATGAGACATGTTTCTTGAGCAGCAAATCAGCACATTAGAATGATTTCTGAATGATTATGAGACACTGAAACTTCTCTTTGTAAACAACAACAGATTTATAAACGTTTCTTATGACGAATGTTGCGTTCCCAAATGCAAATTAAAGAAGCTCAAACCAAGGAGTGAATCGAAACTAAACACAGTACTGTAACAGCAGACATGTAGCGCATCAGACAATTATATAATTACATCACAACCGTTGTGAATTTTACGAGCATTTGCAATCTTAAATTCTCCCCGCCATTTATAAAAAGTCACCGGGTCGTGTAACACGTCTCAGCGCTGATTCTACTCGCGTTTGTCGCTTTTAATCATCTGAACGCTTTTAACTGTCCTGCATATGGTGCCGCGAGCTCGTGCAGCGCTCTCATGACCATTCCGTCCATTGTTTTAGAAAACAATCTTGTGGCAGTTTATTTAGGTAACGGCTTATGGCCATTTGCATGATTTGAACCTACACAAAACATGGGTTGTCCATCAGAGGTGTGAAAATACGGAAATCCGTATTTATACGAAATATCACATCCTGATTATACAACTTGTGGAGACTCGTTAGAGGGTGAAAACAACGCAACTGGAGCATGTTTTAGGCTTGATCTGAACGTGTAGCATCTCTGATTTTGTATGCTAAAACAATTATTGTGCTTAAGAGTCTATAAATAGTAACAGAGCAAGAGAGAAAGTGAGAGAGCAGTGAAGCTTTTGATGTCATCACTGTGGCAATTATCTCACAGTGGGATGTGCTTTAATTGTACCTACATACATGCTAAACCCTATTCATCTAACAGGGCCCTTGGGGACCTTTTGTCTTCTCCCTTCAGGAAATTATATTGATAATGGTTCTATCTCTTATCTTCTTATTCATCTTTCTTAATTACTCACTTTTCACCTACATGTTTTGATTTGTCCCGAAAGCTGCTGACAATGGGTCACTCAACTGTGGGTCACTCAACTCGTTTCCCTTTTTTTAGAACTTGCATCAGTCAGCACATTGCAATAAATCTAGAAGCTATTATTTCAGCTTTGGTGAATCATTTATTAAATATTAAATATTGCTTTGATTAAAGTGATATTAATCTTTAACTTGTGATTGATACTTTAACGACTCGTCCAGCGACCATTAATATCAGTATATCTTTAACAATTTCATTTATTTTGCTTCGTGGCCAACGATACAAATAAACAAAATTAGTACTTTATCCAATTTGAGCTAGATAACACAATCTTTGGCAAATAGTTTAAAACTTGAAAATCACACAGCCCAAGACATCATTCTTTATAAAAGAAACAAGGTTTATTTGCTAACTGTTATTCTCCAATACATGGACTAAACTTAATAAAACACATATACACAGATAAACATACCCACACACATATCAGGAGTTTTCGGTTTGAAGAGAGTTTTAAGGCTAGGTCAAGGTTCAAGGTTTCTTTATTTGTCACATAATAGTTATACAGGGTATAATTAGAAGTGAAATGTAATCGAATCAGGTCCGCTCAGTGGACAGTGCAAAATAATAAGAATACAAATTATATAAGTAACATAACACAAGGGCATACATATGGTAAGAAAAGGAGAAATAAGAGTAAAATGTGCAATGAAATAAAAAAAGTGCAAAACAATAAGATGTGCAAAAAACAATAAGATGTGCAAAAGACAATAAGATGTGCAAAAAAGATGTGCAAAAAAACAACAAGATGTGCAAAAAAACAATAAGATGTACAAAAAAGAAAAAACAGTGTACTGGGACTTAATAAATAGCACTGCTATCTCGTAACTTTAACTAGAGGAAGATCACAGCAGAGACGTTGCTATCTTTTCTGCATACAGATCAATTCATTAGTTCAGTAAGAATAGAGATTTGTTTGGTCTAACTTACTCGCTTTCAGTTGAGTTGGCCGCAGATCTTCCCGCATATTTCTTTCAGATGGCTGAGGGAATCCCGGCGGCTGATTGGCTTGTTGCGTGATGTCACTGAGGGTATCCCTCCTGCGATTGGCGGTTGCCTGGTTCTTTGAGAGAGAGGCAACGCTTACATTTCTTCTCTGAGTTCCTTCCGCGTAGTTTCAGGCTTTCAAGGTTTTTTCAGGAGTTTGACTAAGTATTTGTAGTGTTGTTATATTATCGACCAGATGTTACGGTCATGGGCGCTTCGAAGCGCAATCAGTGAGCCGAAGCCAAAGTCTTTGCAAGTCGGCCTGATTGTAAGGCGGGGGTCGAGCGCTTCCAGCGCGACCAGTGAAGACAAAGCCGAAGCTTCCAGCAAATCAGCGAGCAGCGATTGAGAAGAAAAATCTCCAGGTAAAAGCTGTAGTGTCCATTTTAACTGACTGATTTCAGCACGCCCACCCGCCCACGTCCTCCTATCGATTCCTATGCGCTTTTGTTTTCTTCATCTGTGAGGACCGGTGTGACCTAGTGATCTGCCAGGACCTTGCTCGCTAATCTAAGCGCTCCAAAGTTTGCCTTAATTTGCGATCAGAAGCCAAAAAAGCTAAGTATAATATCTGTGATAGCTAAACATGTTGCAAGAGAGGTGTCACCACCGACATGACAGTAATTAAATAGATCGTTAAAGATCGCGACCATGACTCAAACACTAACGTGATTCTATTCCTAAATTAAAATGGTTTGTCTGTTTCATTCCTCAACCTTTGAGGTGTGCGATCACAATGTTGTGGTCACTTGGTTCATCCGTGCAGCAGTGCTGATCTGAGCTTGGCCACCATGCTCAAAACTGCAGTTGCTGTCCCCTTTTTCTTGACAAGAAATGCCTTTTTTAAGACGCGGAACCGGTGTATTTTTTTTGCATCCAAATCAAACGAGACTTTTCAGACGCGTGCTTCAGCTTTGCCTCAGCACCAGGCGCGAGTCAAATGAGCGCGGAAAAGGTAACGTTACATCAGCCAAATGAGCTTCAGTAGAACAATGAGATGCTGTTAGACTATATGTCAGTAAAACAATCTTTCCTGCCCTGTCAGAGCGCCAGCCGTCACTGTGCTCACAGCGCTCTGATCGCGTCATCATAAATAAGCGCACAAGAAACTGCACACGAGTCTGTCGTCAGTTAAGTCATGAAATTACCAAAAAAGGCGACTAAAGCTGCAAACTGTGCATGCATGTATGAATGCATTACATTTCAGAACGTCTCTCAAATGCATACTAAAATATATATCGTGCAATGGTTTGCTAAAAAGAGATACGGGATAAATGTTTGATATCATCATCTAATCACATTGGAATCGAAACTGGGAATCGAAAAGAATCGGAATCGATAAGCAGAATGAAATGATACCCAACCCTACACTGTAAAAAATTTACCTGTAAATTAACGGTAAAATACTGGCAGCAGGGTTTCCAGCTGTGTACCGTAATCTTACATTTCAACTTTTCTGTAAATTAACGGTAAAATACTGGCAGCAGGGTTTCCAGCTGTGTACCGTAATCTTACATTTCATTACCGTAATCTAAATTACAACTTTTCTGTAAATTAACGGTAAAATACTGGCAGCAGGGTTTCCAGCTGTGTACCGTAATCTAAATTACAACTTTTCTGTAATTTAACAGTAAAATACTGGCAGCAGGGTTTCTTGTACTCCTTTGTAAACCTGCAGTTTCATTGCTGTATTCTAAGTTATGAATTATTTACATTTAATATCCATACATGTAATTTTACAAATAAACTGGTATTGCAATATTTAATGTATAACATTTTCACAAGAAAAAAAAACAGGATCAAGAGGGTACTACTTGCATCACAACATTTATTGACATTTTAGTGACAAATAATCTGAATACTTTGCTAAAAAGCAAATCATAACTGAATCAATAGAATCAGTATTTTTGTGTTTCCATAAAAACAGTCTTTAAGAAATAGTAAACAGAGTGAAAACCTTTGATGTTGATTTTAGTTAAATAAAAGTCCAGTGGGTCAGTAGCAGAACATTGCGTTAGCAGCGCAAAGGTTGTGGGATCAATTCCCAGGAACACACATACTCTTAAAAAAAATGTATAGCCTGAATGCACTGCAAGTCACTTTGGATAAAAGCATCTGCTAAATGCATTAATGTAAATGTAAAGTCAATAGAAGTCAAAATCTGGATTTGGTACAGGAACAGGCCAAAAACGTGCTTGGGGTGTACACTCCACAAAACAGCCTTTAAGAAATTGTATTGAATATGAAAAATGTTTAAGTTGATTTTCATTTAATAGTCAATCCAAGTCAAAAACCTGGCAAGTAACTGGAACAGGAATAGGCCAAGCACATTCCAGAATCTTCAAACTGATGCAGGTGTAGTCTGAAAGATAAAAATGGTGGGAAAAAAACTTTTGTAAATAAAGTGTCCAAAAAGCAACATGTAATGCTAAACTAGCAGAAATAATGATCATGAAAAATTTAGATTAAATTTAATGGGTTAGTTAACCCAAAAAAATTAAAATTCTTTAATTTATTTATCATCCTCGTGTCGCTACACATCCATAAGACCTTCATTCATTTCTGAACACAAATTTAGATATTTTTGATGAAGTCTAAAAGGTTTCGGTCTCTCCATAGAGATCCAACGCAACTACCACTCCAAAGTCCAGAAAGATAGGAAAAATATATAATTAAAGTACTCCATGTGGCATAAACTCAATTTTAGGAAGCCAGATAAGTGCTTAGTTTGTGCAAAAAAAACTATTTACCACTTTACTTACCAAAATATTGATCTGCCACGCACATTCACGAGAGCTTCACAACGCATGTGTGTTGGGTTCAGACTTGCGCGTCACTTCAATGCACATGTACGAGTTTTCATTAGAGCATCACAAGGCATACGTTTTGTGTTCACGAGCCGGCATTGATGCGTGAACGCTTTGGATAATATTTTGTAAATTATGTTTTTATTTACGCAAAACAAGCAGTCACGTGGCTTCATAAAATTGAGTTTAAGCCACTGGAGTCACATGGAGTACTTTATGTATTTTTCCTACCTTTCTGGACCTTGGAGTGGTAGTTGTATTGGATCTCTATGAGAGACAGAAACCTCTCAGACTTCATCAAAAATATCTTAATTTGTGTTTAGAAGATGAACAAAGGTTACATTAAGACAGGTGTGTAATAAATGACAGAAATTTCATTTTTGGGTGAACTAATCCTTTTAAGGAGAGAGTAAATGGGGGAGACATTTTGAGCTTGAAGAAGAGGCGGCATGCTTTTTTATATCCAGCAGCATGGTACAATGATGCCGGTCACAAAAAAAGAGTTTACTGTCCATAACTCTGGGTTATTATACTTTCTAAACCCTATTTAAATGTAAAGGGTAAGTTCATCCCAAAACGAAAATGCTGTCATTAATTACTCACCTCGTTGTTCCAAACCCGTAATACCTTCTTTATACTTAGAACACACATGAAGAACTTTTTTGATGACAGAATGCTGTCAGATTTCCTTCCATAGGCTGCCTTTGCAACTACCACTTAAGAGACAGGTACAGAAATAAGTGTGTATGTGCACATTTACTTACCTAGATGAAATCCCATCGAAATACACCAGATTTTTCAGGAGAGAGGCAACCTTTGGATTAACTGTTGCAGACTTTTTATTCACCATCTTGCCCGCCTTCTTCGAGACCACCTTGCCTATGCAGGTCTTTGAGCCTCTTTCTGGGTTTATTCCAACGAAGCGTCTAAAGACAAATATATAACAAATTACCATAGTATGCCAGAATCATGGGTCAAAATTCTTATGAAGATGATTCTGAGTGTCATACCTTTGAAGAAACCCCTATGTGCAAGAAGCCTCCTCTTGATACTGCAGGTTGAAGACGTAGTACACTGCAAACAGTGTTGCAAGTGCAGTCAAAAATGAAGACTCGACACACTCACAAATAACACGGCCTTCTAGGCTTATCATCCATCGTACAGCATTTGTCTCTTCTGCATACCTAGAATAAAAATAGCAACAAAAAAAAACAATCATAACATATAACAATAATGAAAACATTGGCACAAGTCATTTCAAGATTTGCCTTTGAGAAGACTACATTGTAAAGGGATAGTTCACCCAAAAATGAAATTCTGTCATAATTTACTGCTGAACACAAAGGAATATATCTAGAAAAATGTTTGTAACCCAACAGTTGTATCAAACTGTCAAAGTATATGCAACAATTATCTAGGGAAATTATAATTGAACATGACTTATTACTACATTTCAATACAAAATAACTTTGTACTGTATCTGTTTTAAAGCACTTTTAAAGTTTGGATCATATTAAAAGCGTAGTTTGTGCAGTAGTAAATAATTTTCTTGTAAGATCCAGCCCCCTCACCGTCACTTACAGCCGCTTGCACGTGTTTTGCGCATGAGCCACATGCAACCCAAAATGAAACAGCTTAATCGACCATCGATAGCTTTTATCGATTATATCTCTTATCGACAATTAATAGATTGTCGATTAATCCTTGACATCCCTATTATCCAAGTATGTGAAATGATTTATTCGTCGATTCAACTCCTGGTAAGTGAACAGCTTCTCCACTGTGACAAGACAATTAATGTACAATGCTAAATCGTATGATGCAACACCTTCAAAAATATCATGCCCCAGACAGGGGGGGTAGCCCAGGCTGACATACATGAAAGTACATTAAACACAGAGTCAAATTTGACACCTCCAGTGGCATTGGATGTAGCATCACTTGTCTGACTTTGAACAAGATCCTTATATGTATGTACACTGCGTTTACTTCGAATAAGGGATCTTTTTTAAACGTTTCCTATCTATATTGCAGTATCTTCAAATATTCACACTTTAAAAAAAAAAAAATCACAAATCCACCAATGCCATGGGAGCCCAGATTATCCCCACAAATTGCAGATAGCGTTCCCCTGTACACTGTTCCATCAGGCAAAGCAATGCCACTTACCTCAATGTCTTTAAGGTCTTTGATGAGAGGGCTAAACATTTAATCCTGGCCAAAATACTTGAAGTCCTGCTCTCTGCAAATCAAAACAAGCTGCATCTGGTCAATGCGTGATCTATGATTTGGAGGAATATCTGCAAGAGTTGCATATACACAGAGTAATTTATGTTTTTTCCTGCCAGATCCCAGTGGGTTGGCTACTTCCAAAGCATCCTGATAAAGAATTAAACTAAAGGATGAAGCATCTGTATTGAGCAGCTTATTACCTTTTAAGTTGCTTCCATTCCATACATCGTGAAGAACATCGTGAGGACGGACACCAGAAAACACTTATTTGCAATGTTCTGTAACCGTATCAATCTGTAATAGAAAACCAATTGTTTCTTTAATCGAAACATATTGAGAAAAACACTCTTTGCCTGCCTCATTTGTCCCAAGACAAAGTGGAACTGGTACTACATAGTTGAAGGTATTCTTAAAAAATGTCTTTCCTTTTTGATCAGTTTTAAGCTTTTGTGTTTTAAAAGTCAAAATTTCAAAAATAGCATTTATGTCTGCTTCTGAAACCTCCAATGCACAATTTTTTTCTCTCAATTTAAAAAGTAGGTGCGAGTGACTCATTTCATGAATTTCCTGAAGGTGATCAACAATTATTTGAACAGTGGAGGATGGAATCAGACATTTTGATTGCAATTTGAGATAAAATAGAGCAGGATGTATCAAAAACTGATCTTCATCCACACTTTCACCAAAGGTGTCTTGTTCCAGACCATCAGTAGCAGTATCACTGCAAAGGAAATCCTGTGATATTTCAAGATGCTGTTCAGTGACTCATTCATGCCATGAGGAAGTGCAACTGAATCAATCAGGTTTACCTCTAAACAATCAGAGTGTTTTCTAGATACATGTGCTGTAAAAGTGGACACAACTGAAAAAGACTTGTCACATTGCTGAAATGGACATGAAATGCTTCTTCCCTCTCTAATGTCAGTTTTAAAACGCTGATCAAATCTACTCAGAGTTTCACACCTGACTTGACACGAGTCAACATGACAGGTTAATTCAAATGAGGTAAATGGCATAGATTTGAGCTTAGATTTCCCCTCTTTATGTCGATAACAGTGAGTTTTGAAAGCTGAAAACTTTTTGAAACTCTTATTACAAGCTGGAAATGCACAATTAAACCTGACATTCGCGACATGAATGTGAATGCGCATGTGTCTCACAAATGCAGGCAAAGTAACTGTTACTGCATGTGTGTGCACAAAGTTTGCAAGTATACATTTTACACTATGGAAGATCACAATCCAGCTATCAAACACACGTGTTTTAACTGAGGAAGTTAAAATTTAAGTGAATTTCATCTGCTATATCGACGGCTCAATGTACGTAGTTGGAGCAAATCTATCGATTGCAAAAGTATGCTGTTAAAACGATTGTGCTCATAAAATGTACAAAGCCAACATAATAATATAATTTAGCTTACCCCGAGTTGCTTTAGATGAGACCCGACATTTAATCAGTGCAGATAACGTGCAGTGAGACGGACATGTGCAATTCACTCGCTAAAGAACCTCACTTCCCCACCGTGTAAAAAAAACATACTGCCAAAAGGCGGCAAAATCAAAACCTAACATTACTTGATAAAATAATCCAACGCACTTATTTTACATTTTCCTCTATATTAGGGTAACATTTGCACAATAAAAGAACAAAAATTTAAGCAACACACACTTAACTTTGAGGAACAATACATTTAGCTGTCTTAAGCAAAATTAAAATTACAGTAATTATTGAACACAATTGAATTGTGTCCATGTCCTTAATTGAACACACATATTTTAGATTCACTGTGGTCTACTACCTGTAAATGGTATTTAAGATGAAAACTGTGCAGATAACCTCCACTGAGAAAGACATGTGCTACTCGTGCTAAAGAACCTCACTTCCCCCACTGCGTAAAAAAAGACAAAGCTAACGTTACCTCCAAAAGGCGGCAAATTCAAAAACCTACTTAATAAAATAATCCAAGGAATGCACTTATTTTACATTTCCCTCTAAATAAGAGTAACTTTTGCACAATGAAAGAACCACAATATGCAACCAGCTGCAAGCACACACACATACACACTTAACTTTGAGGAACAACAAATTTAGCTACATCCACTGTTTTAAAGTGCAATAATGAATTAAATTAATAAGATAAAAAATTAGCACACTTATTTTAGATTCATTCGTGGTTTACTACCTGTAAATGAGCTTCAACTTCACACTTGATGTAAACTGCAGATTCCACTGAAAAGTCGTTTCACTCACTCACTTCCTATCCCCTCCCCACAGATCACGTGCTAATTTACGGTAAGAAACTGTAATTTTAGAAAACGGTTCAATACTGTAAATTTCTGCTGTAAATTTACAGCATTTTTTTACAGTGTAGTTATAACTTTACAGGGAACAGTAAAATGTCATAGGTTAAGAAAAATACCATAGGTTCCACTACATAGCAAGCTTATACAAGACATAAAATACAACCTTAATATATATTGTCTCTTGAGTATGTTGCTATAATAGTAGCAGCGATTATTATTTGTCCTTTTGGAGCACTTTATAAATGTTTTAGTCTCTTTGTCTGCTAAAGGAAAGACAAAAGCATGTAGTCTCTAGGACTGCCTGAGGAGGGAAAGGAGGTGTTCTGAGGTCATGAGAAAGTCAGTCCGATAGATCTGGTGATTTCCTTAGCTCGGAGTCTCATCGTAAATCCGTCTTCCTGGTTGATAGCAACATTGAGTTATGCATTAATGTTCAGGAGATCTTGGAGTTTGTAGTCGCTGTCCTATCCCCAAATAAGAAGTTCCTTTCTTCTGTTTATTTATGGTAAGCCAGTCAAAGGAACAATGCTGAAATTCTGTTTCTAAGTGGATATGGGAGCAAGGGTCAGTTATTAGCTCGCTCAAGGATGTGGCTCTATAAATCTCTCCCTTCCTGTCTTTTACAGAGATTAGCAAAAGGGGTCCTCCAGTCCAGATGGAGCAGGCGTCATTATTGGTCATTAACTAGCCAATGTTAAACAAAATAACCTTATAGTGTTATTTTGATGTGTGAGAGCCCATGGTAATGTGGGCCTGTCCACTCAAGTCCTACGACATCCTTTTAGTGAGGACCAAAGTTACTAATTGGAACCATTTAGGGACTTGTTGGCAAAACGGGTGTGTTTCTAAAAGAGTTTCCTGAAGTAGGATTGCAGAAAACTAAAGGCACTTGACCTGAATATATATGTGCTTGCTTCCAGTACATTTACATTCAATAATTTAGCAGACACCTGAACCAATTTACAGATGTGAAATATAGCACTCGATGGGCTCAAGCAGTACAGGGATTTGATAAATGTAAAATGACTATTTTAAATACTGTTGTTGGTAACAGTGGGTGCCAGGACAGACGCATATCTAATTAGCCAGAAAATGGTGGCATAAACATGGCAGAAACTCAATGCATTTAGACATGTAGACATTCTCAAGGCGATCTGCTGAAGTCCAAACCCAGCATCAGAATATGAAAGAAAAGTGATTTAAGTGAATTTGAATTTTAATTTGGCATGGTTGTTGGTGCCAGACAGGCTGGTCAGAGTATTTTCAGAAACTGCTGATCTACTGGGCTTTTCACACATATCCATCTTTAGGGTTTACAGAGAATGGTCAGAAAAAGAGAAAATACCCAGTGAGTGGCAGTTCTGTGAGTGAAAATGGCTTGTTGATGCCAGAGATCTGGTGAAAAGGGCCATACTGTTTTGAGCTGATAGAAAGGTAACAGTTGGGGGGAGGGGGGTTCTGATGCCTGCACTGTTGATTATGCCATAATTATCTGAATTGGCATTAAGTAGTATATGGAGAAACAAACATGGTGTGAAAATGAAGCTAATGGAAAGACACCGTGTGGAAGCTGCAGGCTTCTACTTCCAATAACTATCGCAATTTATTTTCTTCCAGCAGCCATATCACCCTGCAGCCCAAGACGGTTGCCCACTGAAGCTAAGTAGGGTTGAGCCTAGATGGGGAGACCTCCTGGGAAACCAAGGTTTCTGCTGGAAGAGGTGCTAGGGAGGACACACAGGGGGTGTTCACCCTGCAGTCTGTGTGGGTCCTAATACCCCAGTATAGTGATGGGGACACTATACTGTCAAAAAGCACAGTCCTTTGGATGAGATGTTAAACCGAGGTCCTGACTCTCTGTGGTCTTTAAAAATCTCAGGATGTCCTTTGAAAAAGAGTAGGGGTGTAACCCCGGTATCCTGGCCAAATTCGCCCATAGGCCTCTGATCATCATGGCCTCCTAATTATCCCCATACACTGATTGGCTTCAGGGCCGTTTCTAGCCAATTTGACGCCCTAGGCGAAATCCTAGTGCCCCCAAAAAATAATACAACTATGTTTTATATTTTTATTCTTTTCAGACACCAGTTCCTTGTCACATTAAACTTGTTTTTCATAGTAACGACACTAATTTGTGGAGATTGAGTTCCTCAAATCAGAATGCATTATGTAAATTGACTTAAGATAATTGTGCACAATTTATTATCTGTAATATCATTGTGTTGCCACTAGATGCCTGTATAGCCCTATGTACCAATCCATAGTTGCTAAGACATTGCACATAAATTAGTTTTATTATATTTGGATTTGGATACATGTGTAGATACTATAAATGGCTACTTTGTCTTTATCTGTTTTTTGTTCAATTGTTTTGTTGTTGTTGCTTGAAACATTGATTTAAAGCGTCAGTTATTGCATTACTATTTCAGTCAAACCTATAAAACCCTTTGTTACCCCAAACTACATATAAAAGCCTGATCAGTGGCATAAAAGTAATCAATGCAGCTATTAATCCTTTGCTACTCATTAACGCGTGAACTTCCCCTTTAAATAACATGACGCTCTGCCCTCATGTGTATGACGCTGCTTGCAGTAAGTGCTGTGTTAGAAGTAGGGGTGGGCGATATGGCAAAAATATAATATCAAGTTTTTTTTTTGAAATATCATGATTTCACGATTTATAATGATTCTTTGTCATGTTGGTTTTTACTATTTTGTCTGATCAGTGCATCTAAAATAATTTTCCTATTATAAAGACAAGGCCTTTCAAGGTAACAAATATAAAATTAATTGTGGATATTTAGGCCAAAGTGGGCGAAGATACAAATCTTTTTCATTATTTTATGTTTGTTATTAAAAAATAAGAATTATTATATTTACAAATAAAACCTGCTTAAAACCTGCTTCAGGTACAATAGGCATATTTAGCAGGAGCATTCAAGAAATTGAATGAACAAATATAAAGATAAAACACTATATAGATTGATTCCTATTAAAGCAACTGTGTGTATATATATATATATATATATATATATATATATATTTTTTTCAAGAGTAGGGAGTTCTTTTTTTCTCTTTGTGTTTTGTTGTTTTAACATTAAAAATAAACATTCTGTCATCTGTCTGTCGATTCTGTCATAGTGTTTTATATATACCATCATTTACTCAAAGTTAGTTTTACACTTGAATTAATTTCTTTCTTCTGATGAACATAAATGCAATTTTAAGAAGGTGGGAAACCAAAAAGTTGCTGGTCCACAGTGACTTGCATATTATTATTATTATTATTATTATTTAATAAATGCAGGTTTGGGGCACAAATCAATCAGAAGTACAGAGAAGGATTTTGACATAAATTACCGTACTCTGACTCGGTATTGTCAAAAGATTACCAGAGAAGAAATTGAAAGTTAGACAGCCATGCCAACATCAATGGCTGGTTATACAATGCCACGTAAGATTTTTTCACCTGATTTGGAAAAGCAGCTTGAGTATATTACTAGGTCAGCTAACATTTATTTTGGTCTGTCACCAAGTGAGGTCAGAAAACTTGCCTACCAGTTTGCGCCTTTGTGGGCAGAAAAAGAAAAGGCCAGCAAAGAGGGGTTTACAGTCTTCTTAAAGCGGCAGAGGCAATTAGCCTTGCCAGGACAAGTAGCTTCAACAGAGAGATTGTTAATGCTTTCTTTGACAGCTTAAAGAAAGTGTTACGCAAATATGAGTTTTGACCAGGAGACATTTGGAATGTTGATGAAACTGGGGTCACCACTGTAGATAAACCAGACGTGGATTCAAACAAGTAGGGTCACTGACCTCTGCTGAAAGGGGAACCCTTGTCACACTGGCCTGTGCTGTCTCAGCCACAGGGAATACTATACCTCCATACTTTATTTTCCCCCGTGTCAACTTCCGCGATCATTTTCTTATCAACGGGCCATCTGTCCATTGATGGACACAATTATGCCAAAGAAAATGGCATAATCATGCTGTCATTCCCACCCCACTGCTCACATCGGCTCCAGCCATTAGACAGGTCTAGGGCCACTAAAGAGGCAAATCAACAGCGCGTGTGATGCCTGGATGAGGAACAACCCTGGGAAGACAATGTCAATTTATGACATTCCTGGGATTGTGGCAATTGCCTATCCTCTGGCTGTAACCCCCTTGAACATTCAGGCTGGCTTTAGGGTGGCTGGGGTTCAACCGTATAACAGAGATGCATTTCTGGAAACTGAGTTTGCACCATCCTACGTCACAGATCGCCCCATTCAGAACCCTGCCCTGCCAGGCGTCAACTCTGCTCTGCCAGGCCCCAGCACCAACCTGTCAGATCCCAGCACCAACTCTGCCCTGCCAGGCCCCTGCACCAACTCTGCTCTGCCAAGCCCCAGCACCAACTCTGCTCTGCCAGGTCCCAGCACCAACTCTAGCCTGCCAAGCCCCAGCACAAATTCTGCCCTGCCAGGCCCCAGCACCAACTCTGCCCCGCCAGGCCCCAGCACCAACCTGTCAGATCCCAGCACCAACTCTGCTCTGCCAGGCCCCAGCACCAAACTGTCAGATCCCAGCACCAACTCTGCCCTGCCAGGCCCCTGCACCAACTCTGCTCTGCCAGGTCCCAGCACCAACTCTGCTCTGCCTAGCATGCCCAGTTATGCTTCTGCTATCACCATCTCACCCTTACCCAGCAATGCTATTGCTGACAGCGGGCTACCAACTCCAGAGGACATCCGGCCATATCCAAAAGCTGGCCCCAGTTAAGTAGTTGTGTTCTTATTTTTAAATAATCTAGTGTGACAATTTACCCGCTGATGGGGCAAATTGTCACAAGTGCACATTCTCTATTCAACAGTCTACAACTCCGTAATGAGATAAGATATGAAAATGTAATGAATACAACATAGGTGCCCAAGACTTCATTCAATTAAATTCAAGATTATTTGTTTAACGCTTTTTACACAGGAAAGTTTCTAAAATAGATTTATATTGTAAAACTCAATATAATTAACTTATGGCAAAATTTGGTTAATTCAGTATAATCGCTGATGGTTGGCTTCCTCTGAGGTCCTCCGAGGGGTTGTCATCATCTCTTCTCAGGTGTTTGGTCATCTCAGATCATTTAAGGGTTAGATCCAGACTGAAGCTTGTGTAATTCCTAGTTACCCAGAAACAGATAAACAAATAAAGACAATTAGCGTAGCAGTTGTTCCATCCAGGAACAACCCTGCATGACATTATCAGTTCAACCCAAGCTAAAGCATAATAATGTGCGTTTGATCAGATATACTGGCAGTATTGTGAGATGCATTATATGAATGATTGGCTAAATAGATGTGTCTTTAATCTAGATTTAATAGAGAGAGTGTGTCTGAACCCTGAACGTTATCAGGAAGGCTATTCCAGGGTTTGGGAGCCAAATATGAAAAAGTTATATAAATAGCCTATATATATATATATTATGTGTGTGTGTGTGTGTGTGTAGCCGTGGAATTGGAATGCGGTTACTCGCCCCCAAGACAAAACAATCGCAATCTTATCTTTTTGGCTTCCTTCGCACAGTGGCCTGGCCAAGGTCGCTGCTGGAAAAATTACCCCTGGGAAGGGCACTGCAGTGAGACGCTCTTGCTTCCTCCCCCATTCTACAGACATTGATTATAAACTACTACACACACACACACACACACATGCACTCACTTCCCCCCCCAGATCCCTCGCCTCCGTCGCTTTGAAACCGCCAGCCTAACAAGCGGGTCTGTGCCAGCGCCGGAATAGTGGCTGCGGGACCCGACGGCTGCTTGCTGGAGCTGGATTTCTCCCCCTGTGGCAAAGTGTGTCTATGGTGTATGTGCTTTTGTGCTGAGGTGTTTTTCCTGTTCCCACACTGTACTCCCCAAGGAGCATAGTCTGGGGGTTATTTTTTTTCTCCTCACTCATGTTATGCTGTATTTTTTCTTCCCCTGTCTACCTACACTTGCATTTCACTACTCATTGTACCCTGTATGATTGTGTATGTGACGAATAATAAAGAACCTTGAGAACCTTGTGTGTGTGTGTGTTACTTTCAACCAAACCCACACATTCAAATTGGCTGTTGAACAGGTGGAAAGATGGCCCAGATTCCCACTTTTACCATGGCAGCATGAAAAAATTACCCACTAGAAATAACCCTAACAGCAAAGAAGTGATGATCCATTCTGCAACCCAGTTTTTCCTTTTATTGCTCATTGATAACCATAAAATACAATAGTCACACATGCAGTGATGCAATTGTTCTTGTTCCACATGACTTTCAAGGTACTCAATGAAGTGTTACAATTTACATGGGATTAAAAGATTAGGGACCTGTAGCTATTCACCAATAGAAACTGTAGCTGTGAGTTCAAAACAGATATTCGTGTATAACTTTATTTAACCTCTTCGCCCTTTACATCAGTTTTGGAAATCTCGGTCCATGATGCTTACCCATGCTGACAGGTGTAACTGTTGCTCTCTTGAACAATATTTGATGTGTTTGGGAACTCAAGCATCAATTACTATCAATATCTTTACAGAAGGTTGGCTAGAGTTAATTTAGATTTGTCTTGGACATTACAGATTGCGGTGTATTCCATCAAGCAACAAAACTGTTTATGTCAGTATTTCACACTAGAGAGGCAATTGTGGAAGTACCGTTTTTTATTTTTCTTGGCTTCGGTACGATACCAAATCGATATTGATACCATAATCTTGGTTAATGTTAGGTATGTGTTTAATGCATAATGTTAACATACTAAACAGATATTAGTAGCTTACATTTATAATTTATAAATAATTATTGACCTACATTTATAAGTGCTATAATAATGTCAATGCTGTTAATGAATTATAACAAATGTTTCTTTAAAGTGTTATTCTAACAGTCAAAGCAGGGGTGGGCGATATGGCAAAAATATATTATCACTATTTTTTTTAGAAATATCTCAATTTCACGATTCTTTGTCATGTTGGTTTTACTATTGTCTGAGTCTGAGCAGTGCAGCCAAAATAATTTCCCTATTACAAAGACAAATCCTTTGAAGGTTACAAAATATAAAAAGGTATGGTGGATATTTAGACCAAAGTGGGGGAAGATAAAAATCTGTCATTTTTGTATCTTTGTTATTAAAAATAAGAACATATATACACATTACAAATACACATAATATACAAATAAAACAGTGCTTTATTTTCAGGTACAATAGGCATATTTAGCAGGAACATTCAAGAAATTGAATGAACAAATATAAAAATAAAACACTATATAGATTGATTTCTATTAAAGCAGCTGTATTATTTTTTGTCAAAAGTAGCGAGTTATTTTTTCTTTGTGTTTTGTGTTAGCATTAAATAATAATAATTATGTAGATTCTGTCATAGTGTTTTATATTATACCATCATTTACTCACTCGAGTTTAGTTTGAAACCTGAGTAAGTTTCTTTCTTCTGCTGAACATAAATTATATTTTAAAGAAGGTGGAAAACCACACAGTTTCTGGTCCTCAGTGATTAACATATTTTTTTATTTCTATCAAAGTGGACCAAGCAACTGTTTGGTTTTCCACCTTCAAAATACCTTATTCTGTGTTCAGCACAAGAAAGAAATGAATACAGGTTTAAGACAGCATGTGAGTGAGTAAATATAATGACAGAAATACAAAAAAAAAAATTCCCTCATATATGACTATATTCATATAATGAATATGTTCATTAGTCGCTGATGCAGTAATCATTAATAAATGGTTTAGTTCATCATGAGTTTTACTTAAACTCATGATTATCTCCGCATTAGTTAAGCAGTATTTAATGCATATTTGTGCACCCGTATTGTAAAGTGTTACCGAGAAATGAAAGGAAAGAAGAAACATAGCCGCAATCAGCTGAGCGCAGCCAATAAAAAAAGATTAAAGTTAGAAAGGAGAAACAAAGATAAAACCTGACTCCTGAGAGAAACATCACATTATCGTGGTCTTTTCAGTCTTTTGAGACTTTAAGTTATTTTTAACATCAAATCTTAAGTTTTGTACACGTTTTTAATTTTATTTTTATTTCAGGTCCTTATTTTACATTTACATTTACATTTAGTCATTTAGCAGACGCTTTTATCCAAAGTGACTTACAATTGAGAGTACATAAAACGATTAATCTTGAAGAGGCAAACATACAGAGGAAGTGCCAATAACACCAAGTCTCAGGCATTGTTCAAATAAGTACATGCTAGCAAGGGAAGGAGAGAAAGATAAAGAGAAAGATGAAGATTTAGAAAAAGTGAAAGTTCAATTTATTTTTTTTTTTTTATGTAGTCAAGTAGAGTTGAAAGAGATGAGTTTTCAGTTGTTGCTTGAAGATTGACAGGGATCCAGCATTCGGATGGGGTGGGAAGATCCTTCCACCAGGAACGGTGAAAGAGAATGTTCTGGAGAGTGATTTTGAGCCTCTCTGTGATGGTACCACAGGCGTCGCTCACTAGCAGATCTCAGATTTCTGGAGGGATGTAAATTCGTAATAGTGAGTGGAAGTAGGTGGGTGCTGAGCCTGTGGTTGTTCTATATGCAAGCATCAGTGTCTTGAACTGGATGCGAGCTGCAACTGGTAGCCAGTGCAAGGAGACAAAGAGAGGTGTAACATGGGCTCTTTTGGGCTCGTTGAAGACCAGTCGTGCCGCTGCATTCTGAATCATTTGTAGAGGTTTGATTGTGTTTGATGGAAGTCCAGCTAGAAGAGCATTGCAGTAGTCCAGTCTAGAAATGACAAGGGCCTGGACAAGAAGTTGTGCAGCATGCTCTGTCAGAAAGGGCCTGATCTTTCTGATGTTGTGTAGTGCAAACCTGCAAGATCGAGCAGTCTTTGCAATGTGCTCTTTGAAGGTCAGCTGGTCATCGAAGATTACACCAAGATTTCTGACCGAAGCTGATGGGGTAATTGTTGATGAACCTAACTGAATCGTGAAATCATGCTGTAGAGTTGGAGTTGCAGGGAAGACAAGAAGCTCAGTCTTTGCCAGGTTGAGCTGTAGATGGTGTTCTTTCATCCATACCGAGATGTCCGCCAGGCAGCCTGAGATCCGTGCAGCTACCGTTGGATCATCTGGTCGAAATGAGAGATAGAGCTGTGTGTCATCAGCATAGAAATGGTAGGAGAAGCCATGTGCCTGTATGATGGGAGCCAGTGATGTAGTGTATGTGGAGAAGAGGAGGGGTCCAAGAACCGAGCCCTGGGGAACCCCAGTGACCAATTTATTTGCTTTGGATACCTCCCCGCCCCAGGCCACCCTGAAAGACAGGATAGTACAGGGACAGGATTTTAACAGGATAGTACAGATATGAAAGAAAAAAGATAGTGAGAGAACTGTAGGGTGACATGAGCAGGTTTGAGCTCCAGTCATATGTACAGAAATGCTAGGCTTCTTTACCCATAAGGCTGAGTCTCTGAATACTTACTTAAAATTATGAGAAGAGGTCCAATGAACCATCTTGTAAATGTGGAGTAACTGATCGCTGTAAAATTAAATGTCAAACTTAGTGGCATGCCAATATCAGCTGTACAGAACATTAAAGCAATATTACAAATCTCACAATTGGTTTTTAGTTTGGATTAATTTAGTGTATTTTAAAAGGATTGATTTGCACTTAACTGTAGCCTTGAGAGGTTGAGAAAAAAAAAAAAAGGTACTTAACCAGGGCTGGACGGTAATAATAAAATACCCGTCTTGGAATGTATCCTCGAAAACAGTCAGTTATGTCATAATTGAAAGTAAAATGTTGAGAATAATTGCATGTGTAACAATATATTGGATGCATGCACATCTAAAGGGACCTCACTGCTGTCAATGTACTTGATGTTAATAAAACAACAACAACAAACATGTATTGCTCTTGACTGATTAACTTTTGTAGCTTTAATGATTCATCTATATTTAATTTAAACAGTGAAGAATAGACAATGTTATTACATTTAATTATTCAAACCTGATCACCTACAAACCTAAATCAGTGTTTAATAAGTATCTTTGTTCTATTTATTTATTGTGCTATTGTTTGCAATTTGTTCATTTGTTTCACTTATATTTAACTAGTATCTTAATATTTAACTAGTATCTTAATTTTTGCCATAAGTTTATTTATGAGAATACAAGATAACAAGGATCAAAACAACAATAAAAAAAGCTATTTTATTTTTTTGGCAGGGCCAGTGAAAATGTTGGCTGGGTAAGAAAAAAGTATAGCATATTATACATATATTGTCAGTAATATAATTCATTGTAAAAAATACTCACAAAAGCCTTTCTCCTAACCAGACCTGGTGCATGTTTAAGGGTCTCTGCAATCTGGCTTTCAGCATCCATGCTAGTAAACCCAGGTTGTGATTTCATTATTGCCCCTATATGGTTTAAGTAAAGTTTTTAGAGATTAACAAGTATACTTTACATTTGAACAAACAGGTATTCATCCCATTTGTATTGCCAATCATATAGAATTCTGTCACTATAATGCAATGCCTCTTGATGTTAAATCTATGATAATTGAAAACACAATAGAATGTATACAATAAAATATATGCAGATACTGTAGATTTTTTAAATACTTTTTTAGAACCCGATGAACAGAGTTCTTCAAGTTTCCTCTTCCCCTTCCTTCCTTTGAGGCTAAAGCATGACCAAACTTCTGATGAAGTGATTCTCATGATTCGCCGCACGGTCTCTCCATAGTTTGGTCCTCCAATTGTAGAAAGGTATTTAACCTGAATTTAATATAAATGGAATTGTCAAATCCTATGCATACAGTTCAGTTCAGCTTCAAATAAGAATGTCAAATTCTTAACCGTTTTTCTTTGGAGCTCTTCATCCCCCCTCAGCTTATCCTCAAAGGAGAGCAAGTCAGGTAACTGACCAATAGATGGGATAGGGTTCTCTGGCCCTGTGTCTTCCTCTCTTGTCTGAAGTAGCCGCCGAAGCAAGAGAGAATGCTCTTCTTGTTTTGCAATTATTTTATCCAGTTTCATGAGGACATTTAACTGGAAATCTGTAAATATAATATCAGTTTGTAAGAACTTCTGTTGGTTTGATATTTTATATTAAAAAAACGTTTATACATAAAGGTTTATATACAATATAAAACCTCTTATACATATTATGGAGTTATTAATATTACTTACTGTTATTTGGTGTACAATTTTGCCCATTTGAATTGAAGTCATCTGAAAACCGAGCAAGTTAAAAAATCTAACACATACAGTACACATACAAACATTTTTTAACCGTCATGTGATACATTTTACCCCTGGCTGTTTTTCAAATGTACATAACAGATTTTCAACAAAACATTCAAGTCTCCCAGTCATTGACTTTTACCAAAATTATGTAGTTTTACAAAACGTCCCCATTTCAGATTGGATTTGTACATCTGGGATGGCATGAGGTTAAGTAAATAATGTGACTGTGACGAGTGGGGCGGGGCCGAGAGCCCTGGGAACGGAGCGAGGCCGGTGGAGTAATTGGTAATGAACGACACCTGCACCACTCACCGGTCTCGAGTCCCACGGAGGAGCTTCGGAAGGGTTAAATGAGGAATGAACAGTAGAAGACGAGAGAGGTCCAGGCATGTTGCTAGCGTGATTAGCATGTTGCTAGCATGTTGCTAGCATGATTTTAGCATGATTAGCATGTTGCCAGCGTGATTAGCATGTTGCTAGCGTGATTAGCATGTTGTTAGCATGTTGCTAGCATGATTAGCATGATGTGTACTGAGTATATGTATGTGTTTTTTGCACATTGTCTTCTGTACAGTCTGTAAATATGTACTGTCCATATGTAAATTGTTGTTTTTTTTGCACTGTCTGGAGCACGCTCGTAAGAATTTCACTCACCAAGGCACTTGTGCTGTGGTGATGTGACAATAAAAGTGATTTGATTTGATTTGATTTAATGTTGAATAAAATGTTAAATGACTTCAAGAAAATTCAGGCAAGATCACGAAAAAAGAAAAATAATGCCTTTAATGTTCAAAACATGTTTCATTCATTCATTTCAACACTAACATAACAGCCAATACACACAGACACAGGCACACACACATACGCTCTATTGCCCCTTGTAAGTTAAATAATTACTGTAAAATCAATTGCCTATAACAAATACATCTACTAATGCAAACTTTGAGGCGTCATGTAATGCGATGTACATAGAGACGATGTATATATCAGGCGTCATGTAATGCGGCATACATCATAGACATTATATACGTAGACGCCTCATAGACTGACTATTGGAGCTGACGTATTAGCGCGGCCGCCATCTTGGATGGGTCCATAAGGCGCCCCCCCTGGGCATTTATTTCTACTGAGGAAGGTGTATCCCCAACTACAATAATCATAACTCCCCGAATTTTTTACGGATTTTCACACGGTTTGGTTCGTTACAAACGGCAGAGATGTAGTTATGATACAGGATGCTGTCACACATTGTAAAATACGTGCTTTCATTCTAAAAGACTTTGTATTATGCTCTTTAACAAAGACATATGGTAGGCTATGGCATATTGATAAATATATAAATTAATTAATTTTATATTTTAATAAAGAAACAAGTTTGATATTTTATTTGAATTTATTTCTCTCTCTCTCACTCACACTCTTTCTTACACACTCTCTCTCACACACACACACTCTCTCTCTCTCTCACTCACACACTCACTCACTCACTCACACACACACACACACACACACACACGCTCTCTCTCACTCACTCACATGCTCTCTCTCTCTCTCTCACTCACTCACACGCTCTCTCTCTCACTCACACACACACACATACACACATACATGCTCTCTCTCTCTCTCTCTCTCTCTCTCTCTCTCTCTCTCTCTCTCTCTCTCTCTCTCTCTCTTTGCATTTTGCTTCTCCTGCTCTAGACTCTCCACTCTAGCCAAAGCTTCACTGAGTCTGGCCTTTAGAGGAGTAGGAGAATTGGGCAATGCATAGGAGTTGTCCTAGTAGAAAGAAGGAAGAAAATATTTTCAGTGATGTTTATTTCATACCACTCACATTTGTTTTGGTGCATAGCACTGCATATGTGCAGGCACGCATTCTTAATTTCTTACCCGTAATATCACTGCCAGCACCATGAGTATGGGAAAGAGAGAAAGGGTGCGTGTGTGTGTTTGAGAGAGAGTGTCAGTGAAAGAGAGTGTGTATGTGTTCACGTGTGTATTTATTTATTTATAACATATAAAAAGTGTATATGTGAGTATGTCTGAAAAGAGTTGCAGAAAGTAAGGGAGAGATTTTGATATGACCAGAGCCATGATGCTCACAGCTGTATGGGACATATCAAATAGCCTACAAATACTCACATCATTGGGCTGAGGTTCACTTTCAGGTCAATGCTGAGAAAGGTCCACTGGTAGGCTCTCTTCAGCTTTCCTTGAAGTTTTTGTGTTCCTTGTCACTACAGGCTAAAATATAAGAAACATAATACTTAAAAACAACTTCATTAAAAACACTTGAAAAGGTTTTAGTATCCCACAGTGTATTGTAATATACAATACATCACTAATTCCTAAACATGCAGAAAGAACTAACGGTAAAATACATGTTTAGCAAAGTGTGATATTAACTTTTGTTTTACATATGAATCATAGACATCTCTGTTAGCATGTAGAGTAAAAAATACACCTACTCTTGGAGATGACATGGGAAGTTGAAGACAGATGTGGTCGCACCATCTCTAAGCCTGACAATTTGACCCGCCCTGTCAGAATTATCAGGCTTGAAGTGCTCACTACAGAGCTTTGACGACTCAGTCACAACAAAACCCTCCCATCTTATAGCAACTTCCCATTGCCTCTTCAAGCCTGTATCACTGGGAAACCTTCAAAATGTGAAGAAGAAAAAAAACAGCAAGAGACAACAAGAGAGAGTACCAGTTCCTGCTGTAATAACGTTACACGTAGGTAACGTTAGTTCCCTATCAGTCAGTCACGTTCAACGGAACGTCAGTGTGACTGACTAATGGGATCTTGCCCGAGAGCCCAATCACCTTCGAGTGTTAACAAAACAAGCCAATGACAGTTGGCGGTGCGGGTATAAAAGGAGAGCGCGTGCAAACGCACAACAGCTTTTCGCTTCGGAGCCTTTCAGCGAATCTCCGAGAGTGTCTGCAAGACATCAAACGGCATTGGTGTTACTGCGCGTCAGTGGAGGTTGCTGTGTCCAGTGCTGCTTCTGACGGCGTGCTGCAGCTCTTCATTCTGCGGTCCCGCTGCGACCTCCCCTGGGTGCTTCAGCGCTTTTAAAAGAGTGTTTTCTAAAAGAGCGAATCTAAAAGAGCTCCACGAGTGGCGGGCGTCTTTTTAAAGATGGCTTCCTGCTCGTGTGTTTCTGGGTGTGGTCGTTTCCTGGCTTCATCTGATGGTCACTATTGCTGTCCCTCGTGCTTGGGCTATCAGCACGCTGAGGCAGCGCTCGTGGAAGAGTCATGTTCTCATTGCGGGAACATGACCATCGCAATGCTGCGTTCTACCTCCTTGCCAAACGAGGAGGTACAAATCCCCGGGTTTCGGAGGGCTACTTCGGCTCATGGTCAGGGTGATTTGAGGATCACAGTGAGAGCTTCCCCGTCGAGTACGTCTCCGTGGGCCTCTCAGTCCTCCAGTGCACCATCTGGAACACCATCTGGTGTTCCCAGACGAGCTCGTGGGGTCCTCGGACAGGGTGGGGCCCAGCATCTCGTTCGGAGCACCAGCAGATGACAGTACGTCGATCGCTGCATCGGGGGATGAGCTAGGTTCTGGAGATGATGATTCGGCTGTGCTGCCTCCGTCAGGAAGAGTAGCGTTGCCCGACTCAGATCCAGAACTGACTGCTATGCTTTCCCGGGCCGCCGAGAGCGTCGGGCTGCACTGGAGGACTCCGCCTTCTCCCGAGCGCTCAAGGCTGGACGATTGGTTCCTGGGGGCGCAGGCCAAAAGTCGGCAACCGCCTCCGGTTCCTTTCTTTCCGGAAGTGCATGAGGAGGTGACTAGGTCTTGGAGGGCACCTTTTTCTGCCCGAAACAGGCCTAGTGCCTCCTCCGTCCTCACCACCCTCGACGGTGGAGCGGCCCAAGGGTATGTGGAGATCCCCCCAGTCGGGCGCGCCATTGCCATGCAGCTCTGTCCGCAAGGCGCCGCCACCTAGAAGGGGTAATCCACGCCTTCCGTCCAGGGCCTGTAAGTTCTCGTCCGCTCTAACGGCCAAGGCTTACGGTGCTGCTGGACAGGCCGCTTCCGCCCTGCATGCCATGGCCCTCCTGAAAGTCCACCAGGCCAAGGCGTTAAAGCAGTTGCACGAGGGTGGTGTTGACCCAGGTGTGTTGCAGGAACTGCGCACAGTGATGGACCTCGCCCTAAGGGCGTCGAAAGTCACAGCGCGGGCCCTGGGTCAGACGATGTCCACATTAGTGGTCCAGGAGTGCCACCTATGGCTGACCTTGGCAGATATGAGGGAGTCCGACAAGCATCGCTTCCTGGGCTCCCCGATCTCCCAGGCCGGCCTATTCGGCGAAGCGGTGAAGGACTTTGCCCAACAGTTCTCCGCCGCACAGAAGCAGATGGAGGCGTTTCATCACATCCTGCTCCGGCGGTTCGCTGCTGACAGGCGGTTCGCTCTCCGTTCCCTTACGAGCTTTCACGAGACATCACGGAGAAACTCTCCGTTAAGGGAACTCCTTCCCTCCAACCTTTCCTGAAGTCCTATTGGCTCACGCCAGTCCAATTGACTGCCCAATTGTCGCAAAGCATGCAAATATGACGAGCTTGAGAAGCAGTATAAATGCGGAGCCCGCAACAATTACGTCAGAATCTTTTCCTTCACGACCGATTCCTGTAAGATGACGTCCTACTGCCGTCGGGACTGATCGAAAATTGCCTGCCTGGGCCTTGCCCACGAGGAGGCGGCTCTGGAGGAGTCTGACCATTGTGCGTGCTGAGGACTCGCCGGAATGTTGCCGGTGGCCTCTTTGGGGTTAGGCCCACTGCCGCTAACGGGCCCCCCTCCCCCAATCGAAGGTGGGGACGACAATTTGGTGCGAAGCCACCGTTCTCAACGGTCGCCTCATTCCCCAGTTACCTTCTCCGATGGTTGTTCCCATCCCCTTCCGTCCGTCGAAGACTTTGTTTCCTTTGGCCAGGAGGGCGAGGAGGACTTCATGTCCATTTCAGCCTCAGAGGAGGAGGAATGGGCTGAATCGGAGCGGGATTGCTCCGGCAGCGAAGGCTGCCACGGACTTCGCGCTGATGGTGACAAAGCGCACTGCCCAGGCGATGATTGGAGTCAATCATCGAACGTTTTGCGGAAGCTTAAAAGCATGCCAAGACCATGAGCTATGTCATGCCGAGGCGTTCGTTCCAGCCCAGTTCGTTCGTTCGTCCTCGGCGACCTGCCCACCCCAGAGAAGGGAGGAAAGGCCCGCAGCAGCAACCGCGGCCCCAAGGCGGGAGCCGGACGTGAGGAGGAAGGTGTGGCCAGGTCTGGGAAAAAGGCGCCAAGGCAGCGGAGGAGCCCTCGTCGAGACACCGGGCCGCCAGCAGCCTCCAAGCCGTCTTCCTGAGGGTGTCGTGAGGAGGGAGAAGCTCACCGGAGACTCAGCTCCCAAGCGATCCAGAATGTTGCGCAAGGTTCTCGAGAGTGACATTCACAGTGTTTGTGTTCTTGCATGTTATTCAATAAAAATGCATAAATCCTCACAAAAAGAGCTCTTTTCTCCTCACTCAGTCAGTGCGATGCAGCTTGCCACGCCTCAGAGCAGTGCAGAGCCACCGCCCACACAAAGGATAGTCGCGCATCACTTGCCGGCTCATCCGTTGACCAAGCTATTAAAGCCGCTATATCAGTCCCTGAAAGCGTGGGAAGTTATTCCGGGAATCTTGCGCTGGCTACTCGGTGTGATAAAGCACGGGTATGCCCTTCAATTCAGAGGCAGACCGCCCCGTTTCAAAGGCATGGTGCCTTTTTTATGGAAAGTGATGCATTACGTTACATTTGCGTTTACTTTCGCATTACTTTTTAAATATGAGCAGGACTTGATTGTTTGTTTTTAATATAATAAGTTATATTTATAGCAAATGTAAAAGCCTTTCACACCAAAAAGTGTACTGAATAAACCTCAGGCTGAAGGAAGAGTAAATTCACGTCTGTACAAAAGAACGCGTTAACGTTGTAATGCGTTATCCCCAACACTGCTTGTCATCTCATATTTAGATTGAGACTTAAGCCTGGATTTCACAAAGAGGGTCACATGTTAAAAAGTATTAAGCATTAATCTAATATTAACCTGTTTCCAACATTGATAATAAATCAGCATAATTCACAACGATTTCTATTTTATAGTATATTAAAGTAGAAACCATTATTTTAAATTCCAATAATATTTCACAATATTAAAAGAAAATTCCTGTATTTTTATCAAATTAAACGCAGCCTTGATGAGCAGAAGAGACTTTAAAAAAAAACATTACAAATCTTACTGATCAAAAACGTTTGAATGGCTGTTTGTGTATATGCGTGTCATTTTATTATAATTATTTTTTTTTAAAATTTGGCTTATTGGTAGAGGTTGCCCGATATGGGTTTTTCTCTGGCGATGCTGATGCCGATATTTAGAAATCAGGGCAGTCGATGGCCGATATATGATGCCAATTTTTGGGACCGATATGTTTGGCTTTGGATTTGCTTTTTTTTTTTTTTTTTTATAAAATCTAAGTCAAGTAATAAGTAAAGTGATACATAAAATGTCTTAAATTAAACATATTAATTTCCTTTATCTTTAAATTATTGAAAATTAAACTTTTTTTTGTAAACAAAGGGAATTTACCATTAAAATTAAAACATGTTAGAAATGTTGTGTGATCATTTCTTAAAAAAAAAAAGTTTCATAATTTTAGTAGTAGTGTTATGTACATTCTGCTGAACAAATATTTCTGCTGCACTGTCTTCAAAAACCCGGACTTTTAGTTTGACGGGTTGCCGTGAATACCTTTTCATTTCTGTGTATATATGATATGAGTATAGTTTTACTCAAATTAAACGGTGAAACGCTCATAAAGTGACTCTGAGCAGTTCTGGAGATGTTGCTCTTTTGTTTATGTCCTCATTGAGACGTCACGCGCGCTTCAGAGTGTGTGTGTGCTAAAGGAAAATGCGCGTCTCTGTCATCCATTCAGATTAATGGTCCTCAGATTGCGTAACTCAGTGGGAAATTAATAGAAATGATGATTCGGTGTAAGGAAACATTAAGTGAACATGTATAAAAATATAAAAACCCTGACAAAGCTGTATTATCAGCGAAGGTTAGCAGATCATATAAAGGGGAGCAGATCAGTGGAGATTTGACCCGTGTTGCCCAGATCAGCTGTACCACAGCATATCACAGCAAAGCAGCGCAGGTACAAGTATATTAATGTTACATAGACATTTCTCGTCTGTGCGTTATTTGAGCAGACTTAGCTTTTCCGGTGAGCATGAGCGGTAACTGAGCAGAATGATAGAGCGGAAAATAGGTTGTTTGCAAACACGTGATTCTGATTACGTGCGAATGCAGCTGAGGGCAGGAATTATTTTTTCTCTCCATAGGAATCAGTAGCAGAAACTCAAGATGTCTGTGTTTTGCGCGGTTTATGAATGCTCATATTGACCAACCCGAGAAAACACAAGGAGCTTTCATCATGTACGAAAATGTTCTGTTCATAAGGGGAAAAGTCAAGAAATTGAGTGGAAAAACGCTGGAAAAATGGCTTGTAAATCTGTATCTGCGGTCGACAAGAGTCCCACAGCAATGACGTCATGTGCAAACAACCTATTTAACGAAGCGTCACACGGCGCAGTGATGACGGCTGAGGGAGTTCTCTCTTCAAAACGTTAGCAGGGCAGGCAGAGGGGGACATCACAGGGTTATCCGTTGTACCAGTGGAATGTCAATCTGCTTGCCACATGAGGCAGCGTCACGTGTTGCTTGCATACGCGCCTGTATATTAATCGGCCTAATTTGCAGCACAATCGGCCGATGCCGATTCATTAATAAATTCCAAAAATGCCATGAACTCTACTTATTGGTATGTGTCTAAACTTTGGGCCATCTCCATTATAATGCTCATGGGTGAACTCTCTGATGGGGACCTTTTTTTTTTTTACTTTTACAGAACCGGCTGCCTCCCGGATATAAATATCACTTCTATCGTTTGTGCACTCCAAAAGTCGAATCACACTTGGACCACACAAGTTTTGAGGCATCACTAAGAATTGCGCTGTTGGAGATTTGTGAAGTAAGGAAGTGGGTGAAAAAGCTTAGGGAGTCATCAGGAGTGAGCTGGAGAGTGGCAGTGACAAAACCAAATAAGGGGCAACATGTGTTTTATAAGGTAATGTCAAATCAGTTAATTCATCTTTACACTATATAAATGTAGGACAGTGAAAAACGGCTTTACAATAAATGTTGTTAACATACAGTACTGTACTGTGCAAAAGGCACATTAGATTATTCACCCAAAATCCTGTGGCAACATGTCCAATTCACTTAGAGAAATCTACCTGCAAATCTAAAAAAATACAATCTAAAACATTAATAAAAAATGTCTTGGTAAAAATACATCATTTATTCACAACATTATTTGTGAAAGCATCCTCAGAGAGATATATAGTATGCCTTGTGGCACATAAAAATGATTTATTACCCTCATAAAAATACCACCCAAAAGTGGACACCTGTTTGTATAGCCCCCACCTTTCCGTCTAAGTTTTCCCCCACGTGGGGCTCTTAGCAGGGTAATACCACGTGAGGTTTTAGACGGCTAACCACGTGGGTTATCTGATACGGAGGGGGGTAGTGTGGGGGCTGGTGTGGAATGTTTTTTGAAAACTTTGTTTTTGTGTGTTTAAATAATAAAATGTGAAACTGTGTAAAATGGTTAGAAAGGAGAGTTTTTATTAATTTTTTTCATACACATACATGTGAGGAAAATGTACCGTATATACACGTAAAATGAACGATATCTATTTTTTCCAGAAAGCGTTGTTTAAAAAGAGGTAAAGTGGAGTGTAAGAAAACAAATAAAAATCTAGGTTTAGATTTCCTAATCTTACAAATGAGAAAATAAATAAAAATGCGTCAGACGCGTTTGTTAAAACCTAGTAATATTGTAATTAAAAAAGCAGTTAGTTTGACAGAGTTAAATAAAAAATACGAAATCAAAGTAAATAGACAGAAGTGTGTTACAAGGAAAGCGGGTAAAACGAAGGTAAAAAGATTAATACATTTACCGAGAATCTAAAACAAGACAATCTCACAGACGTTTGTTAAAGCCCCGCCGTCAAAAGATAGTCTCGGGGGGCTCGCTGTACGGAAAGTTAAACGAGAGACTGAGTGTGGGTCAGGTCCACGCGTGTCCGTGGAGAGGTCCTTCACTACACCGGCCAAGCTCGAAATGAGCTCCCGAACACAGCGGGGGCAGACCACGCCTACGTCCCACCCCTAGATCCGGAGGAGGAGGCACCAAAACGGAGATTTAATGGAATTAATCCATGATCTGTTTTTAAAATGTTAGAAGTTATTTTTTAAGTCTTTTACATGTCTTAATTAATTAACCCATTCAACATCATACACCTAAAACATGTATAGCTTGAATGCACTGTAAATCGCTTTGGATAAAAGTGTCTGCTAAATGCATAAATGCAAATCTTTTCACTTTAAAAATTATTTAGCCTAATTTTACTTTTAAACAAACAAACAACCCCCATAGGTTGCAGAAAATGTTTTATAAAACCAAATGTTTTGACACGCTTAAGACTTCTAGGCTTATATAATGTGTTATATAGAGTGCGTGCGTGTGTGGAGACATTGAAATGCGAAACTGTGTTAAATGGGGGAACAAAGTTTTTTTTATAAAAGTTTTTTTTTCCATACAACAATGTCACGGAAAACTTCAAAACAAGAAAGTCCGAGTATAATTACAATTAAAAATAACAATGAAACCATTTAAAACTAGTTAGTTTGACAATGAAAATAAAAAAAATCTAACTTTTAAGAAGGCTACATCTCGCCTCTAACACCGGAGGTTAAAGTAAGGAAAAACTTCAAAACAAGAAAGTCCGAGTATAGCATTTATAAAAGAGTGCAAAAAATAGACGGCGTAAACCAAATAAGAGTCAAACCGCGTAATAGGAAACAATAAAGACAAAGACAACTAGGGTTTGAATGTGGATAAGCTAACAAAGGTTAACTTGGTTTATATTAAACAAGTTTTAATATAAAGAAAATGCATCGAATATACACGTAAATGAGCGATAAAAACACTGTTAAGAAGATTCTTGTACCAAGTCTTTTGAACTAATATCACAAGTTAAAACTAGATAGTTTGACAATAAAAAAAAAAAAAAAAAAAATCTCACTTTTAAGAAGACAGAAGTTGTGTCACAAGAAAAGCTGGGAAACAAGGAAAAAATAACAAACGTACATTTAGCCGTTGTCCAAAAAGAAGGTAATCTCTGAAGCGTTTGTTAAAACACCGCCGTCAAAAGATAGTCTATCAATAACTTGAAAAAGTCCCCAAACAGCGTCCGGCGAGAAGTCCGCGCGTGTCCGCTTCAAACGCAGAATGGCGACGTCCGGTTCCAGGCAGACCACGCCTACGTCCCACCCCCTAGATCCGGACGAGGAGGGACCAAAACGGAGATTCAAAGGAATTAATCCATGACTGTTTTTAAAACATTAAAGTTAATTTTAATAAGCCTTTTACATGTCTTAATTAAGTCATTCACCTAAATCTTTTCACTTTAAAAAATAGTTTAGTAGACCTATAGTTTTACTTTTAAACAAACAAGTCCTAACCTCTGGGGGAAAGTTTGTTTTATTTGTTTAACAACACATTTTCCTTTATTTACTCAATAAGTCAAAACTTACGATACGTTATAACAGCTAAAACGCAGGTATGCACATACAAATATTTAACAGGAATGAAACCAAATCAATAACTCTCTGATTTTCTTGCCATAAGACTTGTTATCATTTGAAATACGCGTGCAGCATGTAAACTTTTTTTACATCACACGAGATGCAGATATTTCATCTCAAGCAGTGCAACGAAGTTGAAGACGGTCGTGTCAATATCACATTTCACGCAGCACGAGATGCGAGGTAAAGTTTTTGTGAAGGTTTTTAGTCAGACGATCAAAGCAACTCAATTTATGACACAGGCCTATGAGTTTTGGAGGAAGCGCAGAGGTGTAAACGCACACACATACGCACACGAGCGCTGGAACGGTTCACCGTCCGGTCATGGGATGCATGCCCTATTGAACCTCGTTTTATGACAAACATCTGCTGAATTTAAAAATTAGGTTACGTTTTAGAAAATAAAGTACATTTACTAACGGAGTCATGTTTACAGAACTGGTGAATGTGACTTCAAGTTGAAATTTAGGATGAGATGAGTCAGATAAATAATGAGATGATACACAAACTTAAATAAATAAAGTTGTTTATTTTAATAAAAGCCTCTGATGTAGGAAATTGATGTTAAATTTGACTTAATTTAGTATCTAATTTTGTTATTTATTTTTTCACTCATATATATTTTTACCCCCTCTCGTCGCAAACATAAGCTTGTAAATGTAAACATTTATGCACACACACACACACACACACACACACACACACACACACACACACACACAAATAAACACAAACATGGAAATAAACACATTTAGACTTTTATGATGTCTCATACAAAACTTTTTACAAATAAATAACTTTCTTAGAATCACACTGAATATATCTACAAGGTGACGAAAAGTATGATTAAACGATATAATTATGGTTTAACAAATATCATTCTAACAAAATGTAAAACCTAAAACCATGAATCTCTAACCTAACTAATCTTTACAACATATTAGACTTTCTTTCTCACTTAATAAACTGTGTTATTAACCGTAAGGGGGTTACATGCAGCATGCTTTATTGCATTAAAATAAAAACAACAACTGATCTATATAGGTTTATTCGACTGAGCTTTGATAAAATAACTGATGTAAGAAACATGCAAATATTCGACAAGGTTTATCAAACTGGTGTGTCAGGTGATTTGCGTTGTTGTACATATCTCGCTGATACAGATATGTTAAGATGTTTAACATCTGTAAAAAATAGTCTAAAAAGTCATGTTTTTAGCTTTCACATAGGAGCCATGTTAACACTCAACGGTTTTGTGTAACAGAGTCCTGAGACAAATGAAAATAAAATGTGTGAAAGACTGATGACAGGAAGAGCGACAGACTAAAAGCTTCAGATTTATTAAAACAATCGAGCGTGTGCATTTTTCTCTTGAATACGTATGCATACAGTAACCAGCGAGTACACGAATCTGTATAATACATAACCGCATAATTCAGTGATTCTATCAAATGAATCATTCATTTTAATGTCAGATTTGATTTCTCGTCAAAACACAATAAAACTTTTTAAAAACGTTAAAACTTTCTTACGGCTTTTTAATTATGTTGAACAAAATGAATATAGGGTTATGTTTTTAGTTTGAGATGTTTGTAAGTTAATCACATCTTTAACCAAAAAATTTTTTCATTCAAACTCTCTCTTGAAAAAGAGCCTTTTTCTCTTTGGCTCTCAATGGAGGTGGTCGCTTTCTCTCCCCGTCCTCACCCTTATCTTCCCTGCTTTGCTCCCTTGTCTCGTGAGAGACTCTCTCTGCACTGCTCTCCAAACTAAAATATTATGGATTAACTGGTCTCTTAATGCAATTGACACTATCGAAACTTGGGTTTCGGGGAACCTGACTGCCCTGACGGAACGTTCGCAGCGGGCTATACGAGGGACGCGTGGGAGAGGTGGTGAATCGTGTGTCTTGCGGCTCTTTCCGTGGAGGACATTGATATCTACCTATTCGGAACCATGATAACAGGTATTTTGCTGATTGGATTAGGCTTTGCCCTGGGTTATCGAAGAATTCAGAAAATGGGAACAGCTGTCCAAAGCCCCACAAGGCTGCCCGTATGATTGAAGCTGTGGGAAGAGCGGTCAGCATTGAGCACTGAGACTATAATCGCAATATGGATTCTACCAAGGAGAAGTTCACAGCTTTACAAAGGGAAATTGATTAAAATGAGACCAAAATGGACAAAAACGGACAGAGTGTAGCCTGCAAAAATTGGAATGTTTACTCGCCCCAAAGACAAAACAATCTTATCGTTTTCTGGCTCCCCTACAGTGGCCTTGGCAAGGCTGTTGCTGGAATCTGCCCTGGGTGTGCAATGCAGTTAGACGCTCTTGCGTTCCTCCCCCACCCTACAGACATTACAGACATTACAGACATTGCCCCCGACCATTCGCCTCTGTTCGCTTCGATCCGCTGGCCTGGTCAAGCGGGTCTGACCAGCGTCGGATCAGTGGCTGCGGGATCAGATGGCTGCTTGCTGGGCCGGATTCACTTCCCCTGTGGCTTTGTCGTGTATGTGCTTTTGTGTTGCTGAGGTGTTTTTCCTGTTCTCACACTGTACTCCCCAAGGAGCATAGTCTGGGAGTTATTTTTTTCTCCTCACGTTCCCCAGCCAGCTGCTTGAATGTCTCTCTTTTGCATTTTGAAATGTCTCAGTGCGCCTGGTAAAATGGTCTCATTCTAATCATAATGAAAAGCTGAAGTTCTAAAATCTGAGAAGTATAGTGTACAGTTTGGGACGTGCCTCTGATCCCTACTCAAAACATCTCCTGTTATTTGGCCACAGGATCTCAAGAAACATTTGTAAATTCTGAAGACTAACGAAAGATACCACCATGTGGTAGGTTTATTAGATTATCTGGGTATATAAGGAGAAGGGACAAAAAGTTCTTGGAGGATTGCCCGCACAACCACTGTGTGTAGTTTTCAGTTCCAGCTATGGTTACCTGTGGAGGATTGCCCGCACAACCACTGTGTGTAGTTTTCAGTTCCAGCTATGAACCTGTGAGGATTGCACAACCACTGTGTGTAGTTTTCAGTTCCAGCTATGGTTAGGCCTGTAGGAGGATTGCCCGCATAAACCACTGTGTGTAGTTTTCAGTTCCAGCATGGTTAGCGAGGAGGATTGCCCGCACAACCACTGTGTAGTTTTCAGTTAGCTATGGGGCCTGTAGGAGGATTGCCCCACAACCACTGTGTGTAGTTTTCAGTTCCAGCTATGGTTAGGCGCCTGTAGGAGGATTGCTACAACCACTGTGTGTAGTCACCCAGCTATGGTTAGGCGCCTGTGGTTTGACTGCCCACAACCACTTGTGTGTATTTCTAGCTATGGTTAGCGCCTGTAAGCTGATTGCCCACACAACCACTTGTGTGTAGTTTTCATTGCCAGGAGTCTGTAGGTTTGACTGCCCGACAAATCGCTGTGTAATTTTCATTGCCAGGAAGTAATTTCTACAAATTCTTCAATTCCTGAATTATTGTTATGTTATGGTTAACTGATGATTCTATTCTTGTAACATTGGAATGTTGAATTATTGCTATTACCTGGTCAATAAATTGTAACGTTTGATTCTATTCTACCCCTCTAAAGATTGCTTTCTCCCTATTAGACGGATCCGTATATCCGCAAGCCTGCGCAGTTAGCACTGCCAATATCCGCATCTTAAGTGTTACTTGGATGACGGTTCCATTCAGAAAGGCCTGATCAAACTGAACTATACCTCTGACTTTTGATTTAATGTTATTTAAACCAGGTTTGACCAATCTAAAGCTTGTTATGTAGCATATTGATCTGCTAACATATCTGATAGGCCAAAACCTCTGAAGAAAACTATTGAACTCAAGTTCTGAGGGGACTCCATATTCGTGTCTCTGATTGTGTTTTGAATTCCAAATCTTAGATACATAACCAAAATACCTCTGACTGATGACCGGCCTGATTTGAGGTCCGTGAGACCTGTGAAAACAGGGCCTGATATAGCTTCCTACATCTGGATGGGTAAAGTATTAAAAAGAGCTGATAAGAATAATAATCATTCATTTTCATGTGATGCACAGATATAAAACCTTTCATTTTATGGAGTCAGATGAAATAACAAAAAATATATAATAAGAAAAGTGTTCCATTTTAATGTTCTTGTTGTGTCGTGAAAAGGAAAGACTGTAATACGCAGCCCTTCACCGCTGAACAAGCCGTCATTACGACGAGGCGGGCCTTACAGTGGTGACCCCGCTTTGATTTAAAGAGAAACGTGATTCTCGCAGAGACTAATACGTCATTCCAGCCGCGACATCGACTTGAATTCTCCTTGGGACATGAGGTTTGATCTTCTCATCAATATCCAGCTGCTGTGGTAAGTATATTTTGCCTTTTAGTTGAGGGAAATATTGTTTACACCATATAGACACATTTAGTAATGGGTCGGTATACCCATTTTGAGACTGAACCAAAACCCGGTGGTGATAAGAATTAGAAAACATGTCTTTCAGGAAAGCACAGCAGCACTGGATGAAACTGAGTTAGAGACTCAAACTAAAATCAAATTCGAAGGGGAACATTAGGCCACACAGAGAAATTCAGAATCGAGCTCTTGTGAGCCTATGGCACAGAAAAGCCGAGCTCATAAGCCCGATAAAGACCAACAAAATCAAACGACTGAAAGAAAGCATTTAAAAATCGCAGTGTTAAAACCATGAAAATGCGGATGATGAAATCACAACAATCAGCCCCGTTAACAGCGAAGAATGCTCTAGACACAAATTTCACAGGTCGGTTGAATTAACATTTGATTAAAGTCTTTAAATTTTATGGGTACCAGCTTAATAACTGGTGGGTTATTAGAAGATAATTTAGTATTACCTCATCATCTTGATAATATGGTGATTTTGATTTCATTCAATTATAACTTTGATTTTAAACACTTCCGTGGATGAGTTGCTATTGTTAGAAATTTTAATTGTTAATTAAATGTCAATTGATTACAAATTAATTTTAAATTAATAAAATGATTTCAACATTATCCACTGAATTAATGCGAACTTATAATTTGACAATCACAGTAAAACCTTTATCATTATCAAGAGGGCCAGAAATTTGAATTTCGTTTACAAGTAATTAGGATAACAGATTATTATTATTATTTTTTGATGATGATGTTAATGACACAATGAGGAATGATTAAGTTTGGAAACTATTTTAATTATTGTTATGGGAATCCAAAACTAGTGATTTAGAAGTCAGAATTAATGTAATAATTAATTATGAATTGAAAATTCTAATTACATTTAATAATTAATTACACTTCCTGTTTACATTTTGCAACAATATTGATTTATCAACTCAATTGCAGATTACACTGTAAACTATAATCCTAAGTGATCCTATTAATTTTAATTATAACATCATAAATTTTAATTAGAAACCACAAATTTAATTTTCAGACAACACAAGTCTGGCACTACCTGTAGCCATACTACCTAGGTGATCTGGTTAAAAAAAAAAATATATAATAATTAATTAAAATAATTTTATTAAGTTAAATTAAATACGCATAAAATGTAAAGTCCTCTTTACTTAGGCCTGAGAGTAGATAGTGCTCTAGTGTTGTGTTGAGAAGTGACAGTGACACCATACAATCAAAATGGCATCAGACATTCAAAGATGGTGTGACACATGCATATGTGCCACCATTAACCAAGGCAAGCCTGGCTACAAAACTGTGTAGACTGGAGCCACCCAAGGGACCTTGGGAGCCCAATTGATTTCATAAGCCCACTACCTAGTGCCAAAGGGGATATCGTTATTGCCTTGTGATAACTGACAAATTTTCCAATTTAACAGTACAAACACAGTGGCATTTAGATTAATCAAATCCTCCCACTTGGGAGCACCAATCACTCACACACAACCTGAAATAGGTGGGTGTGCGTAATTCTAAGGGCCATCCACACAAACATCACAGTTGCACCAAGAGAAAGTTACATGGCCTCCGGATTAGTACCGGATCCAAATTGCACCACAAATTTGTAGTTCAGGTAACACCCACCCACCTACAAAGAAACATTTCAGGACACACTCGAGCACCAAATTCATGTACAACCTCACTGCCTGATATCGACTTAAAATAGATCCAGGTGACACAATTAGGTAACATGCATACACTACACGAAAAAATTAAAACAATGGCATAGACCCAAAATTGTGCCACTATATTAAAATTTGAACCTGTCATATAGGTGCACACACAGAAACGCATAATAACACACATATGAGATTCACCAAGCTAATTTGTTCGACCAACCGAAGGAAGGAATGTATTGTGTCGGGAATGTTTGCATTGTATAGACAATTTCACCAATCACAACTGTTACTTTATTACATGATGTAAATTTGGTAATGACACATGTAACTTATAACATTTCTGCTTATACAAAACATTGTATTACTAATGATGAGTCGTATGCATGGCTACAGTCACGAATCGATGATTTAATTTCTGATTACAAAGACAGACTTGTCTTAAATTCCACCTGCTCTCAAACGAGACCTGCTCAGCAGTATAGCCGCCTGTTCAGATCAATTAATTCAGCAGCCAACACTTATAAAATAACAAACAATCTCAATTTCTACATGGTTGACAGATCAGATGGCCACTGGTTTCCAACACATCACCAATAGCAATGATAATATTATCAAAATGTTCGAGGCGCAGGCGCTTCTAACGATCAACCACACATTGTTCAATCAGACCCGAATCGAACGTGACTTAGCCTGCAGATCATATGCACAAGATTCACTGCAACAAGACAGGAAATTTTAGCTTCACAAGACGAGACATGTTTTGAACGATTTAATTGAGGTTTTAGATTTACATAGATGGTTCTCTTCAGAAAATGAAAAATGTAAAGTATTCAGAATTAATATCCACAATTGTGATGTATACTGAAACGAATGTATTGATTGTATTGATTTTTGCCACTTTTCCTTTAATCCACCCAGATGTTTATCCAAATTCCACTAATATTCGATCCATTGGCATGGTAGTTAAAGATCAGGTAATTAAATGATCATACGCTGAAGGATACTGAGACCTTATTTACCAGTCGCACTTGCTGCCATGAAACTCAAATTATGTTGCCTGTACATGTAAAATTACAACCTTTCTCTAATGTTAGCAAACTCATAAGTGTTGAATCTGCATGGCCATTCAAATGCTATTCAGGTGTCTCATACACAGTGGTGTGTCATCAGTGAGATGAATTCGTTCACATATGGAGGACTGACCTGTCCTGCTGATCACTCATTTTGCTTGAAGTGACAGAGGATTTTCTATGGGCTGAGATCGACATCCTCGGATGGATGCCAAAGGACGAGAGGTCTCCCATTGTGGGACGACACCTTTATGAACACGGAACACAAGCCTTGATCGACACGATGGACCTGGCAGAACGTCATCCTCCAAACAGAGTACGATTACAACGACTGAAGTGACACTGCAAAGCCTGTAGTGGCCCAAACAGTGCCAAAGGGAGGAACTGTAAGACTGGTGCCAATGTGTCTGGGCCTCTAGAGGACAAAAGGCCCCTGGGAATCCACAAAACTGTCTCTTGCATATGTCATCCAGGACGCAGCACACTGGGGAATCCACAAAGCTGTCTCTGCATATGTACAGTAACATCCAGGGTGCAGCACTGGGGATCCACATGTACTGACGGTCTCATCATTTCCTCACCACCGAGAATTCACTGAAAACCCATGCAATATAATGTGTACAAAAAGTAACCATACATGTTTGATATCTTTGAAATGTCTCAGTGCGCCTGGTAAAATGGTCTCATTCTAATCATAATGAAAAGCTAAAAGAAGTTCTAAAATCTGAGAAGTATAGTGTACAGTTTGAGTCTCCCTGGTCGCCTTTGGTTTTAACATTTGGACCCGCCCTCAAAATGTTGTGTGGCGCCCGGGGGATGGGTGTTGACGCCAGGAAGTCATAAACAATGGTCACGCCTAAGATAAGTTTTTTCTTTGATAATAAACAAAAAATTGAATAATAAATAAATAACATTTAATAAAAACGATCTTGTATCTCATATCCCCTACAATATAATAATGTAACGTAAATGTCTCGAATGAAGACGAGATTTGAAGCAATATTTTATTAAATCAAACAATTTACATAATTATTGACTTATAAGAACAAAGAGGTTAATCTAGACGCCAAAATCTAGGAGCCCTAGTTTTTAAAAGCCTATAACGCCAAGGCCTAACAAATACAATTAGGTGTGAAAATAGGATAAGGATGGCGAAAACTGCAGTACACAAGTTCAAACAGAAAGAGCTAACAAAGTCACGGAAACATGTAAAACGGTTCTGTTTTCAAAGCGTGAGTTAACGTAATTTTTTATTGTTTATAGTATCTCACGACGGTGTGACGAGGCGTAGAACGGTAGCGCCATTAAAGATGCAACCAAGTTAAAAATATAAACATGTAAGTAGTTTAAAAATATAAACTAGAATGCGGCTCTGATGTGACATCTCAGTAATAAACAGTTGCGTTTGCTAACAAACTATCGGAATTCACGACGTGTTAAAACGTGTCGGTAAACCGCAGCTGAGGACAAAAACTACCTGCCGCTTGTTTTCATAAAAATTCACAAAATATTAAGACGTCTGTTTTCTGGGCAGGCCTAAAAGACAGTCGGTGCCAGAGCATTGGTGTGGACGGAATAAAAATACATGAAACCGTCCCACCTTTTCCTCTAAAATGACGTAACAACCGTAAGTCATTTACAACCGTTGTTTAGAGACATACGCAAAAAGAAAATGCGTATCTATGTACGTTGTTGTGAAATGGGTTCGCTTTATGTAATAGTTATAAAAGTCTGAAGCATAGGCCTACTAGTTGTAAAGGCAACAGAAAAACACAAACACCCTCTTTTCACGCTGTGGTTTGTCTTCTGAACGCATGTATCGTAGCAGACCGGAAAGATGTCCCAAAATAAATGCCGTTTGTTTAGTCTTGACCAGTGTCATGTAGAGGAGCCATTTCATTGATCGAAAAACAGTTATTTTGCCGTATTTCTTTTGAGAGTTCCATCCTGTAAGCCCTAATTATAGAATAACGATATATCGGAAAATCATCAGACAAGTCTGTATATAAAACATCAGATTTAATGTATTCACTTAGAGAATTTGTAAGCTGTTGAATTTTATTTAACTCTTTATGGTTTATGAATAAGAGGAAAACAATAACTAGGATAAAGAATATTGAGAAAATCTACAGTAAGGTTATCAAATTTATCGGAACGGGTATGTTATTGTGACGAAGAATAATTATTTTGTCTTTGCATAAACACCATCTGCCTCAGCTATCGTTGAAGATTTGTCCGTCTGTCTTTGGGACAGGTTTTGATTGAATAAAGTGTTTAAGATGTGCAAAATTCAATAGTTTAATAGTATTTGATAAATTATGTTTGTATTGAAACGGCGGTTTAATAGGTTTTTAATGTTTGAATGGTCCTGTTTAACTGTATTACGTTCAACATACTGTAAATATACCGGTTAAATGAGCACAGAGTATTATTTTTATTAATTACGTGTTAGCAAACAGTACGTTCTTCAGTGGTTCTTTGTGTGATTTCATAATAAACACCTCTAAAATTGGTAACAGACAATTATCTTTTATATTAAAACTGCATAAAACGTTAAGTAACACACAATTGTGTAAGACACGACCCGAAATATCACGTTAATGTGTCGTCAAGTCAAGTGTATGTCACTATCTTGACATACACTGACATACGCCCTATCTTTATTGTCAATCCCGCTACATCTGTGGACATACAGCGGGGACGAGATGTCGTGCCACACTGGACCACGGTGATACATGAATACAGATATACAACACAAAGTAAAACAGTATAAACATATACACAACTAACCTACTGTCAGCTTTGACTATACAGATGATATATATATATATATATATATATATATATATATAAATGGCTACCTATAAATAAACTAAAAATACAAACTGCACAACTGTGTAGATGACTCAAATAGTGTACATGTGCAAAAAGAGAGACATTCAAGCAGCTGGCTGGGGAACAGTGTAAGGTGATTTGCGGTGCACGGGCCTGTAAACATACATATATCAGTCGTATGTTACAATCAGTCTTTTGTGGGATTATGTGCACACATTATCCCACAATAAGTTTGTTTTCCTGTGATTTCCTGCGATCATCCGTCCTTTTACACACGTTTTTGTGCACTATCGATTTTAAGAGCGTTTGATTTATCGTTCGTTCGGATTATGTTTAAAGTTGTTAAGTCAAATCAACGATTTTATAAGACAAGTTAATTCTTTCTAAAGACTTATACTTCAGACATGTAGATCTCGCAAAAATGGCAGGGTTTGTAACATCGCCAGGCGAAAGAAGCGTATACTTCGTAAAAAACGTTAGTAATACGAGTCTTTCTATATAGGGTATCCGAACGTACGTATAACCAGAAGTCTGAAGACGATTTAGAGATCTGTCGCGTATAGACCATTTTGGATATGGGTCCGTGGCAACCATGTTTGTAGTCTGAGGTATACGCTGGGTATTGTAGTTCGCTGACCTGAAAGGCCTGCAACATTTGTACGCCAGCGTTTGTATCTTTGTGAAAACGAGAATATTTGTTAAAATAATTGTTAAAAATGTATAAGAAGAACATGCTTATGGTAAACAGACTTGACGTGTATATGTCGAAATTGACCATCCCGTTGTTGCGTCATTTTGTGAAATAGCATAACGATTTGGTTGTGTGTGTGTAGGTGTGTCTGTGTGTTCTTGAAATCAAATCTTAAGAAAAAAAAAAGTCAGTCAGTCAGTCCTGGAGAACGCTTGTCGTTTACGCTTCAACATTTTTCGTTAGCCAACTCTGTGTCTTCATCTAACCGAACGCGTCCAGTATTTTTAAACACTGTTAGGTCACACGTATATTTTCTAGTTTCATCAGATTTTAAGTAGGACTTGTAGTTATTTGGTCGCTCGCACGTCCAGTGTTTTACTGCTGTGCTATAACACATTTTCTCTGTGGCACTTAGAGTTAGAATGGTTCGAAATGGTTCTAGGCTTGTTTTAGGAACGTACACTCGGTCTGTCGATCTAGTTTTATGCGTCATTGTTTACATTTTCTACAGTTAAACAGCTCAATGAGCTCTTCCAGCATCTATAGCTGCATTGATGCATAAATTGAATGCGTTATAGAGTTTCAGCTACAGCTGAATGATAAAACCAAGTTAAGGATGTTGTTATAGTTGCGCCGCAAGAGAGAGTTTGAATGAAAAATGTTTTTGGTTAAAGATGTGATTAACTTACAAACATCTCAAACTAAAAACATAACCCTATATTCATTTTGTTCAACATAATTAAAAAGTCGTAAGAAAGTTTTAACGTTTTTAAAAGTTTTATTGTGTTTTGACGAGAAATCAAATCTGACATTAAAATGAATGATTAATTTGATAGAATCACTGAATTATGCGGTTATGTATTATACAGATTCGTGTACTCGCTGGTAACTGTATGCATACGTATTCAAGAGAAAAATGCACACGCTCGATTGTTTTAATAAATCTGAAGCTTTTAGTCTGTCGCTCTTCCTGTCATCAGTCTTTCACACATTTTATTTTCATTTGTCTCAGGACTCTGTTACACAAAACCGTTGAGTGTGGACATGGCTCCTATGTGAAAGCTAAAAAGATGACTTTTTAGACTATTTTTTACAGATGTTAAACATCTTAACATATCTGTATCGGTGAGATATGTACAACAATGCAAATCACCTGACACACCAGTTTGATAAACCTTGTCGAATATTTGCATGTTTCTTACATCAGTTATTTTATCAAAGCTCAGTCGAATAAACCTATATAGATCAGTTGTTGTTTTTAGTTTAATGCAATAAAGCATGCTGCATTTAACCCCCTTACGGTTAATAACACAGTTTATTAAGTGAGAAAGAAAGTCTCATCTGTTGTAAAGATTAGTTAGGTTAGAGATTCATGGTTTTAGGTTTTACATTTTGTTAAAATGATATTTGTTAAACCATAGTTATATCATTGTTTAATCATACTTTTCGTCACCTTGTAGATATATTCAGTGTGATTCTAAGAAAGTTATTTATTTGTAAAAAGTTTTGTATGAGACATCATAAAAGTCTAAATGTGTTTATGTCCATGTTTGTGTTTATTTGTGTGTGTGTGTGTGTGTGTGTGTGTAAATGTTTACATTTACAAGCTTATGTTTGCGACGAGAGGGGGTAAAAATATATATGAGTGAAAAAATAAATAACAAAATTAGATACTAAATTAAGTCAAATTTAACATCAATTTCCTACATCAGAGGCTTTTATTAAAATAAACAACTTTATTTATTTAAGTTTGTGTATCATCTCATTATTTATCTGACTCATCTCATCCTAAATTTCAACTTGAAGTCACATTCACCAGTTCTGTAAACATGACTCCGTTAGTAAATGTACTTTATTTTCTAAAACGTAACCTAACTTTTAAATTCAGCAGATGTTTGTCATAAAACGAGGTTCAATAGGGCATGCATCCCATGACCGGACGGTGAACAGTTCCAGCGCTCGTGTGCGTATGTGTGTGCATTTACACCTCTGCACTTCCTCCAAAACTCATAGGCCTGTGTCATAAATTGAGTTGCTTTGATCGTCTGACTATAAACCTTCACAAAAACTTCACTCGCATCTCGTGCTGCGTGAAATGTGATATTGACACGACCGTCTTCAACTTCGTTGCACTGCTTGAGATGAAATATCTGCATCTCGTGTGATGTAAAAAAAGTTTACATGCTGCACGCGTATTTCAAATGATAACAAGTCTTATGGCAAGAAAATCAGAGAGTTATTGATTTGGTTTCATTCCTGTTAAATATTTGAATGTGCATACCTGCGTTTTAGCTGTTATAACGTATCGTAAGATTGACAAAAAGCAAAGAGTAAATACAGGAAAATGTGTTGTTAAACAAATAAAACAAACTTTCCCCCAGAGGTTAGGACTTGTTTGTTTAAAAGTAAAACTATAGGTCTACTAAACTATTTTTTAAAGTGAAAAGATTTAGGTGAATGACTTAATTAAGACATGTAAAATGCTTATTAAAATTAACTTTAATGTTTTAAAAACAGTCATGGATTAATTCCTTTAAATCTCCGTTTTGGTCCCTCCTCGTCCGGATCTAGGGGGTGGAACGTAGGCGTGGTCTGCCTGGAACCGGATGTCGCCATTCTGCGTTTGAAACGGACACGCGCGGACTTCTCGCCGGACGCTGTTTGGGGACTTTTTCAAGTTATTGATAGACTATCTTTTGACGGCGGTGTTTTAACAAACGCTTCAGAGATTACCTTCCTTTTGGACAACGGCTAAATGTGCGTTTGTTATTTTTTCCTTGTTTCCCAGCTTTTCTTGTGACAACTTCTGTCTTCTTAAAAGTTTGATTTTTTTTTTTTGTCAAACTAACTAGTTTTAACTTGTGATATTAGTTCAAAAGACTTGGTACAAGAATCTTCTTAATGGTGTTTTTATTTATTTTTAGATGTTGGGTAAATACGTGTTCCTTTAACTCTGTTAAACGTAGTTTTAAATTGTAGTGTTACAAAATTTGTACAAACGCGTCTGACACATTTTTATTTATTTTCTCATTTGTAAGATTAGACTAAACCTAGATTTTGATCTGTATCTTAATACTTTCTGAAAAAATACAAGCATCGCTCATTTACGTGTATATTCGATGCATTTTCTTTATTTTAAAACTTGTTTAATATAAACCAAGTTAACCTTTGTTAGCTTATCCACATTCAAACCCTAGTTGTCTTTGTCTTTATTGTTTCCTATTACGCGGTTTGACTCTTATTTGGTTTACGCCGTCTATTTTTTGCACTCTTTTATAAATGCTATACTCGGACTTTCTTGTTTTGAAGTTTTTCCTTACTTTAACCTCCGGTGTTAGAGGCGAGATGTAGGCTTGATTTGCCTGGAACCGTATGTCTCGCCATTCGGAGTTTTGAAACGGACATGTCGACCGACACCGTTTGGGACCTTTTTCTTTTGTTTAAATTTTCCGTTCAGCGAACCGATTGATAAACTACAAGCTAGATTTCATTACAGTAGATATGTTTTAACAAACGCCTCTGAGATTACCTTCTTTTTGGACAACGGCTGAATGTGCGTTTGTTATTTTTCCTTGTTTCCCACCTTTTCATGTGACACAACTTCTGTCTTCTTAAAAGTTAGATTTTTTTTAATCTAAAAAAAGATTAAACTTTAACAAACGTCTGTGAGATTGTCTTGTTTTAGATTCTCGGTAAATGTATGAAGCTTTTTACCTTCGTTTTACCCGCTTTCCTTGTAACACACTTCTGTCTATTTACTTTGATTTCGTATTTTTTCTTTAACTCTGTCGAACTAACTGCTTTTTGAATTACAATATTACTAGGTTTTAACAAACGCATCTGATGCATTTTTATTTATTTTCTCATTTGTAAGATTAGACTAAACCTAGATTTTTATTTGTTTTCTTACACTCCATTTTACCTCTTTTTAAACAACGCTTTCTGGAAAAAATAGATATCGTTCATTTTACGTGTATATACGGTACATTTTCCTCACATGAATGTGTATGAAAAAACTTAATAAAAACTCTCTTTTCTAACCATTTTACACAGTTTCACATTTTATTGTTTAAACACACAAAAACAAAGTTTTCAAAAAACATTCCACACCAGCCCCCACACTACCCCCCTCCGTATCAGATAACCCACGTGGTTAGCCGTTTAAAACCCCACGTGGTATTACCCTGCTAAGAGCCCCACGTGGGGGAAAACGTAGACGGAAATGTGGGGGCTATACAAACAGGTGTCCACTTTTGGGTGGTATTTTTATGAGGGTAATAAATCATTTTTATGTGCCACAAGGCATACTATATATCTCTCTATCCTCAGTTTCCAGCATTTTTCAAAAATGCGTATAAATGTAAAAAATGTTTGGCTTTGCAGGTAGATTTCTCCAAATGTCTTGGAGACATTGGCACAGGATTTAGCCTGTCTCATTTTTTTGTCAATTCATGTAATCCCTGTTGTATTGGATGATGGTGAGATAAGATTTCAGTGTGGTCCATACTGTTTGTTGTTGGAATCCTTGTGAATACAGGAATAGATAAATAATAATAAACAAATCTAAAATGCATAACATTTGTGCACATTTCTGTATATATTTAAACATTTATATTCTGTCTATCTATAGGTTCACTATAGGTGCCAGCACAATGTTTATGTCTGATCAGGCATGGCTAATCAACGACGGCTGTCAAAAAATACATGCTGTAAGGCTAAAATGGTTTGCACTCTGGTGAAGACTATATAGACAAAAGGGGAGGATCAAAAAGGTGAGTTAGAAATGTAAAGATGTGATAAAATAAATGTATTTTAAATTTACCCCGCGCTTCATGAACTGTACAGCGCCATCAGCGAACAACAAACAAATAACCCCGACGGCTTTTTCATCATAGCCGGCGACTTCAACTACGCTAACTTAAAGACAGTTTTACCAAAGTTCTACCAACATGTGAACTTTGCAACAAGGGGAAATAACACACTGGACTTTGTTTACACAACAGTGAAAAACGCATACAAATCTGAACCCCGCCCCCACCTCGGATACTCGGACCACATCTCTGTTATGCTAACCCCAGCATACAGACCACTTCTCAAACTGGCCAAACCGGTTCAAAAGCAGATCACGGTATGGCCAGACAATGCTACCTCAGCACTGCAGGACTGCTTACAGGACACAGACTGGAACATGTTTAAAGAGGCGGCCACCTATAATAACCATACAGACCTGCAGGAGTACACTGAAACTCTGACTGCTTACATCAAAAACTGCATTGATGATGTGACAGTCACCAAGACCATCACCACACGTGCAAACCGGAAGCCATGGATGACAGCAGAGGTTCTTGGGCTGCTAAAAACCAGAGATGAAGCATTCAGATCAGGAGATAAAGCAGCCCTCAAAACAGCAAGAGCCAATCTGTCCAGTGGCATCAAAAATGCAAAACGGTCATATGGCAATAAAATCAATAATCATTTCACAAACAGCAGAGATACACGGAGCCTGTGGCAAGCCATTCAGACCATCACTGACTACAAGCCCCCGCCACAGGCCTGTGATGACGACACATCCCTCCCAGATGCACTCAACCACTTTTATTCACGGTTTGAATTGCAGAACGACACAGCTGCACAAAAACTGCCCACACCTCCCAACGACCAGGCACTCTGTCTGTCTCCAGCCGACGTAAGGAAGACCCTATCTAGGATTAACCCACGCAAGGCTGCGGGTCCTGACAATATACCTGGCCGCGTACTGAAAGACTGTGCTGAACAGCTGACAGATGTCCTAACAGATATCTTCAACACCTCGCTGAGCCAGGCAGTCATCCCCACATGTCTCAAATCCACAACGATCATACCGGTACCAAAAAAATCACCTGTGTCCTGTCTAAATGATTACCGTCCCATAGCACTGACTCCAATCATAATGAAGGGCTTTGAGAGGCTAGTCATGCACAACATCAAAACCAGCCTCCCCAACAAACTCGATCCGCTCCAGTTTGCATACCGCCCAAACCGCTCTACGGATGATGCAATTTCCTCCACCCTCCACCTGGCTCTTATCCACCTAGAAAATAAAGACTCCTAAGTTAGAATGCTGTTCATCGACTTCAGCTCAGCATTCAACACAATAATCCCACAACAGCTCATCAAAAAATTAAGCCTGCTGGGCCTCAACAATTCCCTCTGTAACTGGATCCTGGACTTTTTAACCGGAAGACCTCAGTCAGTTTGTGTCGGCCACAACACCTCGAGCACTACCACACTGAGCACAGGTGCCCCACAGGGCTGTGTGCTCAGCCCGCTACTCTTCACGCTGCTGACCCACGACTGCACTGCCAAGTTCAGCTCCAACCACATCATCAAGTCTGCAGATGACACACCAGTGGTAGGTCTCATCAGCAACAACGATGAAACGCACTACAGAGAGGAAGTGGCACAGCTGGCTGAATGGTGTGGCGCTAACAACCTGTCCCTCAATGTGGAGAAGACAAAGGAGGTTGTGATGGACTTCAGGAGAAACTCTGTTGACCACCCCCCACTGACCATCGACAGCTCGACTGTGGAGAGAGAGTCAGCAGCACTAAATTTCTGGGGGTGCACATCACAGAGGACCTCACCTGGACCACCAACACCATGTCTGTCTCCAAGAAGGCACAACAGCGCCTACACTCTCTCCGCCGGCTGAAAAGAGCAAGTCTCCCTCCACCCATCCTCACCACCTTCTACAGGGGTACCATTGAGAGCGTGCTGACCAGCTGCATCACTGTCTGGTACGGGAACTGTTGTGCAGCAGACCGCAAGACCCTCCAGCGGACAGTGAAGACCGCTGCAAAAATCATTGGTGCCCCTCTCCCCTCCATCCTGGATATTTTCCTTACACGATGCTCCAGCAAAGCAAAAAGTATTTTGAAGGACCCCACCTATCCCTCCCACAGTCTCTTCCAGCTCCTACCCTCAGGAGTACCCCCGCTCCGCCAGACTGCTCAACAGCTTTTTCCCCCAGGCTGTGAGAGCCCTGAACTCACATCACACCGCCCCTCTCTGAAACCCCAAACAAACCCCTACATCCTGAAACATGGACCACCCCTCCCCTCCCCCCACCTTACCACATCACAGGAAAAAACTCAAACTTTTATTTTTGTGCAATTCAAGTGTGGTACGCACAGGTGAGCGGGCCTGCACAAGCCACCTGTAGCAACACACTCTCCTCTACATGCACTAGACACTTTCACACACCATTGTGTGTACATAATCCCACAAAAGACTGATCGTAATATATGACTGTTATGTATGTTTACTGGCTCATGCACCACAAATCACCTTACACTGTTCCCCAGCCAGCTGCTTCAATATCTCTTTTTGCACATGTACAGTATTTGAAGTCATCTGCACAGTTGTACAGTTTGTATTTTTTTTAGTTTATGTATAGGTAACCACTTTTATATATAGCATATGCATAGTCAAAGCTGACAGTAGGTTAGTTGTGTATAGGTCTATACTGTTTTACTTTGTGTTGTATTTATGTAGCACCGTGGTCCTGTGAGGCACGACATCTCGTCCCACTGTATATCCACACATGTAGCGGAATGACAATAAAGCTCAACTTGAACTTGAACTTAAATGCTTTTACAAGCTTCTTTGTGTGATTTTGTTTTTATTTTTCAGCAGCAATGATCCCCATATACCCACTTTCCCAACTTCTGTGCGTTTGTACAATGTACACAACCATAATATGGTTGCGGAGGCACTGAGGCACAAGAAGGTAGGGGTCAAGGCAATTGAAACCCTGACTCAGTTGTTTGAAATTGGGCACAGCCCAACATCAGCTCTGGCTGTACTTAAAAGTGATCTGTTGGCTGACCATGGCAACAAATCTCCAAAAAAGTGTTTAAATTAACATTGCATGTTAAATTAATTGTAATTCACGTTTAGTAATGTTCTTACCACGCAGTGGATAAGTTGTATTTGTTATGTCATTATATGACACATTTAGTTGGACTGTCAATAATTGTTTTTTAAATCTTAATAATTACATGATTTGCTCATTAATCTAATTAGTCACAAATAATTATTTATCAACATTTGCTGAGAAAAAACACTTTAAATACCCCATATAATTTAAAAGTTTAATTATACTTTTAGACAGTGACGTTGAATGGACAACACAAAAGTGTCCTTTCAAAATGTTAATGTTGTATGTTTTAATTCTATTACTCTCTTATTAATTCAACACATTTTTTAATTCTGTGTAGAATATATTTCTGGCCTCTGCATCACATCTTGATACACATGCACACATCATTACTTGATTATGCCGGCATTTGCTCACCTACATCACACTCCCACTCACACAACATGCCATGCACTGCACTTTAACACAGTTCAACTGGACTACACGCACACTCACACTCACACACTGCACTAACACAACCTATCTGCTATCACTGGACACCATACAATGCACATCCACGACACTGCATATGAATAATCTGTTGCACCTTTGCACATCTATCTGCTGCTCAACCAATCTGCTGTTAATTTATAATCTGTTGCACCTCACATTATTACTATGTATAGACTACATTATGTATAGATACTGTACATAATGTAGATGTGCCCATACGGTGTATAATGTGTCGCTGATAATTGAGTGTGTCTTTATAGTACACTATGTGTACTGAGTATATGTATGTGTATTTTGCACATTGTCTTCTGTACAGTCTGTAAATATGTACTGTCCATATGTAAACTGTTGTTGTTGTTTTTTTGCACTGTCTGGAGCACTGTAAATGCTCCAGTGCAGTTTTTTTGCACTGTCTGTCCATATGTAAATTGCTTGTTGTTTTTTTTGCACTGTCTGTCCATATGTAAATTGCTTGTTTTTTTTTTTTGTTTTTTACTGTCTGGAGCACGCTCATAAGAATTTCACTCACCAAGGCACTTGTGCCGTGGTGATGTGACAATAAAAGTGATTTGATTTGATTTGATTTACCACCTTTTAAATCATCATGGTGTTGTGTAATTGTTTTGCCTGTTTCAAAGGAGTATGATACTATGTTATTTATTTTTTTTGGCCAACATTTTGTTCAATCAGTTATTCTTTTTAAAGAATGTCAAAACACAGTTTAAGTCAGAACTACCTTTTATTTCTGGTGAGAATTTCCCTCTACCCTTTGTTTTGGCTGTTGGCCTTCCAGTCTCATGCTGCACCATCAAACAGACCATGTGGATCAAACAGTTTTTGCCACTGCCCCTTTGAGGTCCGACGCTAAAGTGCCATTGCGGTCCGGTCTGTGCGATATGAACAAAACTATATGCAGAGTACGCAATTTGCGTAGGGCACCAAATTCCGGGGAGGGCGCTATCCCAGTTGGTAAAAAAAAAGATGTGCCGCGCCATTCCAGCGACCGGCGCTCACACCTCAGCTTTGCCGCTGAATGCAGATGATCATAATTGATGAACAACTATGCCCCCTCAGCGCTGGACATCAGCAGTCCGGCGCCGAGAAAAGAAAGGAAAAAGATGAAAACAACGCCTGCACGTCATTTTTAAGGTAGGCTACATTCATAATCAAAGTAGTATTAAGGTATTAAGACAACGTTTTTTTTTTGTGGTTACAAAAACAGACCTAGTAGCCAACAACAGCCTTTAAAACTATTTAAAATGCATTGTATATAAAAAATAATGAGGCAACCCAGCTGAAAAACAAATAATAGAACCATCACAGACGAATTACAAATATATCACAAATGCCATTACAAAGCATCAACTTCTAGCCATTAAAATATGTGTTTCTGTAGTGTGTTTTGGGACATATTCCATTAGGATTTATTGGTTTTAACAAGCCACCAATAGAAGATGACCAATTAGCAGTAGAGACCAACAGAATCCATTACAATTTAAAAACAATACAAGCCCCATTATAACCAGTAAAACCATTAAAAATTTTGTGATGGTGTCTGTTTTATTATTATTTTTTTCAACATTACATGTTATAAATGCCTGTAAAGGGCGCCATAGGACTGATAATTGCTGTTGTTAAACCTACAGGATGATCATATCCTTGTTTTATATCATATCCTTGTTGCCCAAACATTTACCCAAAAATGAAAATTCTGTCATCTACTCGCCCTCAAGTAGTTTTACTTGTATGAATGTCTGAACATAAAGGAAGATATTTTGAAGAAAGATTGTAACCAGATTGTTTTGGACACCATTGACTTCCATAGTAGAAAAAAAAAATACTATGGAAGTAAATGGTGCCCCAGAACTGCTCTGTTTCCCACATTATTTAGAATATCTTCCTTTGTGTTCAGAACAAACACATTCACACAGGTTTGGAAATACTTGAGGGTGAGTAAATTACAGAATTTTAATTTTTGAGTGAACTGTCCCTTTAATCTTTATTTTTTGACCACCTCTTTGCTATAGATGACACAGCCTCTAAAAATTCTTCAACAAAAAACACGTGGACATCACAACCCTTACAAACATTAACCATGATTTTCCTAGTAAAACTGATATTATTTTTTTTGTGATTTTTGAATGCTTGGGGCCAGAAAATCAAACAGACAACTGTATTACGTTTACATTTAACTGTAACTGTCTAGAGCTACAGTTGTAATTTAAATTACTATTTATTCATTTACTTGTATATTTATTAAAGTTCTATTTTGACCCCTTTGGTAGGAGTTTTTTTTTTACGAGACATACATTCACATCAGTAAGAAGATATTTTGAAGAATGTGGGAAACCAAACAGTTGCTGGCCCACATTGACTGATAGTAGGGAACACTGTGGACCAGCAACAGTTTTCCACCTCCTTCAAAATAGCGTTTATGTTTAGCAGAAGAAAGAAACTCGGCTTTAAAACAACTTTTGAGTAAATTAAGTTATACAAATAAAAAACTAGCCTATTTTAATTATTGGGCGAATTATGCCTTTAATGTTAATAAAACACCAAACAGAGAAAAATCACTCACTACTCTTAGTCTTGTCTGAAAAACTGGAATACCGTTTCTTTAATAGGAATCAATCTACATAGTGTTTTATTTTTATATTTGTTCATTCAATTTATTTAATGCTCCTGCTAAATACACATATTTTACCTGAAAATAAAACACGGTTTATTTTATTTATATATTATGTGTATTTGTAAGGTGTATCTTTGCTCTAATTTTTCAATAACAAAGGTAAAATAATGACAACGATTTTTATCTTCACCCACTTTGGCCTAAATATCCGCCATACTTTTTAATTTTGTTACCTTGAAAGGCTTTGTCTTTATAATATGGAAATTAGTTTGGTTGTAATGCTCAAACAGCTTGCAAAATAGAAAAACCAACATGACAAAGAATCGTGATATAATCGTGATACTCCTAGCCGAGGGGGACCGGGGACCATCAAGTACCCGATTGTCATGTGAAAAAAAAGCCTTTATTTTTTTTTTTCAGTATGTGACTAGTCATTTTTTTCTGCACCTCACAGTAATAAACCACCTTTTTGGGATCCACTAAACCTCTGACCAGCTTGATTTGTAATTATTTCCTCTGACCACTGGGCCAATCCTTACAAGTGGTGTCAGAAGTGGGATAGCCCTGGTCGTAAACTAACAAGCTGGAATATTTTTGCTCATCACGATGCCGCCAAAGCTGAGAGGTCAGCCTGAGGAGAACAGTGAGCAAGAGGTGGGACAAGAAACAACTGAAGGTTCAGATATTGCTGAAATTACGTCACCTGGGGGAGATGGGGCCATCACAAGTCTTACTCGTATGTTCGAGAGTTTAATGTGATATCAGAGAGAGCATAATGAGGGACAAGAGTGAGAGACAGGGCGTCGGGAACAGCATTACAAGTCCTCCAGCATCAGGTCAACCAGATACAGCTGGATTTTGAACACACCAGGGTTGGGGTTACTACTACAGCGGGAAACCAGCTCGAGTGATGGACCAAGAACTACATATGGCAAGGCTGGAGGACAACGATGACATTGAACATTATCTAACTACCTTTAAAAGACTGGCGGAAGTCTATAAATTGCCAAAGGAGGACTGGGCTTTTCCGCCTTATCCCATTGTTGACTGGGAAAGCACGGAGTGCTTTTGTTTCTATGGAACCTATACTGACACAGGACTATAAGGCGGCCAAACAGGCAATTTTGTCCAAATATGAAATAAAACATATAGACTGAGATTCCGAGCCTGCGAAACATTGGTGGAGGAGACTCCCCGAGAACTTTACATCCGCCTCAAGAAATTGTTCTGAAAATGGGTAAAAATTGGCAATTGCAACAAGGATGTTATTATGGAGACTCTGGTGTTGGAGCAATACTTACGAGTACTCTACCCAGAAGTAAGGACTTGGGTCAAAGAGAGGAATTCCTCCACTACTCCAGAAGCTGCTACAATTGTTGAGACTTATATTGCTGCACGGAAAGGCCCTGGAAACTATTGGTATGCAGGCATCTTACATCCTGGCAGGGGTAAGTCTGAGGGGATTAGGGTTGGTTCAAACTCTTATAACACTAGCCAAACCAAGATACCGAAGCCTATCCACAATAAGACTTATACCACTAAGATCCCACCAATAGGGCAACATTCTAACAGGGCAGATGTTGCATGTTTTAATTGTGGAGAACCTGGTCACACCTGGAACCTGGAACCAGGGTCCCTTTGCCCCTTAAAAAAAAAAAAACACTGGTCTGTGCTGGGTACCCCGTCCTAATCAGTCCTCTACCTATGCTCATAACCCAGAGCCTACTATAACCTTCTTGCTTAATGGCAAGTCACTCACTTCATTGATAGACACAGGTTGCTCCCGTACTCTGGTACAGTCTCAGTACATCCCTAGAGATATATGGAATGAGGATGAAGCTGTTCTATCTCCATGAACACAGACACTTGAGACACAGCAGATGTATGTATTACCCACAGCAGATGTATATATTGATATACACAGCCAGCCTTATCTGATGAGAGTGGGGATAGCTACTAGTCTGCCCTACCCCATTTTGCTGGGCAGAATTTTTCGAAATTTAGATTTATACTTCATCTGAAAGCTGAATAAATAAGCTTTCCATTGATGTGTGGTTTGTTAAGAGATACAACTATTTGAAAATCTGGAATCTGAAGGTGCAAAAAAATCTAAATTGCATTTAAAGTTGTCCAAATATAGTTCTTAGCAATGCATATTACTAATCAAGTTTTGATATATTTACGGTACAAAATATCTTCATGGAACATGATCTTTACTTAATATCCTAATGAATTTTGGCATAAAAGATAAATTGATCATTTTGACCCATACAATGTATTTTTGGCTATTGCTACACTTAAGACTGCTTTTGTGCTCCAGGGTCACATATATTTTCTTCCTTATTCTGTGATAAAAATAGAAAAAGTATTTGCAGAATATACTGATTGTACACTCATAACCATAAAATTGTCATTAGTAAAATATTTATAAAAAATAAGACAAATTATTGGTTATTGTCCAGCCGTATATTTTATTTCTGAGCCAATTAAAAAAATGTGTCAATTATACATACATAAATATTATAATACTTATTTATTATTATTACTACATTTGACATTTCTGTCCCCCTCACTTCTGAAATGATTGCTACTCCTCTGCCCTGTAACATCTGAATATGAAATTTTAGCTATATGCCGTGTTATCTTGAAGGTTGCAGACCCCTGCCCTACACAGTTCTAAACCCATTCGCCAACGTGTTTACAGAATACCAGAACAACTCCTGTCTATCTTTAAAGAGGAGTTGGAAACCATGCAGAGTCTGGGGGTCATAGAGCCACCTTCCAACAAATAATAGATCAGCTCCTTCGAGGTACTGAGGGGTATGCAGCCGGCTATCTTGACGATATTGTCATCTATAGCCTGTCATGGGAAGAACATCTACTTCACCTAAAGGACGTTCTAGAGAGGATTAAAAATGCAGGTGTTATGACCTTCAATCATTTGTCTGTTGTTTCTATGCTGCCTTCTGGTGTTTTCTCTCTCTCTCTCTCTCTCTCTCTCTCTCTCTCTCTCTCTCTCGCTCTCTCTAGGATTAAATTTGTTTCCAGGAAGGTGGTGCTTGGAGTTGATCTGATGGAGGTGGTGATTGGTTCTCATCCTTGCCTGACTCGGATAAAGGACTGCCCTAAACGTGGATCGAGGCCTTCTGTGCCATTGTACTTCTCGTCGCTCATTTTGTGCCGTTCGTTTGTACGTTCTTCTGACTAATATTCTGCTCTGTCAATATCATCTTTCCTGTTGACAGAGTTGCTTGTATTTGGTCCGCGCCAAACTTACTACAGCTATCAATTCTGATTGTGCAATGTTAACAGATAAATTGTATAGCTTATGTAAACAGATGGTAATTTATTATGACAAGGGACGTAGGGGGATAGACACTATTTTATTTTCGGAAATATCTTTTTATATTGTTTTTGGAAAAGGGAGTTAGGTAAGTTGTGATTGTATTTCATTTTCTTTAATTTCGGTTTTGGAAATACAGAGGCATAATAAAGAGTCACTTTTGTTTGTTGTTTTGGCCTTGTCTTCCCCTGATGTTAATCCCTTACCTTATCTGTAATAAAAGCTTGTTAATTCTAATTCTTTCTGGTATCGAGACTCTCTTCATCCTATCTGTTGCGATTGATCCCTAGCGGTCGTAAGAGAAATTGGGGACTCATCCAAAAGAAAAAACAACAACCAAAAAAGCGAAATTGATACCTTATTTTTTAAAGAGAATCAGTGAACTCGTCATAAAGAAGGAAAAATATATAGAAAATTGGGGAGCTCGTGTTTGTTATAGCATGGTGTAATGAAATTTGCTTTGTATATTTTAGTTTGGCTAGTGGTTTTCAATATAAGGGGGAGGGAATTCGGAATGTCTAATTCGAGTTGGAAAATTTTGCAACTCAACCTTCTGTTGGACAATTAGACATTTGTCGTAAGGATGATTTATTTTTGATTGCTGATTTTTATCAAATTAAAGTTCCTCGTGGTGCAGTGAAGCAAGAAATCAAGGAGGTGATTTATAAGCACTTTGTGGAGCATGGCGTTTTGTCGGAGGAGAGTGAAGCAGGTGTTGCAGATCAGTGGCCAGTTTCCGTGGGTAAGGGGGCGGAGTATCCCGAACCCGAGGAGATGAGATCCTGTCGATCTCCCTCCTTCAACTGATCCTCGTTTGCAATCAGACTAAAAGAGCTTGATCTAGAGCAGTAAGCAGTACTGCTCTACAGTAAGTAAGTACAGTAAGTAAGCAGCGGTACCAGAGTCAGCTGTTGCACGCACGCACAGTTGAAATCGAATCTCAACGAGCAATCAAGCTCAAGGAGTTGGAGCTCGAGCTCAGGAATAAGTCACCTGGTCGACCCACAGCTGCTGATGCGCTCGGCGTGAGCATGCCAGCGCCGTTACCCATCAATGCTTCCACTCCGAGTCCTATTCCTGCACCTCGACGAAACCAACAAGTAAGTCAACCTGCATTTGATGTTAGTCGACAAATTTCACTCGTACCGCCGTTTCGAGAGAGCGAGGTGGATACTTATTTTACTGTGTTTGAGCGGATTGCTGCTACGTTAAATTGGCCGCAGAATGTTTGGCCACTGTTGCTGCAATGCAAACTTGTAGGTAAAGCACAAGAAGTCTGCTCCGCATTAACGCTTGAACAAAGCTTGGATTATGACGTGATGAAAAATGCTGTATTGCGTGCCTATGAACTAGTCCCCGAAGCAGCAGCAGTTTTAACATTACGTGACATGACATCTGACACACGGACGCCATGACATCTGATGCACGGACGCCATGACACATGCCAAACCTGTGACATCTGACGCACCACATGCCAAACCTGTGGGATCTGACGCACAGACGCCATGGCACATGCCAAACCTGTGACATAAACCTGTGACATTGTCACTCTGCATGTCGCACTTTCGGTAGTGACTGACACCTGCCCCTAGGTGCCGCTACATAGTGTAGATTGCGTGACACAAGCACGTCAGAACGATATTGATTTAATTAACAGTATGTTGCGGTCAAGTATACGATTTATTCCATCGCGAAATTCACTTGTACAACAAATATTCCTCTGTTAAGATTAAAATGTGTCTAATGTCCCTTAATGTGTATTTTGTCATTGTAAGTTTATTTACATTAGCCTTTGTACAATAGCCATACATTCAAATACATATTGAATGCGTATACGTACGACACTTGCCTATCCGAAATTACATAAAAAAATATAATCTGTCACGAGATAACTCCACAAGCCATTATAAAGTGATGTCTACTATTATAACGTGATTTATGAAACTTACACCAACCATTCAGAAGTGTGCCTGACCTTGACACAGGCTTTTCACAATGCAATGCAGTGTAGCCTAAGTCTGCAACGTATAATGTAAGTCTAGATGCTATTTAAACAACATTTCTACTTATTAACATGTCTGCATAAAGTCAAATGCTTTGACAAAACATTCAGAAAACTCCAGAAGAAATGCATGCTCATAATATATAGATTATGAGCATGCATTTTTTTCTGGAGTTGTCTAAATATGACAGTTTATATTTTTTATGTAATTTCGGATAGGCAAGTGTCAGAAAAAAATGCCTATTTACGTATTTGAATGTATGACTCTTGTACAAAGCAGGCTACTGGACCGCAACATACTGTTAATTAAATCAATATCGTTCTGACGTGCTTGTGTCACGCAATCTACATTATGTAGCGGCACCTAGGGACAGGTGTCAGTCACTACCGAAGGTGCGACACGCAGCGCAACAATGTGACACAAGACGCAGTTCATTGATATGTCACAGGTTTATGTCACAGGTTTTTGGCATGTGCCACTGAAAACCGGAAGTGTCACGGAGCATAGTGGCATGTGTCACGAAAACCTGTGACATGTCAATGGATGCCATTGGCACATGCCAAACCTGTGACATCTGACGCACAGACGCCATTGGCACATGCCAAACCTGTGACATCTGACACACAGACGCCATTGACACATGTCAAACCTGAGACATCTGACGCACAGACGCCATTGACACATGCCAAACCTGTGACATCTGACGCACAGACGCCATTGACACATGCCAAACCTGTGACATCTGACGCACAGACGCCAAACCTGTTTGGCACATGCCAAACTTTAACATTACGTGACATGACATCTGACGCACGGACGCCATGACATCTGACGCACAGACGCCAAACCTCTGACATCTGACGCACAGACGCCAAACCTGTTTGGCACATGCCAAACTTTAACATTATGTGACATGACATCTGACGCACGGACGCCATGACATCTGACGCACAGACGCCATGACATCTGACGCACAGACGCCATGACACATGCCAAACCTGTGACATCTGATGCACCACATGCCAAACCTGTGACATCTGACGCACAGACGCCATTGGCACATGCCAAACCTGTGACATCTGACGCACCACATGCCAAACCTGTGACATAAACCTGTGACATCTGACGCACCACATGCCAAACCTGTGACATAAACCTGTGACATCTGACGCACCACATGCCAAACCATGGACCCTACATAACGGGCCCCATAGGGTGCACTGCCATCCTGAACACATTTTAATAGATATACTATAAATGTGTCCTCCAGTAGCTGGATATTATAGTATTATTTGTTTTTCTGATGGACCATGGTTTTGATTATGCAAATGTGATTGAGTTGCATATGAAATGTGTACGTTTGTTCAGCTTTTATAATGATTCGATTTGATACAAATGAAAAAGTTGATTTAATTGCATACTGAACCTCCGGAAACTTTTTCTTCTGCAGGTACTCTGTGACAGCAGGATCAAAATAAAGGGCATAACCTTCATTCAGACTGTAGATTGTGCCTTTCTTCTTAATCTTCACATCTCTGTCAACCAGAATGAACTCACCAATAGCCTGATGTCACAATAAATAACACAATACATTAATGACAGGGAATGCTGTAACATGCTGCCATTTACCACAGCAATAACTCGGATTCGTCCTTAAGAAGAAGAAGAAAAAGAAGACGACACATTTACTGCAATATACTTCAGAAACTAGGGCAAGCTGGGAGTATTTAAAATAAAAAAAATAAAAAATACTACACTGTTTCGAACAATGTCTCCTAGCTTTATGAATCATACTTCAAGCTAGAAATGATTTACTACTCAAAGTAAAATTCTTTGTTTGCTTTGTGTAGACTGAATAAACTGTACCAATTGATTCATAGCTAAATGCTCCTACAATGGATGACTGTGTATGTAGAGTAAAAGTGACTCACTGGATCTAACATGAAGCAGTTGACTCCCTGACCCGTGGAGAGGACAATCATGGTGGCACTGCCGTATAGTGCGTATCCAGCAGCCACTATGTTTCTGCCAGGTTGCAGGGCATCCTTCTCAGACGGCTCGCTGTCTGTGCACTGTGAACACAGCAATCATTTCAGCTATGTATTTCTGCAAATCTATTAAATATATGCAGTCGTACCTTCCTGTAGATGGCAAAGATGGTCCCAATCAAAGCAAAACAGTCAATGTTGGATGAACCATCAAGAGGGTCAAAGCAAACCACATATTTACCCTTGAACACATGGAAGAAGCTTTGGTTAATGCAATATTACTAAAGTGGTGCATCTTGATTTACAGTACATTTAATGATTAATGATGATGTTGCTGAATTATATGAGGACATTTGACCTTTCCATAACTCAACTCCTTATTCAATCATCACTCATCCTTAAAATAAGAAATATTTATACCTGGCTTATGCCTGATTTTAAGTCATAGAGGGTTTCCAAAGCGTTTGAATAATATATTTCCAAGACTTTATCAGTCATCTATGATTACTTGACAAGGATTTTGTAATCATTTTATAGAATATGTTTTCTTGAGTTGAGAACTAAAAATGTGTTTATTCCAAATAAAATGTCCATGATTTGTATTTATTATTATTAACTTCTGTGTAATAATCAGGATGGAAAGGCCTTTAAAAAAACCTGTAACATAAACCTGTGACCAAACCTGTGACATAAACCTGTGACAGCTGACGCACCACATGCCAAACCTGTGACATAAACCTGTGACATCTGACGCACCACATGCCAAACCTGTGACATCTGACGCACCACATGCCAAACCTGTGACATAAACCTGTGACATCTGACGCACCACATGCCAAACCTGTGACATAAACCTGTGACATCTGACGCACCACATGCCAAACCTGTGACATAAACCTTTGACAATGTCGCGCTGCGTGTCGCACCTTCGGTAGTGACTGACACCTGTCCCTAGGTGCCGCTGCATAATGTAGATTGCGTGACACAAGCACGTCAGAACGATATTGATTTAATTAACACTATGTTGCGATCCAGTAGCCTGCTTTGTACAAGAGCCATACATTCAAATACGTAAATAGGCTTTTTTTTCTGACACTTGCCTATCCGAAATTACATAAAAAATATAATCTGTCACGAGAAAACTCCACAAGCCATTATAAAGTGATGTCTACTATTATAACGTGATTTATGAAACTTAAACCAACCATTCAGATGTGTGCCTGACCTTGACACAGGCTTTTCACAATGCAATGCAGTGTAGCCTAAGTCTGCAACGTATAATGTAAGTCTGGATGCTATTTAAACAACATTTCTACTTATTAACCTGTCTGCAGAAAGTCAAATGCTTTGACAAAACATTCAGACAACTCCAGAAGAAATGCATGCTCATAATATATAGATTATGAGCATGCATTTTTTCTGGAGTTGTCTAAATATGACAGTTTATATTTTTTATGTAATTTCGGATAGGCAAGTGTCAGAAAAAAAGCCTATTTACGTATTTGAATGTATGGCTCTTGTACAAAGCAGGCTACTGTAAATAAACGTACAATGACAAAATACACATTAAGGGGCATTAGACACATTTTAATCTTAACAGAGGAATATTTGTTGTACAAATGAATTTCGCAATGCAATAAATCGTATACTTGACCGCAACATACTGTTAATTAAATTTGTGTCACGCAATCTACATTATGCAGCGGCACCTAGGGGCAGGTGTCAGTCACTACCGAAGGTGCGACATACAGAGTGACAATGTCACAGGTTTATGTCACAGGTTTGGCATGTGCCATGGCGTCTGTGCGTCAGATGCCACAGGTTTGGCATGTGGTGCGTCAGATGTCACAGGTTTGGCATGTGTCATGGCGTCTGTGCGTCAGATGTCATGTCACATAATGTTAAAACTACCTCTCCCCTGAAGCGTACCGACAAAAGTTTTGAAATCTTGTGAAAACCCCTAGCTAAACGTTCACTAAATTCGCTAGAGACAAAGCGAATTTGTTTGATAGATGGTGTGCTGCAAACAAGGTAGACACGTTGGAGCAACTTAAGGAGTTAATACTGTTGGAGGAATTTAAGAATTGTCTGTCAGAGAAAATAGTTGTCTATTTAAATGAGCAGAAAGTGTCTTCTCTTTCTGAAGCCGCAGTTTTTTCTGATGAATTTGTACTTACGCACAGAGTAGTATTTTCACCTGTAAAACATAATATTTCTAGTCGGGTGGGTACTTCTAAAGATGCTGCTGTAGTATATAAGAAAGTAGTAAGTGTAGATAGTAAGGAAAGCCGTGAGTGCTTTTATTGTCATGAGGTTGGGCACCTCATTGCAAATTGTCCCACTTTGAAGCGCAAAGCGGGTAGAAAGGAAAGGTTTTCGAAAAGTGTTGCGTTGATTGAGAGATCAGTTTTGTCACTTGAGCAAAACGAATCTGTAAGTTCGTCGAGTGAGTCAATTTTTGAACCATTCATTTATGATGGTATTGTTTCACTGACTAAAGCTAGTTCTGAGATGAAGCGCATTCGCATCCTCTGTGATACTGGCGCCGCCCAATCGTTTATCTTGCAAGGTGCGTTGCCATTTTCTGAACAGTCTAGCTGTGGTTCCAGTGTGTTGGTTCAAGGGATTGATCTCACAGTAATTAAAGCTCCTTTGCATCAAGTGTTTCTGCGTTCGGGAATTATTTCAGGGAATGTTAAACTGGCACTTCGGGCACAACTACCGGTTAAAGATGTGTCGCTCATTCTTGGGAATGATTTGGCAGGTGACAAAGTTTTTTGTTTGCCCGAGGTAACAGAAACCCCTGTTGCAACTGATGTCGATGTTTTGTGCGAGGAATTTCCTGATGTGTTTGGCACATGTGTTGTTACCCGATCTCAAGCATGTAAATTTAGAGATACTGTAGACCTCTCGGATTCTTTTCTGTGTACTGACAATTTTAATAAGGTAAAGAAAGGTGAGGACACAGTTGACGTAGAAGTGTGCGCACTTCCGAATGTCGATTTACCCATTGGGAAACCAATGTTGATTGAAGCTCAGCGTACTGATTTAACTTTAAGTCATTGCATAAAAGCTGCCGTCAAGCTGTCTGATTTGTCTGAGCATCCAGTGGCATACTACTTCGAGGGGGATGTTTTGATGCGTAAGTGGTCTCCACGTCATGCAAAGAGTGACTGGAGCACTGTTTTCCAAGTCATCGTTCCGAAGCCTTACAGACTGCAAGTGCTGAGTGTAGCGCATGATCACGAACTTTCCGGTCATCTGGGTATTCGTAAAACTTATGATCAGTTGTTGAAACATTTCTTTTGGCCTTCCATGAAGTCGGATGTAACTAAATTTTGTAAATCGTGTCATGCATGTGTGGTGATTTGAAAAAAAGGGAAAATAATAATAAATTAATTAATTAAGTTAGAGTAACACTGAACTTAAAACAAGTGAATGTATCTTTTGAATGCACTTTATAGGGTCTTATCTGTGACGATTAATGTTCCCTGCTCAGCCTTGAATGATTCACTGATTGCTTGATTGGTTTTCCCTGGGGAGTGTTCACCTGTTTGGGGAGGGGGCGCGCTGCTCAGAAAATACAGAGACTCTGATGGTGAAGCAGCAGCTCCGTGTCCTGTGTTTTATTAACTATTCACATCTCCCCTCATCAGGTATAAAGTCCTAGAAAATGTCAATAGAATGCCTTCTTAATGTGTAGACGTTATGAGAAATGCAAATGTTATCCTTTAAAGGATCAATATGTTGTTGTTTTTGGATATTCAAAAGTTTGTATCGAGTTCAGCGTGTGCTAATCACATACTCCATGCTAATGATGGAGACAATGTGTTCTCGAAGTCTATGACTGTGATGTAATGTATTTGAGCGAAATACAGATATAACATTTGTGATAAATGACAGAAAAAACGGTTTCAGTTACAAATGTGTGTCCTAAAAGTTAAATAGTTTATTAAGTTTCATACTTTCCTGTATTTAAAAAATGCAGATGGCATCCCGAAGAGTTTATCAGTTAAAATGTGTACATCGAATTGATTGTAACAGTTCAGGAAGTCATGTTAACATTATGTGAGTATATAAAATGCATCTATAAAATGATTATTTGTCTAAATTCAACTGTTATGAGTTCTCTGAAACCTAAAAGAAACACTGAGAAAATTCTAAATGGGTAAAAAGGGTGTATAAAGTGTTTGAATACCTGTACTGTTCATGTTTGAAAGAACATTTTAAAGGAAAGTACCATGAACATGTCAGTTAAAAATATATTTCATGTAGTTTAAACACTCTCATGTCACTCATGTTTCAGCTATGTTGAGGTGGAAAAAAACTTGATAAAATGTGTTGCAATGCTTTTAATGTTCAGAAAATACAGAGACTCTGATGGTGAAGCAGCAGCTCCGTGTCCTGTGTTTTATTAACTATTCACATCTCCCCTCATCAGGCAGTGAGGGCGCTACACATGCCAAATTGCCGGTAAGCCAAATCAAATACCTCCTCCCGCTCCGTTGAAGCCTATACCTGTATTAGGAGAACCATTTGAACGAATCCTGATTGGCTGTGTGGGGCCATTACCTAAAACGAAGTCTGGGAATTCTTATCTTTTGACGTTAATGTGTGCATCTACCAGATTTCCTGAAGCAATACCGTTGCGTTCTATTAAAGCTTGCACAATTGTCAAAGCAAAGTTTAAGTTTTGCACTACATTTGGAATGCCGAAGCACATTCAATCTGACCAAGGTACTCATTTTATGTCTAATGTGTTCGCAAAAGTAATGAAACAGTTAGCTATCAAACATCACGTATCCAGTGTGTACCACCCTCAATCGCAAGGCGCTATCGAACGATTCCATCAAACGTTAAAGTCAATGCTTAGAACCTTTTGTGTGGAACATGAGAAGGAATGGGATGAGCATATCCCACTCTTGTTGATTGCAGTTCGGAATACTACTCATGCTTCTCTTGGATTCAGTTCTTCTGAGTTGGTTTTTGGACATACTGTTCGTGGTCCGTTGAAAATTCTGCAGGAACAAATTCTGTCATCCAGTCGTATGTCACCAACCACCAGTGTGTTAGATTATGTTAGTGTATTTCGTGAACGCTTGCATTCAGTGTGCCAAAAAATCACTCAGTTCTGTACAAAGCCAAATGAAAACTCACTACGATAAAAAAACTGTCACCCGATCATTTCAGGCTGGAGATAAAGTTATTGTTTTAATTCCAACGCCAGGTTCAGCGCTCCAAGCTAGATTCGCTGGTCCTTATGCGATCAAAGAGAAACTCAGAGATACGGATTAGATAGTTGAAACCCCCTATAGTAAGAGAAAATCACGCGTCTGTCACATTAATATACTGAAGGCATATGTGTCACGTTCTGATTCTGACGTTAACAAATCTGTCGTTACTATAGCACCAGTTACTGTGTCACTTTCAGAGTACTCACCCGAGAGTGACTCTTTGAGAATGAATAGTGCATCATTTTTATCGGCTCGTTTACCCAATTCTGAAACCTTGTTGCATTTATCAGAATTTTTTTTACACTTGTCTGTATCAGCTCAGGTAGATATTTCTAATCTTATTGAAAAGTATCCAACTTTGTTTAATGACTTTCCTTCGATTACCCATGTGATAAACCACGACATAGATGTCGGTTCACATGCCCCAGTTAAGCAAAATGCTTATCGTGTAAACCCACTCAAAAGACGGTTAATGAAGCAGGAAACGCAGTATTTGTTAGAGCACAATTTAGCCGTTCCTAGTATTAGTCCGTGGTCTTCCCCATGCCTACTCGTCCCTAAACCAGATGGATCATCCAGATTCTGTACTGATTATCGTAAGGTTAGCGCTTTAACAAAAGCTGATTCTTTTCCACTTCCTCGTATGGAAGATTGTGTCGATCGAGTAGGAAATGCTAAGTTTGTAACTAAGTTAGATTTGCAGAAAGGATATTGGCAGGTACCACTTGCATATCGAGCATCTGAAATCTCTGCTTTCGCTACACCCGATGCATTTATGCAGTATCGTGTTATGGCCTTTGGACTTCGAAATGCTGGAGCTACGTTTCAGCGGTTAATGTCTATAGTGCTGTCCAATGTGCCCAATTGTGAGGCTTATTTGGATGATGTAGTGTGTTATACTGATACATGGGAAGGTCATCTCAAAACCTTGAATAATGTTTTTAAGTGTTTGAGAAATGCGAATTTGACTTTGAATTTGTCAAAGTGTGAATTCGGTTGTGCCACAGTTACGTATTTGGGAAAAGAGGTGGGAAATGGTCAAGTTCGTCCACTTAACTCAAAAGTACAGGCCATTCTTGATTTTCCTGTTCCTACCTCCAAGAAGGAACTTCGTCGATTTCTCTGCATGACTGGAATTCAGTTGTCGCCAGTCCCCTCACTAAACTACTAAGTAAAGCAGTTTCATTTAAGTGGTCTCCAGAATGTCAGCCTGCCTATGAGGCGTTGAAAACTTTACTTTGTAGTGCCCCTGTACTTGCTGCACCTTGTTTTGAAAAACCGTTCTTACTAGAGGTTAATGCTAGTGGCTCTGGTGCAGGTGCCATTCTTCTTCAAATGGGTGCTGATGGTTTGAATCACCCAATTAGTTTCTTTTCAAAGAAATTTCACAAACACCAAGTCAATTACAGTACCATAGAAAAAGAAGCTCTCGCTTTAATTCTCGCTTTGCAACATTTTGAGGTCTATGTTGGGTCTAGCTCACAGTTAGTTACAGTGTACACGGACCACAACCCTCTTGTGTTTTTGCAGCGGATGTCTAATGCAAATCATCGTCTGATGCGATGGTCTTTAATCTGTCAAAGTTACAATTTACTGATCTGTCATAAGAAAGGTATTGATAATGTAATTGCGGACACCCTATCCCCTGTTAATCAGTAAAACTATAGTGTTTTATTTTTAGTGTGGGGGTGTTATGACCTTCAGTCATTTGTCTGTTGTTTCTAAGCTGCCTTCTGGTGTTTTCTCTCTCTCTCGCTCTCTCTAGGATTAAATTTGTTTCCAGGAAGGTGGTGCTTGGAGTTGATCTGATGGAGGTGGTGATTGGTTCTCGCCTTCTGTGCCATTGTACTTCTCGTCGCCTTCTGTGCCATTGTACTTCTCGTCGCTCATTTCGTGCCGTTCGTTTGTACTTCTTGTCGCTCATTTCGTGCCGTTCGTTTGTACGTTCTTCTGACTAATATTCTGCTTTGTCAATATCATCTTTCCTGTTGACAGAGTTGCTTGTATTTGGTCCACGCCAAACTTACTACAACTATCAATTCTGATTGTGCAATGTTAACAGATTAATTGTATATAGCTTATGTAAACAGATGGTAATTTATTATGACAAGGGACGTAGGGGGATAGACACCATTTTATTTTCGGAATTATCTTTTTATATTGTTTTTGGAAAAGGGAGTTAGGTAAGTTGTGATTGTATTTCATTTTCTTTAATTTCGATTTAGGAAATATAGAGGCATAATAAAGAGTCACTTTGGTTTGTTGTTTTGGCCTTGTCTTCCCCTGATGTTAATCCCTTACCTTATCTGTAATAAAAGCTTGTTAATTCTAATTCTTTCTGGTATCGAGACTCTTCATCCTATCTGTTGCGATTGATCCCTAGCGGTCGTAACAGCAGGCCTTACTCTCCGCCCTGACAAAGGCTTTTTGGCCAAGTGAGAAACGCAGTACCTAGGATTCGTTCTGGGTCATGGAGTGATTTGGCCTCAAATCAGCAAAATGGAGGCTATTCAGTCTGCTGGAAGACCACAGACTAAGAAACATGTGCGGTCCTTCCTTGGCCTCATTGGGTGGTATAGACGTTTTATACCAAACTTTTCTGCACGAGCTGCTGCACTGACCACCCTCACCAAAAAGGACAAACCAAACAAGGTGGTGTGGACTGGTGAATGTGAACTTGCTTTCATATCCTCATATCATATACACACAGAAATGTAAAGGTATTCAGGGCAACCCGTTAAAATAAAAGTCAGTTCTTTTGAAGACAGTGCAGCACAAATATTTGTTCAGCAGAATGTACATACTACTACTACTACTACTAAAATTATGAAAGCTACTTGTTTTAAAGGAATGATCACACAACATTTCCAACATGTTTTAATTGTAATAGTAAATTCCCTTTGTCAAAAAACGTTTAATTGTCAATTTAAAGATCAATACAAATTAAGTTTGTTTTATGCCTTCATTTGATAACCAGATACACAACACATAATTTCTGAGGAAAAAGAAAACATTTAATTTGGCTATTTAAAAAAACAATTAACAATAAAACTTTAAGTGAGAGAAAATAAAACATAACTTTTATAATTGTCATTTTCTTCAATCATATAATTATTATAACACCCAAAATACATTGCATGTAAAAAGTGTTGAATGGTATATATTGTGTGCACATGATCAGGATGGTACCACCTCTGCCGAATTTTGAGAAAGAAAAAACCCTGTTTGCAGGACTATACATTATTTGGATAATTAGTCAAAAACAACAACAGTTATGTCTGATTCTGTTGGATAGAACTGATTCAAATAATGCATTCATATATAATATTGATATATTTTCTGTCAAATTTTCTTTTAATAAAAGTGTGGTTATTTTATTGGCTTGTGTTTTTTTAATTCCGTGTAATTAAAATTGAGTTAAATAAAGTCTTACAAAATTACTTTATAGTATTTAATAACATAAATAATTATTACAAAGCATTTTTGGTTTTGGTTTTGACCAAGCACATCCAGAATTCTCTGTTTCGGCCCAAAATTTTCATTTTGGTGTATCCCTACCAATACAAATAAAATAGCAGCAAACCCCTCATTTTTGAGTGAAGTTAATTATGTAAACATTACAGAACAATATAAAAAGGAATGTGCTTTAATTTGAACTCAATTGCAGTCCCTGAGTCTTCCTCACTCTACCCATCTTTCACTGAAGGTTCTCAATAATCCCAGTTTAAGAACGGCAGGTTGTCATGCAGGAAACACAACTGTTCTGGACGTTTTTTCTCAGCTGTATACGTTAACTTAAGACCTAACCCACTGTGTTTACCAGAATACTTGCCAAAATGGGTATTTTTGCATAACTTTGTGTGTGTGTGTATGTAACCGTCCGTTGAGGCATTGTCTGAAATGCGGTATCTGAATCGCGCCTCTCTCTCTCTGCATGTGCGAGCTTCAGTGTGTGCAGCAGCAGCTGAGCGCAGAAAACGGAGTGCGAGTCCCGAAACACGTGCAAATGATGAACTTTCACTCTTTGGTGTTTAAACTTCAGTTAATCTGCGAATCACATGCGTGCCGAACCGTAGGGACTGGTCCGTACAGATCACGGATCATCTACGATCCGTTGCACCCTTAACCAAAACCATTCACTAATGTGTTGTTTTTGTTGTTAACAGATTGCTTACAAGTTACAAACCAAATTACTATATTCTAGTAATCACACACACACAAAAAAAAATCTTTGTCATGTTGCACACTCACTGACTTGTTTGCAAGGACAGTGCTAAAACCTTAGTGATTTCTGACATGCTTGACGATTAACGTTAGACAAGTTTAATGAGGATAATAACTGTGCGACGTATATAGTCATTGGCTGGAACACATCACTTTATTAGGCTGATGTTCCTTTTTAGTCGCTTTACACAGTTGAAGGAAACACACGCAGATGCGCATATTCTTGAGCTGAATTTTCATTAATGCAAATAAGTTGGATGGAAACCCGTCATCAAATCATGCTTCCGAACAAATGTCATACACCATTCTGGGCTGCTCCAGGACAGCAAAACGTTGTGCAACTTTGTGCCTGATGTTTTGTCAAGGGGTTTCGACAGTACTACAGATACCCTACTCATCAGTACCTCCACTGAGTCTACATCTCTACCATGCAATTTACCAGTGGATCTCTCACAAATAGATATGGAAAAGAATAATGATCCAGAAATCCAAGAGTTAGCAATCAAAGTCAGAGAGCAATCTACCGAAGATGTGATGAGAGTTCATTATGTGATGGAGAATGGATGTCTTTTTCAGAGTGTTCCAAAAGGGCCAGAAAGTGCAATTAGTCATCCCCAATGCATTTAGACAGACATTTTTACAGTATGCACACGACAACCCTCTCAGTGGTCATTTAGGGAAGATGAAAACCTTACTTAGGCTACTAGAATCGGTATACTGGCCTAGTATTCGAAATGATGTGTGGAAGTACTGTAAGGAATGCCAAACGTGTCAAAAGTACAAAGCCTCTACTACCAAGGCTCCTGGACAATTACAGAGCACTCCTGTCGTTGAACCAGGATATATGCTAGGTGTGGACATTATGGGACCTTTTCCCTGAAGCCCCAAGCAGAATGAATATTTACTTGTTGTGGTAGATTATTTTACCAAGTGGGTAGAATTATTCCCAATGAGAACTGCTAAAGCATCACTCATTGCAAGAATTCTGGTGGAGGAAATGTTCACGAGATGGGGGATACCAGCTTATCTAGTTTCTGATAGAGGTTCACCTCTCACCTTCTTGACCTTTTATGCAAACAATGGGGGGTAATACAGAAACTTACCACTGCATATCACCCACAAACAAATTTGACTGAGAGAGTCAACAGGAATTTAAAACCCATGATTGCTTCCTATGTGGGAGAACAACACAAGCATTGGGACAGATGGCTTTCGGAATTCCGTTTCGCTATAAATTCAGCATGGCACGAGAGTACAGGATTTTCACCTGCAGAGATAGCTCTTGGCCGTAAACTGAAAGGACCGATGGAGAGAGCCCTCCAAAAACCTCCCGATCCTGAAAATCCTGTTTATCCTACCTTGGACCGTCAAAAATTGCTCATCGACATAGTAAGGGAAAACGTGGAATGAGCGCAAGTCAAGCAAAAAAAGTACTACGACCAAAAGCACAGATCATGTGAATTTCAAGTTGGAGATGTAGTTTGGGTTCGTACCCATCCCTTATCTAAAGCAGATGACGGTTTCATGGCAAAATTGTCACCAAAATGGAAAGGTCCAGCAGTAATTAAAAAGAAGTTAGGTCCGGTAAATCATAGAGTGTCCTTTATGGAAGATCCTGACTCCATAGACTCTTATCATGTACAGAATCTTAAAATTTGTCACGGTTGGGACAAATTTTCTATTGAGAGGAGGAGTATGTAACCGACCATAGTAAGGTTACTGTTGTTGCTTTTGTGTGTAGTTCCTCTACTGTGCTCCAGGGGGCCCTATATGATTTTCTATATTAAGGCATAAAATGGAGGTAGGCAGTAGAGTAAGACATACCTGTTTGGTTTAGTGGAAGCATGGCTTTCACTTTCAAAAACCTTACTGTTTGTGGAGTTCAGATTGAGAAACTAAGGTTTTCAGCTCAATAATGTAAGTGTTTCAGTTTATTTTGTGCTGTGTAACTTTGCACTTTGTAAATAATTCAACTAGTAGTGAAATTATGGGTTGTTGGTAAATGCTAATGCTAGTTGTTTGTTTGTTTTGTAGAAGAACTCTTTTTGTTTCTGTCTCTCCATTTTCTTCTTTACCCTGAATGCATCATCAATGGACTAAGAAATAACGACACCAAAACTCTGTGCTCATCGTGGGACAAAGCCTCATTAAATAATTGCAACGCACTCTATGTTTTGAGAAAACTCGGATTGACGATTGTTTATGCTACTCTTACTATTGGATTTTTTTTCACCTTCTATCATTATCAGTGGATTTCAGTATTCAGATTTAGTGCATGTGTAGTGGGATGAATAGTGGGTGCGTCGTTTCTTTAAATACGCCACGAATGCATCAGTTGTCCAATCACATACTTTCACGGGTGCATAAAAGGGGGCTTTTAAGGCACCGTAGGTTAGAGCACCGATTGTGCGTCACTGCCCGAGGCCCGCCCATTCCGGTTTTTGTCTTTTCCTGTCTCACAGGTATGTGTCTGTTAACTAGTAAACATCGCAAGGTGCGCTTGAGGTAACAATTTTGTTATTCATAGTGGTTATCCAACATCATAGTGGTTGGTTGGCGGCTGCCTTATTCAACATGCGTCTGCTGTAAATCCTGTGTCTGTTCGCCGTGTTGATGTCCGTTTGTGTGTGCGACCAGACTCGTGGCTATAACAACAACAACAACATGAAGGTATGTGTAGCTACCATGGTCGATGCATAGTATTTTCAGTGGTAAATAATTATGCATTTAATCATTTTTTTAGGAGGAATAGTTGATCTAGGATCCATTGTACGTAGTGCAGTCTGCGGGGCAACAATCTTTGATGCTGCTGCTTTGTTGGAGTTATTTCCGGAGATTTAATCCTGCGCTTCGGCGTGGGTTTATGTGGGTTATCGTTCTTGTTCAGCCGATTTATTGTTTATTGTTGATTTATTCATCCCTGTTTGGTATTTTTGTCTTTTTTTATATTTAAGTAGTTTTCCAAATCTATTAATTTGTTTATATTGCTTTGTTTATTATATTGTCTTTAGTTTGTATTTGCTTTTTGGTATGTTTATATGAAATTGGGGTGAACATCTGCCTCTGTTGGATGAGGTGTTTTTCTACCTCATGGCAGGTGTCTGGATTTCTTTTTGTAATTCTCATTTAAGTGTTAAGCATTTGTACGATTTGTTATTTTCGTTTTGTGAGATTTATTCGGTTAACTCTGTTTTTTTGTGTTGTACGAACCGAGGCTTCCAGGCAGGTTGCTAGTTGGCCCTCGTGTGCGGTGGTGGGTTGTCACGAAGTGCAGTGTGTTTAGGCCTGATTTTATAGTATGTGTGAGTGTGGTGTAGTGAGACCTGTGCACTTGGTGGAAAGATCTTTGTGCTTGATAAGAGCCTTGTGCTCATTAAACTGGCCTACCTGCCATAGGTAAGCCTCGGTTTCCTTTCTTCTGTTTCTTATGTTTGTGTAATTTACTCAGGTCCACATTCTAATGCTTTTTTTTAAGACTAGTGCTTGAATATTGTGAAATAAAGCTTTTGTATTTTGGTATCCACATCTCCGGCCTCTATTTTTGAAACCACATTCCTGTGCCCTTTGTAGGTGATCAATTTATAGTTTTCCCTGGTATACAGGGTGGCGTAGTCAGCTAAATTTAAAGTTTCTCTTTCCGATTTGCCTCCGCTACACATGCGTAAGTGTAGAGACGAGTATTCATTCAACCAGATAAAGTTGTGTTCTTTATTTTGATAAATGATAAACACTACGGGTAATTTTTGTAGTCGAAAAAACTTTGACTCTTTTTCATGCACATGTTGTAGTGATCTGGGATTGCTTTTATTTTATATAAGTACTTTGCAATGACCTACTGTGTTTTGGTGTCGTTTTCAGTTGAGGGACCCTCCCTAAAAATTATTTTGTGATTTTGCCATATTGAGAAATTTTCACTGGGACGGTTACACCTTTGTTTGGCTGTTGGCCTTCCAGTCTCATGCTGCACCATCAAACAGACCATGTGGATCAAACAGTTTTTTTATAGCATTAGCATGCCCCTTATTGGACTGAACCATTGATAGTTTTGTCTGGGGAAAGGAGAAAAGCAGCTGAACGATTCTTTACTCTTCTTTTCCTTTTTATAAGGTATGTTTAATACCCATGGGTTTACACAGATTGTTATTTGTGTATATGTGTAATGTTTCATTCTTTTATTTTTTCTGTGTATAATGTATATGTTTGTGCATTTGGTACAGTCTGAAGAGGGAGCTAGCCCTTATAAATAAGGAGCTACAGAGCTTAAGGGTTTGCTTATTGTGAAAGCCAAAGGAGAGATCCTGTTGCAAATTGGACCAGAGTATTTGGTGTAGCCTTTCTTTGCACATTGTTTCAGTTTTGTTTTGTACATTTTTTTTTTTTTTTATTAGTATGTGACCAGTATTTTTTTCCGCTCCTCACAGTAATAAACCACCTTTTTGGGATCCACTAAACCTCTGACCAGCTTGATTGTAATTATTTCCTCTGACCAATCCTTACAGTCCTTATTGAAAAATGATGCCTTTGGAGGGCGTGGTGAAGCAGGCCCTTGTGTGTTACTTACAGATGACTCAAAGGCAGAGAAGGGAGCTATAGCACAGGTCTTTCCTGAAGCCACACAGCTGCTCTGCATATTTCATCTTCTGCAAGCAGTGTGGAGGTGTTTGTGGAACAAAGAAGACACAGTTGAGATGAAGGACAGGCAGACACTCTTCAGCATAGTAAAATACATGCTTTATGCCAGGGAAATGAGTAGAGTTGAATCAGCAAGCCCTCGACAACCCTTTGACCACCAGGTAGAGAAAATAGTAGATGGAAGAGGTAGCTTAAATATTACAGTAGTACTTCTGATATGTTTACATTTACATTTAGTCATTTAGCAGACGCTTTTATCCAAAGCGACTTACAATTGGGGAGTACATAAAGCGATTAATCTTGAAGAGGCAAACATAAAGAGGAAGTGCCAATAACACCAAGTCTCAGGCATTGTTCAAATAAGTACAAGCTAGCAAGGGAAGGAGAGAAACACAAAGAGAAAGATGAAGATTTTGAAAAAAAGTGAAAGATTTTTTTTAATTGTTTTAAAGTGGTCAAGTAGAGTTGAAAGAGATGAGTTTTCAGTTGTTGCTTGAAAATTGACAGGGATCCAGCATTCCGGATGGGGGTGGGAAGATCATTCCAATTCAGTGGAATCCTGTTCCACTGAAATAATCCCCAGGGTGTTACGAAAGCAGTTAGGGGTCGGCTTTCTTCATCAAGGAACCCTTTGTGATAGGCTTTTCCTTGGTCCAAGACAGAGAACCAAGAACTGCCACTCAGGGAGTCTAACGTGTCCTGGATTCTAGGGATTGGGTGCCTATCAGGTACAGACTTACGGTTTAGCTGCCGGTAGTCACAGCACAGTCTCAGGCTCCCATCCTTCTTCCTCACACATACGACTGGAGAGGAGTAAGGGGATCTTGACTTGCTTATCCACCCTCGGTTCAGCAGGTCTTGCAAATACTCCTTCACCTCCTGTAAAAGTGGCTTGGGCACAGAAATATAAGTCTTTTGCACAGGTGATTTGTCATGGAGTGTGATATGCATGTTCAGTGTGGGGATGCAGCCAACATCATTATCATCAAAAGAAAAAGCATTGCACTCTTCCTTTAACAGTTGTCGTACAATCTGTTGCTGTGACTCTGTTAAGTGTTCAAGTTTTATTGGTGGATCCCACTGACTGGGCCTTTTTGATTTGATGCAGTGTAACACTCACCCCACATGTCTGCACCGCGGATGTTGACTGTTCTATCACCTGCTCCATCTGAGTTTCATTTCTCTGGAAAGAGTCTGTTGTTATTGGGTAGGTTGTCTTTATCCCCTCCAGGCGGCCTAGTATGAGTCATGGTGTAAGTATGACTGGGTGACTGGCTGTATTAGCGATGGCAACAGGCACTTCCGCTGTCTTCCCATTACCCACTTTGACTACACCTTCCTGCATTACTAAACCCTCAGGTAGTGGTGATGGTTCACTTGGGGCAAATAACAGGCTTTGTTCTTGAAATTGCCCCACAATGTGTGCTTATGCATAGACAGTGGTTATTTGCCCTGTGTTGAGCTGGATCTTTTGTTTACCAACTCGCACCATTCCAACTGTCACATTTAAATTTACAGTCTTTAACAGTTTAAGCATGGATCTTGCCTTATTTATTGAAATAGAGAAAGCTTTGCTTACCCTACTGACAGTACTGGATCACGGTCTCTGTTTCTCCCACCTGGTAATTATCTCTTTAATGATATTGTAACCGATTATAGGGTTTTCAGCAACGCTAGCATCACTTGCCACGAGCATGGGTACTTGCAGGGTCCCTTTTGAGCCTGTATCATCTCTCAATCGGAAGCTCACTTCCACCCAGCCATCGAAAGGGATCTCTGTGTGGTTGGCAGCCAATCCAGTCAGTGTTCCTGGCCCCAGGAGCTCCTCAATCGGCCTGACGGTGGTATGTGGTAAGTGTCGTTCTCTCCAGTCTGCGTTGATAATACTGGCTTGGGCTCCTGTGTCCCATAAGGCTTCAACTGCGACATCATTAAGCTGACAGTGGACCAGGCAAAAGTCTAGGCGTGGCAAGGGACAGTGACTTGTCAACAGAAGTGGTTGCATCTGTGTGAGTAACAGGTTGAATGTTCTTTTCCTTATTGTCTTGTTGGCTTCGTACAGGTCTAGATGTATGTCGCACTTCTGAATTTGTCAGGGACCCGATGACTGGATGGACTACTGGGGGGTCCAGCTCAGCAGTCATCTCCCGTTTCCCGATGCCGGCCTCTGTTGTCGACAGCCCCGTGACAGATGTCCATCTTGTCCGCAGCGATAACAGTGCCTGCACTCTTCACCTCTTTGGGCCTCCTGGCATGATCGGCAGCCTTTGGACCTCCTCTCAGTTCGTAGTGGAGTCACGGGTGGGTGAAACTGCGATCTGGTTGCTTCCATTGTCTCTCTGAACAGTTTGGTCATTTCCATGACGTTTGCTCTGAGGTCTTCAATCGCTTTAGCAGTTTCATTGTCAGTCTCTTTGCCTTGTATCTGTTTTTTCTTGTCTTTGCCAATGATAATGTCTTTCATCAATGTATCTTTCCTCTGTCCTTGAGTCTCCATCTCGCTGCTCATAGGTTGCTTAGTGCCGCAGACGTGTTCTACTGCTTAAACTTCACTTAGTCTGAGAGGCTTTTGGGTCACTGCTTTCTTTAACTTTGTTTGTCTCTCCAATTCTAGATTAGCAGCTTCACCAATTTTCTTGATCAACACTTCATCTGCTACTTTAGGATCACTGAGGTATGGTTTGATTTGAAACTTAACTGCATGATTTAGGAGGCCTGTCTCCTCTGAGCGAAGGAACTTTCGTTGAATGAGCTCAGGGCTAAACTGTTCTCCATCCTGCTCATCTCCAGATGTCCACAGTAGTTTTTCCTTCAGTTTAATGGCTCAGAACAGAAAACTTTGAGCAGACTCCTTGGGTTCCTGAGAGATGTTCATGAGCCTGTGCAGTAGATCTGATGAAGAGTCTATTTTATAATGTCCTCTGAGGATGGTCTTTAATGTGGAAAGTGTGAGGTCTCACTTGATTTCAAGAAGTTCCCTAAGGGGAAGTCCAGGGCTCACCGCTCTGATAACTGCTTCAATTATTTCTGCCTCTGCGTACCCCTTTCTCACTCCTGATTCGATCTGGTTGTTGAGGCTAGTGTATGACAATTTTTCCTTTTGGCCAGCCTCTCCAATCTGTCCGAAGACTCGGAATTCCCTCCTCAAAGTAACTTCAGGAATCGATTCGTGTCTTGTGGCTTGCTCTTTCGCACTCATTTTATCTTTTCCTCTCTGACGTTTTTCTTCAAGTAGCCCGATCTGTTCCTCTAATGCGCTACGAGCATTTGCATTTGTCTGTTGTAGTTCTGCATACTCTTTTCTTAGCTTCTCTATCTCAGACTGGGTTACTGGTGACACTTCAAGCTCGGCTGGTTTCTTAAGGGACTCGATGAAACACAGAAGTTCATTAAGGCTCTCTGCATATTGTTCCTCTTCTAAACTTTCCTCAATTTCATCCAACGTTCCCTCTGCCAGCCTTATCAGCGCTCACCTCGTTTGGCCTGAGAATCCTTCACCTGCTGGCTCGCTACACTTTAAATGGAGGCAGACTTTTATCAGTTCGGGCTTCTCTAGCATCAGAAACTTGGAACTAACACGGTCTTGAAGTTGTTCCATTTTTTTTTTTATCAAAAATTTCTTGAATTCAGTCTCTATAATGTACTTTATTCTCTGTATAGATTAATCTTCTGTTAATTCTAGGTTCGTCTCAGGGAGGAACTGTCTCTCTCACATCCAATCAGCAGTCCTCCTGGCTGGCTCACCATGAATATGTTGCACACACAGAAGAGGCGATGTTGTCTGGTGGCACATATTAGTTTTTATTTTGTCACACTCTGCGGAAATAATAAACACAACAAGAAATTAGTTCGTTTCACAGTAGTGTGTTTTAAGGATTGGCAGTGTGACTTCTTCATACATTAGTTTTTTTTTATCTAGTTCAATAAACTCACTTTGCACAATCTTCTGATATACATGATGCAAAGCAAAAATGAGAACAATACATTTCACTATATAGACTATATAGATTAACTCAATGGCATTAGCACTCAACAAACAAGTTAAGTAATACTAAGCATTTGTAAACTCTCCACCAGCATCATAGTAATCATTAAACGACGCCAAAATAACAGAACACAAACGCCTTTATAAACAAATATTACCTAACTCTCTTAATTACAAACAAGATTGCGTGCATTTTAAATATAATCTTCTCTGTCGACATCAATCATTCTTTCATGACGCAATCCTTCGTGCGGCCTCCCACAGCGCGGCCGAGTCGGCGCGGGTGCGCCAATGCGGTCAATTGTACCCATTCAAAACATAAGTGCATTAAACAAACACATGAAATCCCTATATACACTTTCATGAACATAAGCTGCGATGCCACATCACTTATCTTACCTGCGGAAATAATAAACACAACAAGAAATTGGTTCGTTTCACAGTAGTGTGTTTTAAGAACTGGTAGTGTGACTTCTTCATACATGAGTTTAACTCGCTGCGGCTCATCATCGCCACCTAGCGTCACCTGCCAGTATATACAGGTCTAAGTGATGTTATAATAGGCATAATTTTACAGTGTACACAAATTTTAAGTAAGCACCATTATATTTAATAAATGATAATTAATAATACTAATATATATATATATATATGAATCTATATGCCTACACAAACCTGCAAGATCGAGCAGTCTTTGCAATGTGCTCTTTGAAGGTCAGCTGGTCATCGAAGATTACACCAAGATTTCTGACCGAAGCTGATGGGGTTAATTGTTGATGAACCTAACTGAATCGTGAAATCATGCTGTAGAGTTGGAGTTGCAGGGAAGACAAGAAGCTCAGTCTTTGCCAGGTTGAGCTGTAGATGGTGTTCTTTCATCCATGCCGAGATGTCCGCCAGGCAGCCTGAGATCCGTGCAGCTACCGTTGGATCATCTGGTCGAAATGAGATATAGAGCTGTGTGTCGTCAGCATAGAAATGGTAGGAGAAGCCATGTGCCTGTATGATGGGAGCCAGCGATGTAGTGTATGTGGAGAAGAGGAGGGGTCCAAGAACCGATCCCTGGGGAACGAGTTGAAGACAACTCGTTTGAGTGTTTTGGCAATGAATGGAAGGAGAGAGACAGGTCTGTAGTTTTCTAAAAGAGAAGTGTTTAATGTAGGTTTTTTGAGCAGTGGGGTTACCCGAGCCTGCTTGAATGCAGTGGGGAAGATGCCTGTGAGGAGAGATGTGTTGATAATGTGTGTGAGTGCTGGTAAGAGTGTGGGAGAGATTGCTTGGAGAAGGTGTGAGGGGATAGGGTCTAGAGGACATGTTGTAGGATAGCTGGAGAGGAGAAGTTTGGATACTTCCGCCTCAGTGGGAGGGCAGAAGGAGAAGATGGGAGTTTGAGCAGTGGATCTAGATGGTTGGGGGTCCTGTGTGAGTGGAGGTGAAAACTGACTACTGATTGTTTTAGTTTTGTTTGTAAAAAAAGTTGCAAAGTCATCAGCTGTTATAGACGTGGTGAAGGGGGACAGAATTAAATGTTCTAAAGAGATTACGCATATCTGGAGCATTGTTGATCTTGTTATGGAAATGTGACGATTTGGCAGTGTGGACTTCAGCGGAGAAAGATGAAAGAAACGATTGATACATACTCAGGTCTGACGGCTTGTTTGATTTTCGCCATTTTCTCTCTGCCGCTCGGAGTCTGGTCCGATGTTCACAAAGGACATCAGATAACCAGGGGTTAGAAGGGGCAGTTCGTGCTGGCCTGGAGGAGAGAGGACAAATGTCATCTAGACAAGTGGTTAAAGTAGAGCATAAAGTATCAGTAGCAGCATTCACATCCAGAGATGAGAAATGGGTAGGTGAGGGAAGAGAGGAGGATACTACAGAGGAAAGATGTGAGGGAGAAAGGGAGCGTAGGTTTCGTCTAAAAGAAACTGGTAAGGGGGTTGGTGGCACCCGGGTAGCAAAGTGAAATGTGAATTTAATGAAGAAATGGTCAGAGATATGTAGTGGTTGTACCAGAATGTTATCTGCAGTACAATCGTGTGTGTAAATTAAATCAAGTTGGTTGCCTGATTTGTGAGTGCTAGTAGTGGTAAGGCGTTTGAGATCAAATGAAGCTAGGAGCGAATGAAAGTCTGTAGCATAAGGCTTTTCGAGATGAATGTTGAAATCGCCAAAAACTAGTGGAGTGGAGTTCCATCCTCCATGAAAGAGGACAGCAACCCATCCAGCTCCTCTAGGAAGGGGGTTAGAATTTGGTCAGGAGGACGGTAGATTACCACAATCTGGAGTTTTATAGGAGCCATTACAGTAATCGCATGATATTCAAATGAGTTGTAATTGCATAGGGGCGAGTGGGTTGAGTATTTCCAATTATTTGAAATGAGCAGACCAGTGCCCCCAACCCGGCCAACCTGACGTGGGGTGTGAGAGAAAGAGAAATTGTTAGAGAGGGCAGCTGGGGTTGCTGAGTCTTCTGGACGAATCCAGGTCTCAGTCAAGCCCAAGATGCTGAGAGTGGATTGTAAAGAAAAAGCGGAAATGAAGTCTGCTTTGTTGACAGCTGACTGACAATTCCAGAGAGCCATAGAGAAATAAATAGGTGTAGTAGAAGATGTAGAGATGGGGGGCAGGTTAGCAGGATTACGGTGCCGTCTGCGTGTGATGTTAGAGCGTGGTCGAGAGACAACCGGAATGGTTTTGAAACACATGATAGAAGATAGGAAAGGAGAATGTGTGAGGGAAGATAGAAATGATACTTAAGTGTCTTGCTCGGTGTCGTTGCTCAGGAAAAAGTCGCTTGTCTTTACACTCGTCTGTCATCACACGAGGATGCTGAACGCTTCCACAGACGCTTCCGCGTCAGCCTAGGACATCAAATAAATACAGTCTAATTAAGAGAATAGAGTGAAAACAGCTGTGAGCGGCTTCTGATTAGCCCAGCCAATAAGCCTAATAGAGTGCTAATAGCTCGAGACGAAACTAACACCTTGCCCAAGGAGCAATGGAGGCGCAAATGATTATAATTACCAGTAAGTGCAATCAAAACTATAAACCAACGAAAATGCAGACTACAAATAGGTAGGAAACGAAATATTCCTTCCTAGCAGCAAGTAAATAATTTAAACAACAGATCTATGAACAAGTATTAAAGACACTCACAAGCTGACGTCCGTTTCTTCTGGTGACTAATTGGCTTCTCCCCTCCAGAGGCCTATTCAGAGGGTTTGATTGCATTGTATTTATTTTTTACGGTTTCTTTTCTTGCTCATTACATATACAGGAAGTTCCTGACCTATCTACAGAGTCTTTACCGTCGACGTGAGAGTTGGGCTCTCAGCTATAGGAGGGACTTGCCAACACGTGGCAACCAAACAAATAACTATGTGGAGGCTGAAATGTGTGTCTTGAAAGACAAAATATTTCAAAGGACAAAAGCATTCAACCTGCCTCAATTATTCAACCAGCAATAATTATTCAACAATTATTCAATCACCCTACTAGAGATGTACTATGAAGCACATGTGATCGACGTTGCACTTGGCCATTGGGAGGCATTCCACCGGTCAAGTTTCCTTGCTACAGAAAGTAATATCAAAGCATCTGATATTTCTCAGGTAAAATATAATTTTTAAATATGAATCATTATTAAGTTGTTTGTTCTTTTTTGCAAACGGCTGTTTCTCAATATGCATTTTTAAGCCATCTTGCAGTCTTGTGTTTTCATGTTGTCATCATCAACCGTCAAAGTTCAACTCCAATAAGAACACAAGTACAGAGGACACATGAAAATTCTCTAATGTAAAAATAAATTTAAGTTAATAATTTTTTTACACAAATTTTATAAAGTGATAGAGACTTTGAGAAAGCCAGCAGTACTTTTTATTGGTGTAATAAATCTAGAAGCTATTATTTTAGCTTTGGGGAATCATTTATTAAAGATTCAATATTGCTTTGATTAAAGTGATATTAATCTTTAGCTTATGATTTATACTTTATTAACGACTCGTCCAGCGACCATTAACATCAGTATATCTTTAACAATTTTGTTTATCTTGCTTCGTGGCCAAAGATAAAATAAACAAAATTAGTACTTTATCCAATTTGAGCTAGGTAACGCAATCTTTGGCAAATAGTTTAAAACTTTAAAATCATACAGCCCAAGACATCATTCTGTAAAAATGAAACAGTTTATTTGCTAACTGTTATTCTACAATACATGGACTAAACTTAATAAAACACAAACCACATATAAACGTAATGTCTTTTGTTCCATCGTATGTCTAGAGCGCAGTAGATCTTGGAGGTGGTCATGGTTGTCGACCAGGGACTGAGAGGGAAGCGGCTGTGCTTAACGACATGTGGTAGACTCTGATGTCTCTGCTTCAGTGTTCTGAATAGCTTCTGGCTGATGGCTGAGTTCTCTGCCCACAGGGCTAGTGCCACTTCGGACACCGATGTGCCTTGGACATCTATCGCAGTCATGATTTGAAGGGGGCCTGTGTTTGATTCAGGCTCCTGCAGAGGAGAGGGTCCTTGCTGTTTGTGCTCGGTCCAGATCCTGGCTTTGCTACTGCATCATCGATCAGTGACTTAGGGGCGATGTCTGTGACTTGACACTGCAACTCGTTGGAGTCTAATGACTGGCAGGGCAGAGGCTCATGGACTTGTGTCCAAATATTTAGGTGCTTGTAGTCTATTAGAGGTTCGAAGCGATTAAGCAGATCTTTCCCAATGAGGAGTGGATACGTGTTGAGTGTTGACACGTATACTGGATGGACGAGGTCCATTGGGCCCACTGTTAGGTGAATTGGGGCCACATGTTTTAGTTGCAGGCCCGTGTGGGAGTATGCTTGGAGATTCAGTTCGCACCTTTGGAATTTGAGGGTTCTGTTAGTCCTCTTCGTTTTTTCTTGGACTTCCTCTAGGAGTTCGGTAGACATTAGAGTAATGTCGGCTCCCGTATCGAGAAGGGCTTCGATTCTGATGTGTCGTTCGATGATGATGGAGAGGTAAAACTTTCTTGCTATACCCTTTTTAATGAGATCGCCTAGAAGTTGAGGGACTGGAGTTTGGGAGGAAACGTTTAGGATGTCAGTACTGATCTGGTGTTCTTCAGAAGAGTGGCAGACGACCAAGACAGCACTTTCAGGAACTTGAGTTTGAGTTTTTCTTTGTCCTTAACGTTAGGTCTTATTTCCAGATGGAAATCGATATCTTGGAGATAAGCTTGGACATTTTGGCTATTTTGCATGCTGTGGTTGAATTTGCCAATGTTCTTGGCGAGCTTGTTGAGGTCTTTTAGATCCAAGCCGTGTGATGATCTGCGGCTGGCCGCACCAGGTTCTATAGGCTTTGTTGTGAGGTAAAGTTCTTCAGAGGGAGCTGGTGAATGTTTCAACACCAACCCCCTCCATCTTTTGCTCACATGCCCTTCCAGGAACAGGTGACCTGGTCCTGCTCGGCAGGGGTGAGGTCGGTGCACGTCCTGTCCTTGACGGCTCATAGCGTAATTCAAAACCGTGCTTGAGTTCCTCTTGGAAACTTTCATATTCCTCTTTGAAGTAGTCGAGCTCATCTCATTTCTTGACTCATCCAGGTGAGCTTCAAGGGCTTTGATTCTGCTGTTTTTTTCCCTGAAGTCAGCCTTTGCCTTCTCCAGTAGCTGCTCTGCATAATGCATACGATCAGCGTAGTCTTCTTTGATTTGTTCCATTTTTGGGGTAGTAGCTGCTAGAGTCTCTTTTAGCCTGTTGATCTCCTCCTCAGCGCCTTGTTCCACCTCATCAGTCCCTTCCTGTCATTCCTGAGCTTCAATTTCCAGCTGCTCTATGCGTCTTTGTACGTGTGTCAGCTCCTGCTGGCATTGTGCAGCGTGCTTGTCGCTCAACTTGAGAGTGGCGATGAATGTGTGACTTAAGGAGCCTGGGATCTTGGCTAATTCTTTGTGACTGTAGCTTTGACTTGGGTCTTGTCCCATGAGGCTTATATTGTCATCAAGCTGGTCCTGTGTCTGATGTTTGAGTGTTTCAGCAGCCTTAGGGAGGAGGCTGTCTGTCGCAACTCTTAGCCATGTTTCCAGATCCTCCCAGTGACATGTTCTGTTGTGTGAGACATGTTCTGGTGGGGCGAGGGAGATCTCGAACCGAACTGACACAAACCTTAAATGGGAAACAAAACAAAACAAAACACAACAGGATGTAAATGTGCAAAGTATGGTGTATGCTTATGTTGAGTGTGATTCTCTGCGACTGTGATCCTCTGTGGGCGTGCTTCTAATTTTTAGCCTCTGTGGGGACAATTATTGAGCACACATACAGGTAGCACAGCTGGGAAACAGAGAAAGAAAAGGACACCAACAGAGCAAGTAAAACGGGTAATATTTGGATGCTTCACCTTTTCCTGTAAGAGAAAGTCTCCTCTTTTTTTTTTAAGGAAGGAGGTCAGTCTAATACAAAGGTGAGGGCGAGGGACAAGAACAAAATCTCTCTTTCTGTAGCAGATTTCCCTCTTGTTTTTCCTTTTTTGTGAAGTTTGATTTAGAAGGATGCTTCTAGTCAGAGGATTGTAAACGGGTTTTCTCTTTTTGTAATAGAACTGTGATTGCTATTAACATTTTCTCCTGGGTGGAGGAAAACAATAACAATTACAGTACTGGTCCCTTAATGGCAAGATTGATACCACAATGCTGGTTAGCGTGTCTCTCGTGAATGCTTAACATTTTGCAGACGCCTATCTTCTCGTTGACCTGCTTTACCTTAATTTCACAATAGAGGAAGGTAAATAGAAAACCGTTTTTAAACATCGTTCTCAAGTTTCACAAATACCTGTTCAATTGCAAAAGTTCTCTGCTCATGATCTTCCCACAGGCAAAATCTAAGCAAACAGTAGCAGTAATCAAATTAGAATATAGCAGCAGGGAGAAAAGAGAAGGTTCAAGGTTAAAGGTTCTTTATTATTTGTCACATACACAATCATACAGGGTATAATCAGTAGTGAAATGTAAGTCAGGACAGGTCCGCTCAATGGAAAGTGCAAAAAAAGAATAATACTAAAAATATTTATAAAAAAATAAAATAAAAAAGCAATCAAACAATGAAACATAACACAAGAGAATATATATATAAATATAGGTGAGAATGAAAAGGGAGGTGAAGAAGAAGAAGAAAAGTGAGGATTTACTCTCAAGTTTAGGACTATAACAAGGGTGGCAGCGTGGTGGTGCTGTTTAGCCGATACACTTAGGGGATTGGTTTTGCTGTTTTACAGGATAAAACAAACTGACCTAAGTTTTGAGGTAACCTTAATTTCCTTTTTGGGATTTCTAATTGTAAGGTTAATGTTTTATACCCTTGGTTTGGTGAGAAATGACATTGGTTCAGTGGTGCCCAGCAGCAAGGTCCCCCCCATCCGAGCGCACCAGGTGAGCTCCTGTAAGGGTCTTGCCGAACACTCCGTCCCCACCGTATTGCAGTGAGCCTCTCAAACAGCTGAGGCTTTTGGAAAAACCGGGCTGGGACTCGGGTGAGGCACATCAATGACTGCTGGCCTGGAGAGGGGCGGGGCTAAATCCCGGGGCTATCCGTCACCGTAGACCCGAAGTCTGACGTACCTCGTCAATAGTTACCCGGGGTGGTATATCCGCACCTTCGCCCAGTCAGCCTGTTGACTCCTCCTCCAATACGCGATTACTAGGCCTGCTGCGTGCCGTCACTTTGCAATACTAAAACAGAGGTATTCGCCCCCCCCCCAGCCCGCACCAGGTTACGTCGGAACAGGTTACTCTGCTTGCTGTGACCCACGATGGAGGCAATGTCACTTCACCAACCCAGCACTAGGGGAGCGCTATCTACTATCAGGCCTAAGTAAAGGGAGCTGAGTTAATCAGATCACCTAAGGAGATGAAGTAAGGTCTAACAGGTAGAGCCAGACTTGTATTGTGACTGAAATTAGAAGTTTAAATTAGAAATTGTGGTTTCTAATTAAAATTATGATGTTATCATAAAAAATGTATAGGATCGATTAGGATTCGATTTACAAGGGCAATTTACAAATGAGTTGATAAGCCAATATTGTTGCATTATGTAAACAGGCACTGTAATTAATTATTAAATGTAATTAGAATTTTCAAATTTCTGTAATTTAATTATAAAATTAAATTACAGATTCCAAATCCCTAATTTTGGATCCCCAGCATAACAAGATTCCTCCTTGTGTTATTAACATCAGACCAAATTAATCTGTGCCACCCTAATTACTTGTGAATGAAATAAAAAATGTCTGGCCCTCTTGATAATGATTAAGATCTTAATGTTGTTGTCAAATTATAAGCGCGCTTATGATTAATCAGTGGCTATTGTTGCTACTTGGAAGCAGAAACTGAAATTTGTAATTTTAATTTCATAAAATTAATTTCAAATTTGTAATTAATTATGATATTAAATGAACAATTATAATAATACAATAATAATTAATCATTTCCTAACAATAGCAACTTATACACTGATGTCTTTAAAATCAGGAGAGCAGTTATAATTTAATTCATCACCATATTATCAAGGTAATGAGGTAGTACCGAATAATTTTCTAATAAAACCACCATCTATTAAACTAATAAAAATAAAAACCTTAAACAAATGTTTATTAAAACCACCTGTGAGATTGCTAGCCACTCTGAAGATAAGTTACAATCATACAGCCAGTTTATTAACATTGCATTTGTTACAGTCTTTTAAATGGGAGAAGAGATGGAGAGAGAGAAGAATCCTGAATAAGAGTGAAAAAGAAAGAAATGCGTTAGCAAGTCTAAGTGTGAGTCAAAGTTCCAAAGTAACTGGTTCAGTCACTTCAGTCAAAACCCTCTGCATTACACCCACAAATGCAACCACATGCCAACCGTTAGCCTTCAATGCTAATAGCCTTGCATATGCTTCAATGCAAGCTCCTTAGCTTCAGTTAGCTTAACTTGGTGCTAATGCTATTTGTTTACAAAAGCTTAAAATGGTACTGGGACTGGGCCTGCGCACTAACAAATTTTCCGGAAAGAGTCTCTGAAGACCTCCTGGTAGAGCTGTCACTATGGTGACACACCAGGATGTGAGTTATGCAGTTTTAGCACAAAAGCAGCAAGAACTATTTAGATACTTATCTTTTATAGTGCTGACAATCTCACTCGTTTAGGGCGAGATAAATTAATCTATGGATTAATTATTATACATTCTTGAGTCCTCAGCGGACCTTATGCTGATATTTGAATATCGATTCTCACAAAGATGCGTTCTATGGAGTTGGAGCTCTGCACATGTCCAGTTGGCCATAGTGGGGCACTATGCAAACACCAGGCAGCAGTAGTAGCAGGGGCAGTCGTGGCTCTAATAGATAGAGCGTCGGACTTGTAACCCGAGGTTGTGGGTTCGAATATCGGCTCCGGCAGGAATTGTCCACGACTGAGGTGAGACCCTTGAGCAAGGCATCGAACCCCCAACTGCTCCCCGGGCGCCGCAGTGTTGGCTGCCCACTGCTCCAGGTGTGTGTGCACTTGGATGGGTTAAATGCAGAGAACACATTTCACTGCTGGTTATACTCTGTATAATTGTGTATATGACAAATAAAGCTTATCTGAACTTAATAATAATAATTATTATTATTAATTATCATATTATTAGTGCAAAATTACAACATCACCTCCATCAACTTTCTCCCCACAACAGATGAAATGAGGGCTGAGCTGCTGAAAATAACAAAAGGTAATAATTTGTTTGCAGCATAGGTTGTCACACACTGACTGATGTGATTTTTTTATACTACATTCTTTATATTTTTGAACTATTAATTATATGTCTTGTTCATCATCTTCACAGCCTCAGTTTCTCTTTACTTTCTAAACCCTTTATGGCAAAATATGCCAATGCCAAGCACATTACCTCCGGGTAAGAAAGTTCAGTTGGACATAGAACCTTCATTAAGCATGCTTAATTTTTAACAAAACAACTAGTAGGGATGCAACGATTATATATTTTGTTGGTACGATTATAGTCTGAGGAATAATCACGGTTTCACGATTATTACGATTATTATGCATTTATTAATTTCACAACATAAAATCACATAAACACTCTTTATATATTAGTGTTATTTATTGCTGCCTTTTGAAACGGAAATAACACAGTAACCAATAATACAGCACAAAATAATAATACTAAATGAAAAAAAGTCCATCTATCCTATAATTTGAATTAAAAAAGGTGACCTCTGATCTGTAAACATCCATGTCAGTATTTGAAAATAACTTTTGAACCCTTTTAAACGGTTTTGAAAATAACAAATGGAAATAGTTTACAAAAGTATTTGGTGTTTTAATTTTGTATATTCTTTCTACATTTCTTTTAGACCTGAGGTACAGAACTTGGAAAGATGTTGAATTATTAAAAACATTTTTTTTTTTTACATCTGAATAATACCATAACAGGGATGATCAAACATAAATGTTAATTAAGTATTATTAATATAAGACTAATATAAACTTTATTTATCCCACAGAGAATACTGTTACTAATGAGGGGAATAAACTAAACTATTATTGTAATCAGCTGTCATCCATACTTATTCATTTTAATAATCTTTTTTCATCTGATGATACATATGGCCTGAGAAAATCATGCTATTTTGGTTTGTGAGATCGAGCCGCCCACACAAACATTTAGGAGGACAGAAAGACTGCCCAGCGACTTAATAAATTAATCATTAATAAAATAGCTTAGATACTGGATCGCGACATTATATTAATTAGCAAAGAGGGAGTACAATGGCTGTTTAAATAACTAATCTAAAATCTTCATTGTTTGTAGTGATGCCCAGATGCAGGTAGGCTAATTCACACATGCAACTGTCACCTCTCTCTCTCTCTCCCTCTCTATCTCTCTCTCTCTCTCTCCACACTATTTCATCTTTGTGTGAAGCGGGCAGAATGCTAGAGCTAATGAACTTCACATCAGGTGATCCTTGCTTTCACAACGAGAACAGGTTGGCCAGCTGTGCATTATCCCTTATGTATAGACTACTCTTTAACAGCAATTTTTACGGCAATATTTAAATGACGCCCTGGTCATTCTTGGCGTACCTAAAATGGTCCCACACTATCTACTTCAGACATTCTCTGGTTGAAATAAAGGATCGCTGTTTGGTTCCTCTGTCATAGTTAATAGTGTGTGTAGTAGCCTCCGTGTCTCTGATAGGCACGGCATTTTAAGCTGGTGCACCGCTAGTGTAACTTTGTTTTCTTTTTGCGCAAGCTGCAACAGTTCCGCTCTGTGCAACAGAAACACTCTGTTTAGCGGAACCTTTACGATGAATTAACCATGACGTTTTAAAGCACGGTTAATAGTAAAACCAGTTAATCGCTGCAACTAATACAGTAGTGTGACATTTGTACACAATTGTTATAGACCTACCTCTGAGGCAAAAAACCTGCTCTACTGATCATCAGTACCATTTCAGTGCTCTCAAGTTGATGGTCTGTATAAAGGGAGGGATAGTGCCGTTTTTGTATGCATTATTTTTTTTTTCTAATGGTGGCATATTGAAAAGAATCACTCTTGCAACTTTTAATTTGGTCTATTTGTATATTATGAACATCAGAGTTGCATCAGCTGGACCTGTCTTCCACCAGCTCTGCACAATTGCACCAAGCATCACCTACTTGGTGCAATTGGGGTAACGCAGTTGGGAGGTGAGTCCATGAAGTCTAAATGTTTATTTTGGCGCAAGCACCTTTTTCTAAGGGTTTTCCCCAAGGTTTTGGTTGGTTATTGATTGGCTACCAGCAACTTTTTGGTAACCATTGACTTGCATAGTATGAAAAAAAAAAAAATATGGAAGTCAGTGTCTTACTACTATGTAAGTTTGGAACATCAAACCCATTTAATCCCAAATCCCAATTTTTTTCTCCGACATTAAAATGTCAAAATGACATGTCATTTAGTAACACCTTGAAATAATCTATTATATATATTGTATCATTGCTTTAACTTTTTGTTCTGAAGTAAATATATTATAGTTGTAATAATGGCTTTTTTAATATTTTGTATTTTGAGGGGATCTGCTACTAAACAATATTCTGTAAAAAAATATATATATTAGAAAACACATACTCATTTTTTTTTTTTAAGTGCTGAGACAAGTCTTGGTCAGCCTAACCTAGCCTAATATGTAGCAAGTGTTTTTTTTTTTGAGTTCATGAAGTCTAAATGTTTATTTGGGCACAAGCACCTTTTTCTAAGGTTTTGTAAGAGATGGGTTGTTTTTCTTTGTGCGCTCAAAAGATGGAAACTGAGGGACTGAGATTGAAGATACATTCAAGGTTGCAACTAATGCAAAACAACATCTTTATCTCCTGAGAAAGAACAAGGAATCTAGGACATTGGATTTTACATCTTGACTGATAAGTACTGTGGAAAATTCTGTGGAAAAGTACTAGGTAGTGAAAACTTCAGAGATATTGCTGTCTCATCCTTTTCTAATTGCAACAAGTGCACCCAACTGGGAGGGGGAGCGAGCCTGGCCAGTTTGCTTTCTCTCTCACTTGGAGGGTTGATATTAAACCGCACCTAAATTTAAAGTATAAATAAAGGGGTTTCTTTCAGAAACGTCGCCCGGTATTTCTCGGACAGGTGTTGGTTTTCCACTATGACTGAAAGGGCTCCCCAGTCTCTTGAAGAGTGAAGATGATGGCACAGTCCTGAGGTTGTATATTTGTTATAATACTTTGCTTGGGGTTTAGTTTTAGTGAGTGCATTATTATTATCTTTTATCCATTTACTCATGATCATTATCATATTATGAACTGGTTTATGATTCTTCTTCTTTAATGTGTTTATAATTGATTATCATTATTCTTATATGCATTTACCTATGATCATTATTATTGATATCAACTGTGTAACAACAAACTGTTGTATTGCTTGATTAAGTATGGTGTACGGACCTTTTATTGGCACCTTCTCTTGCTGATTAGCACCACACTTGTGTAGTATATCTAGGACCGAATCAGACAAATCAAGATTCGATCAAAGCATGGTTGAAACATGAGGAGCCGAATTCCACAAGACAACAGCAGGAAGTCATAAATCAGACCCTAGCTCCAGCCCGTCTGAATACACCCTGCAACATTAAAACCAAAGGATCCGGCTAAAATTCTTCGGGTCACAAAAACTGTAAAATCATCTTAAAAGACTTTCATTCTCATTGTTAATGAAACTAATAATTTCTATGCATAACTGCATATTATGTATGTGACCCACAAATTTGACTATCCTTGTTTTAATCATTGTGTTTGTCGTGATTTTAAATTAGTATTGACTAGCTTAAGCCTTAAGGGTTAATGTCATGTTTGGTATGTATGAGTGTGATACTTCTAGCTTTAAACATTTCTTCAAAGTGATTTTCTGTCAAATGTATCATATTCTGGTTATAGAAATCACATCCAAAAGGATACTTTGCAAGAGTATGGAAAATACGATCAATGTGACCAACACTGGACATGTTGATTTATTGATTGGGTGGAGCAACAAAGCAGCAGCCAGAGCCCAGCATAGGATCTAATTGGTCAAGACAACCATTGGGAGGTGTCTGAAAGCCGAGTTTAAATACTAGGACACTCTCTTGAACGCTCTCTCTCTCTCTTGAAACTCTCTCTCAAAAAAATGCGCTCTCTTGAAAATGCCATCTACAAGCCCTCTCTAACTCTCTCTTCAGCCATGTGCTCTGGACCACAACCCAGCTTGCTACCATGATGAGAAGGAAAACCACCTAGTCTCTTTACATCCTTTTATTATTTTACTTTAGTTTATTTTCTTTCCGTTGAGTCCGTGTGCTAAGTTACGTTTGCCAACGACAACCAGCCCAAAACTCTGCAAAACCAGCCAAGAACCAACGCCCACTTCAACGCCAATCAGCGACTTCGGAGAAACCCTTTCCTGCAAAACGGAGGACAAAAGGGAATGCTTTAAACACAAAAGCAACGCAAGTACAAACCCCAGATTCTTGCTGAGCTGGTGTAATTTTTATATAAATTTTAGCCTCATTGAAAACTCAATGCGAGTGTTAAATAAGTGATTGATGGTTGTTCAGGTTTATGCAATTGCACATATTGCTGTAAACGTGGGATATCAATTTCTCATTCTCTTAATCTAATCCTTTCCTCACTTTCTCTCTTTCTGCAACGCGTGAATGTGTGAATGCTTGTGTAGATTAGTTTACATGTCTTAGATTTATATAAATAAAGTCTTATTTATATTGAAAAGAGAAATATCTTGTGTTTTGTGCTCACAAGTTAATGTCTTAATCTGTCGATTTTGTTACCGTGCTATTTAATAGTGTTTTCACTATATTTTGGGATTTTAATATCCAGTGCAGAGTTTGTTATACGGCTTGTTCTGTGAATCGCCGTGAAACAGTGTTTCAAGTGTTTCAAATTCCCTATAAAATCATTAATGATTCCCTTTGAGCTAAATTGACCTGTTTCCCTGAAACCATACTAAAACAGGTTTTTTCCCCAATGTTTTGTTTGGTTATTGATTGGCTACCAGCAACTTTTTGGTAACCATTGACTAGCATAGTATGGAAAACAAATATGGAAGTCATTGTCTACTACAGTGTTTTACCTCTATGTAAGTTTGGAACAACATACCCATTTAATCCCAATTTTTTTCTCCGACATTAAAATGTAAAAATGACATGTCATTTAGTAACACCTTGAAATAATCTATTATATATATTGTATTCTTGCTTTAACTTTTTTGTTCTGAAGTAAATATATTATAGTTGTAATAATGGCTTTTTTAATATTTTTTATTTTGAGGGGATCTGCTACTAAACAATATTCTGTAAAAAAATATATTAGAAAACACATACAATTTTTTTGTTTAAATAGTGTAAAAAGTGCTGCGACAAGTCTTGGTTAGCCTAACACATAGCAAGTGTTTTATATATATATATATATATATTATATATAATAGACAATAAAACAAGTAGATCGAATAGATAACGCTAGTGTTGGAGGTGTAAGGCCCGGCTCGATCGACCCAATGACGGCAGTCGTTCAGCGGGTGAAGGCCTTTTGCGTATTACTGTCTTTCCTTTTTCACGACACAAGATTAAATGGAACACTTTTTCTTATATATTTTATCTCATTATTTCATCTTACTCCATAAATGAAAAGGTTTTAATGATATCTGTGCATCATTAAAATATGAACGAATGATTGATTATTCTTTTCAGCTCTTTTTAATACTTTATCCGCTCAGATGTAGGGAAACTATATCGCTTAGAGGCCCTGTTTTTCACAGGTCTCACAGACACAATCTCGTCAGGCCCGGTCATCAATCAGAGGTAAATTATGGTTATGTATCTAAGATTTGCCGTTAATTCACACGTACACAGAGACATCGAATAACCCCCTTGGAGCCCCCTCAGAACTTTAGTTCAATCGTTTACTTCAGTAAAGGTTTCTTGGCCACTATTAGATATGTTAGCAGATCAATGTACCACACTTGTAATAGCTTTGGATTGGTCAAGTACTTGTTTAAAGTAACATTAAATCAAAAGTCAGAGGTATAGGCGTACCCGAGTTTAGTCTGACCAGACGGCATTCGCCGTCCCTAAACGGAATTATTTACCCGCCTCTGCATCCAAGTAGACTTGATGATGCGGATATTAGCCGTCACTAAAACTGACGCAGGCTTATGGAAATATACGAATCCACTAATCTATTAGGGAGAAAGCAATCTTAGAGGCAGTCAGAATAGAATCAAACGTTACAATTTATTGACCAGGTAATCGAAGCAATAATTCAAAACTCAATGTTACAAGAATAGAATCATCAGTTAACCATAACATAACAATAATTCAGGAATTGAAGAATTTGTAGAAATTACTACCTGGCAATGAAAATTACACACAGCGATTGTGTGGGCAGTCAACCTACAGACTCCTAGAACTTTGTGTCACGTTTCCTTATAAACCCAGATAATTCAATAAGCCCACCAAATGGTGGTATCTTGTTATTATAATTAGACTTTAGAATTTGCAACCAAATGGCTTCTTGGTATCCTGTGGCAGAGAATACTTATTTACATACAGGAGGTGGTTTGAATAGAAGATCAGGGAGGCACACCTTTAAGTTGTACACTACACTTCTCATACTTTAGAACTTCTTTTAGCTTTTCATTATGATTGGGAGAATGAGACCATTTTACCAGGCGCACTGAGACATTTCAAATGATATCAAACATGTATAGTTACTTTTTGTACATACATTACATTGCATGGGTTTTCAGTGAGTTCTAGGTGAGGATGAGAGGGGAAGAAAAGGGGGAGCAAGGGAAGATGATGAGACCGTAAGTACAGGGTGTGAACTACACTGTGTGTTGCGTCTCGGATGCTGCTGTTACATATGCAAGAGATAGTTTTTGTTGATTCTCAGGAGGGCCTTTTGTCCTCTCGAGGGGGGGGGGGGGGCAGACATACTGGCACCAGGCTTACAGAGGCTATTTATATTATTTACTTTTTTTGCATTTAACTTCTGCTTTTTACTGTTGTGACTAATTTAGTAGATTGGACCCTTCAGAAAATGTTCTGTATTTTTCTATTTTCTATTAGTTTCCTGTGGATTTAATTTTAGACCCCTAAGAATACAAGTATGTCTATATTTTAAGATCATTTAGCCTTGAGCTAAGTGTTACCAAAATCACCAATTACTTATAATAAGTAAACAGATGTGTAAAAAACCCTCAAAAGACTACCAGACAGTTAAATGCATGCAATGCAGTGCTTGGACCAGTCCTCACTGATTGCAGTATTCAGTCGTTTATGTGGATAGACATTTGTCACATAATTTAGTCTAAATTGAGGACCCTTAGTTTTGTTTCCTGGTCCAAGTGTTTATTTCATTGTTTTCTCTTTAAACAGCACCTAATACCTCAGTCTCCTGTGAGACGGATGCTGGGACAGCTCAGTAAACTGGCTGAAAACTTGGACTTCAGTGATGCCTTGACTACAATGGCCAAGCAGGTTGAAAATATGCAGCACAACCCGACCCAACTGATCTCTGTATTTTACCATTTTTGTAAAGGGATGTCTGTGTCAAAACGTGCAGCAGTGTTAAGACGAGCTGCTAGACGATCATGTCCTATTATTGGCTGTCAGCCAACAGCAGTGGCCTGAAGAACAACTAAGATTGGTTCTAAGTGGCATTTGACAGCTGGACGCCCCAGAAAAAGTAGTTCTGGTTCAGAACATAACAACAGCAGATGTACAAGGAAAAGGGCTGTCAGAGTTTGCCACAAATTGTCAGAATCTGTGGCAATGAATTACTCTCATCAAGCTTAAAATTTGTATACCATGTGTGTTTGCCGGTTTTTGTTGTTAAAGGTCCCATGACATATTGCTTTTTGGATGCTTTTATATAGGCCTAAGTGGTCCCTAGTACTGTATCTGAAGTCTCTTTCTCGAAATTCAGCCTTGGTGCAGAATTTCAGCCACTACGAGCCAGTCCCACAATAAGCTTTCCTTAGAACGTGCCATTTCTGTGTCTGTAGCTTTAAATGCTAATGAGGAGGAGAGAGGCGGGGCAATGTGGAGGGTGGGTGTGGCCTTAACCAGCTTGCGGCCACGGTACCATGCGCTAATGTTGACAGTGGATATATCGCAATGGCTCATAGACACGCAGTCGTTCAAGCTTTTCAGTTTGACCCAGAATCTGATCCGAAAGGAGAAGCACCGGATGAAGAAGTTGCAACTCAGCGGCTACAGCAGGACGTCACAGAATATTTAGTTTAAAATATTGTGTCTGGATATGGTACTTTAGTTGGTTTGTTTATGTAACGTTATGCTGTTACAGTTATTATGATGTAGCTAATGCTAGCCTACGTTGTTGGCTTTTCATGTTGCTCTGATTTGGAGAGGGAGTAAAATCTTTGCCTGCCTGTGGCAGCTGCCACCACTATGTGCACCTGCCACACGACCTGTCACCACCACTACTGTGGTAGTCTGCATATAGTTTTGATTTAGCTACAAACCCAAACCCGACTTGAGCTCGAACCTATCCATTAAACTTTAACCCGAACCCGACCCGAAACCCGAAAGTATTTTTCGGGAAGCAGACCTTCTAATGTGTGTGTATATATGTGTATATTAGCAATATCACTCGAGTGAGATATGGCTGTATATCGCCACAGCTGTGATTCGGCCGTAGGTAATGTGACAGCCGTTTTTCCTCAAAATAGTTTTTTAGTGGTGGCATATTTATTTATTTAGTCATTTAGCAGACGCTTTAATCCAAAGCGACTTACAAATGAGGATATGCAATGGCATGTGTGCTATTAAAGAACACGTGACACATGGACAATGCCTCTTGGTCAGTGCACGTTGTTTTTTATTTTGTACATTTACCCATGCAGTCAAGTCAAGTCACCTTTATTTATATAGCGCTTTTAACAATACAAATTGTGTCAAAGCAACTGCACAATATCAAAATAGTGTAAATGACAAGTGATCACTAATGCAAAACGACAAGATGAAATCATTTTACAGTTAAAGGAATTTCATTATTTAATTCAGTAATGACATAAATGCAGTGACATAAATCAAATGCTGTTTACATGGTTACCAGGAAAATGCGTTTAAACCTATCCCAGTAGATGCCATTAAACTATTGTTGTATGGCCATAATTTCACAAAGAAAAGTACGTTTGCCCCATTTACGCTGTATTTGGGAATCCATCTAAGAAAATGGAAAATCATAGGACATTTTTTTAAAAATGTCACTTTAAAATTAATTGTTTTTTAACAAGTTAGATTTTCTTTTGCATCAAAACCAGCTAAATCCACTTGTGCTTTCTTCGCAAAAACCTCTAAATCCACCTATTTGAGACAAGACATAGTAAATAGTTGAAAAATAACTAAAGATGCAACTAGAAACCCTGACAAATGCAAAGTGCATTAAGTATAAAAAGCTTATCAGAATTAAGTAGTTTCGCTCCCTCCAGTAACACACGAACAAGAGACCTTAAATTTCACTGTCCGATGGCTAAGCATTTTCCACGTCAAATGACAGTTTTAATAAATATGAGCGTTGGCGTGGATTTAAGCAAACGCACACTCTAAGTAAGATCAAACCTGTGCATATGCACGCTTTATAAATGAGGCCCCAGGAGCATTCCAACTGCCATTATAAATATAAATATTTTTTTGGACTCCTGCTTGCATGTTTTGTTGAACCCAGATTATTTTTGTCAAAATGTTGCTGCATACCCATTAATTATGTAAATACTATAGCTCTAGTGTTCATCTATGGTGTCGTATGTGCTAATAGATTGTGCTGACATCTTTAAACATGTCCTGCTGTGGTTTGACATCTGTGGCATTTTCAGAGAGTTCTGTGAATATGACTGTATTGCACAAAAACAGTATATAATTGTATGCATGTTTTTCTTAGTGATATTAGATGTTATAAAACTATACTTATCTGTTGAAATGTGTCATTTCAAAGCATAAAGTGAATCAGTAGATACTCGCCATTTTGGAGAGCTGCATCACAGAACAGCATACACTGTTTACGTTCAGTGGATGCTCTCCAAAATGGCGCCTGATGTCCCAAGGACATTGGTAAAATAGTCCATGCTACGTTTCTGGACCTGGGAACATTGCACTTGTGTTGCTGTCTATGGAGGGTCTGAGAGCTCTTGGATTTAATAAAAAATATCTTAACGAAGATCTTATGGGTTTGGAACAACATGAAGGTGAGTAATTAATGACAGAATTTTGGGGTGAAGTAAATCTTTAAAATTATTTTGGGTTAACATTGTAAAATGTAATGAAGTTTTTATTAAGTATAAAAAAGCTAACAATTCTGCTGTTTCTGTCCTTTTCTAAACAAATCACATGCATAATGCAAAGCAATGTAACACTTCAACTTTGAAACAAACTCAAATGCATGTAATAGTTTTGTAGACAATTTATCTCACAATTAAATTATCTTATTATCTTTTGGTAATGTTCACATTTTGATCACTATATTATTAAGTACAATCGATGATTACAGTGTCTTAATATGTGCTTGATGAATTTGTGAAAATATGTCATACTTTGCATTTTATTCTCCCTTTACACAAATACTAATGTTTTACAGTAAACTCTGTAAAGTACCAAAGTAGTAAAATACTGTTAATAAAATCTAACTAAATAGGTTAGACAGTTAGCAAACATAATAAAATTAGCATAGTAACATCTCCCACAGTCAGTATCTATATCAGTTTAGTGCAGAGGGTGTAGTCTAGTTTTTTGTAGTGAGTATACTGTGATTTTTTGCCTTCAGCCTCATACTCACCTGTACTAGAGCAGCCTCTCATAAGCACCACCACACTCACTAAACAGGGCTCTATGCTTACTTTTATTTTTCGGAGCACGTATGCTGCTAATAAAATAAATAATAATTAGGGGCACTGTAAAAAATTCAGGAGCACCTTCTCAATAACAAAAAATTGCCTTCCCATTATGAAGTAATATTGGACTCCTTAAAGTGTCCTTTTTTTCTAACTTTATTTGAATTGATACCTTTCATGTCAAATTCAAAAGTTTATTTTTATAAGCTTTTTTTTTTAATTTCGAATTAAAACAATACAATAAGAAGAATAGGTTACCGATAAAATAAAATCATTATTAACTAAATTAATTTGCACTATAGCAGTGGCACAGAAGAACACAAAAGTGGCTTGTAGGTATTTACAGAGATTTAATGAGGCCCAGAGGTGGCATGAGTGCATTTAACTTCATAAATTCAGGTTGAGATTAATGTTTTAAATATAACATTTTGAATATAGAAATATTCGATTATTTAAATAACTTAAATTATACTTTAAAAATTAAACTAAGGCAAGTTACTGGTTTTATTACTGAATCATTCATTCAATTGACTCGTTCGAACGGCTGATTCATTCGGGAACAAAGCAAGTCCCTGCATCCCAATGTGCATACTATCCACCCTATCTGTTCCAAATAGTATTGAAAATTACTAATATTACATTTAGGATGGATAGTATGAACATTGGAACTCAAGCAGTGACTGTATTTATGAATGAGTAATTTAATTGACTCACTATATTCATTTAAGCACAGATTCATTCATAAACGAAACAACGCTGTGTTTGAATGGAGATATGCAGCGTTTCAGTTGTGAGTTTATTTGAAACTTTTAGTTTTTTTTAGTTGATGAAATAGTGCAAAATCATGCAATACTGTTATATTCAGACAATGTAAATCACTAAATATTATCTTTTTGTTTATTGAAATCACTCATTGTTCTTATATGCCAACTATCCCCTGCTGTTACATTTATGCTAATGATAAAGTATACTCTACCACGTAACCGGTAACGTTACGATAGCATCAGCCTCGTTTTCTGTACCGCGTAGGATAGTATCAGCCTTCTGGCTCATTTTCTGTCATTTCTATAATGTTAACGTCCCTGTTTGCAGTGTGTCACCCGAAGCAGCAGCAGCTTCAGGGGCAGGCTTACGAAAACACTGAACGGGTGTAGTTCATTTCATATCTCCTTTATTAGTTCATTTCAAGCTTAGCAATAGTCGTCAACAGAAATACGTGATTATCAGAAAGAGGGTGCTTTGCAACACAGACTGGGTGAATTTATGAATGAACTTGTGAAAGGTCTGTCACAAAACAATGTTGTTACGTATCCGCATGCTTTTTTAAGTGGGTATGCAAATACTTGACCTTCCCTAGTGGGTATACGGCGTATACCTGCGTATCACGTAGACTACACCACTGGTTTACAAAAAAAAAATATATATATTGTTTGACTTTTCTTTGATGAATAACATTCAGCTTTTATTTTCTAACTCCTTGACCTTTCCACATGTATTTCAAATATGCTTACATTTGGTACATTTGGCTTACATATTTTGGTGTTTTTTCACTGCAGAATTGCTAAATGCTTCATTACATCAAGCACACTGAGCCATGAATGTGCATTAAATGCACATTCATGGCTCAGATGTATGTGCATGATTCAAACTAAAATCATGCACATACATCTGATAATTAGCAGCTGTAAATGCAAACTATTCACAAATAGTGATACGGTATATTCAGTTGCTTTTTACTTTAAACACTTAAATGATACAGATAGATAGGAAAAGAGTCCATTCAAAATACTGGATAAGGCCTCTTCTGGCATATACTGAGAAACGCAAGACCACATACGTCTAGTAGCATAATGAAAACAGGTGCCTCTTAAGATTTTTTGCGGATGTTTGACTTGGCCACATCAGTCCAGCTGCTGACGGTCTGCTGGATGTGCTGGGTCTGTTTTCGGATGGAAGCCCTGTTCCGTCCTCTGGAAATGTTGCTCTTGGTGGAGTTAAAGCCCATGTTCATGACCGCTTTGTAGTACTCCAAGGCCGGACCCTGCAGTCACATCACCAACAATGGTTATTTATAAAGTAAAGTACAATATGAAGGTGTGTTTGTATAACCTATTCCCCATTCAATTTTAAGTGTACTCTAGCTATTTGGTGCCTAATTAGAAACTATAAACAAACAAATGCTTATAAAAATATAAAAATAAGTTAATTTGTGAATGTGTATTTACACATTCAAAAAATAAAGATGGCAAATTAAACAATTCCTTGTCTTTATGCCAATAGCTTTTAAAAGGGATAGTTCACCCAAAATACTCGCATGAATAGTGGAAGATGGTGACGCGGGGAAGAATTGTTGAATAAAGTAATTATATTGTTTTCTTTTTGCACAAAAATAATACTCGTTGCGTCGTAAAATTAAGGTTGAACCACTGAGGTCACATGGACAATTTTAACGATGCCCTTGCTATCTTTCTGGGCCTGGGAACATTTAAGTTACATAGCTATCTACGGAGGGTCAGAAAGCTCTCAGATTTCATCAAAAATATCGTAATTTGTGTTCCGAAGATGAACGAATGTCTTTCTGGTTTGGAATGACATGGTGAGTAATTAATGCAAGAATTTTCATTTTTGGGTGAACTATCCTTTTAAATCCAAAGTCATCATGCGAATACAGAGAAATTTTTTAGAAAGTTAGAAATTAGAACGTATTATCTTCACTGTAAAAAAATATAGTAAACGTAAAAAAAATGTAGTAAGACTTTTGAGTTCTCTCAACAATAGTATTTGAATTCTTCTCAGTAAAAATACTTTGTTTAGCCAATGTACATTTGTTTGTTCATGCAATGTTGATTGTCTTATTTTGCTAAAAGAAAATTGTCACAGCAACTGAAACAACAATTAATGTCATTGAAGTTCATTCATTTTTTTCTGTTTCCTGAAAGAAAAACAAGAATGTTTAAAAAATCCCCACATTATTGATTTTATATTTATAAATGATAAACCTTAATGATAACTTCTATGTAGACAACATTGTCTTTGCTTGTAAAACAACTTACAAGACTAAGATATCCAAGAAACGAGTATAAATAGCTGAACATTCTCTAGGCCTCAAAACTAGACACACTAACCTCAAGAACAGTGACAACCAACAAATGTTAAAAATATGAGCTATTTACATCATAGTACAACAAATAACTAAACTTTGTTGTGTTTTTGTCATTATTGGTAAAATTAAGTCAGCAAACAACAAAACAATAATCATATAACAGTAGCTGCATAATTTATTCATGCTGCAATGCATGCTAGGAACTCACAAAGCCTTAACATTTCGACAACATTAAAATCATTGTTCAGACAACTGTGTTTGACTAGTTGGGGTTATTCTGTTGGTCTGACAAGGGGTTTTCATGTAGTTTCAAGTAAATAGCATTTTTTTGTGTGTTTGAGACTTAAAAGCTTTCGTAAACTGGGAAATGTGCAGTTAAATTTTTACAGTGTATGTTTTATGCCTGCTCTATTTCTCTCCGGACATGTTGACAGATAAAATGTCTCTGTACTCTATTAAACTGGAATTGCATGTATGTCTTAATCTCCTCACACAAGCACTTCTCAACATTGCGTCCCATTGTAATCTTCAGTAGTTTGTTGTTAGTCTCATTCTGTCCCCTCCATTTCTTTTCCCGACTGTGGCCGTGTGCTAACCCTGTTCCAAATGGAACCCTAAGCCCTAGCAGTCTTCCTCGGAGTCCACATTTTCATGACATAATGCCACTTTGACAGCCCGGTTCAAGTCTGATGCAAAGCTTGCCTCATTATGGACTTGCCAGAAGTGTGCATCGTGGGTTGATAGCAGCCACAAAGAGTATACTCGCAAACCCGTAGATTCAAGATTTTTATGTCACATACACAGTTATAGCACAGTGGCCGAGAGAGCTCAACGCGCTGCAACTTCAGAAAGCACATGCAAATAGAAAAAGCACCAGCAAATTAAGAAAACATCATCATCAGTTTGACTGCACATATGCTGCAAATGCTCATAACACAAATAAAAAAGCTTAAGTATCACAGACCACATTAAAATTACGCCAACAAAATGAAAATTAACCATGTGTTTTTTTTTGTTGCTATATTGATTACTATTTGTAAAACCACAGTTGTACAAATACTAGAGATCGACCGATATATCGGTTGACCAATATTTTTCCCGATATTTAAGCATTTTACCATAATCGGTTATCGGTTTTGTAAAAAAAAAATATCGTTTTTTTGCATACATAATTATACAGAGTATAACCAGCAGTGAAATTTTGTTCTCTGCATTTGACCCATCCAAGTACACACACACACCTGGAGCAGTGTTCACTCAGGAAATGCTCCAGCACGACCACCGCATGTAACTTTATACAAGATTAACTTGTTTGAAACATGCTGAATTATATTAACATTTACTATAGAACCATTATTTCGCCAATAAACATCTAAATAAATACATCTCTATCGAAATTAATTATTTATTTTCTCCACAAGCGATCGCAGTTTGAGTATAGTTCTGTGTAAATGCATAGATAAACCGCGCTCTCAGCAGTTATTTCATAATCTAGAATAACAAAAACATTTGAATAATTCTGATAAAACATGCCAGTTGAGAAATGCAATAAAATACAATGTTTTGTTTGTTATAGCTTATTTCAATATTCCAGAGAATATTATTCAGTGAATTAACATTATCCAGTGAATTATTATTATTCACTCTTTAGCCTATTAAACAGCTTATAAACCTAAAACTGTAGTTTAAAATGAAGTTGATATTTTGTTTGAGTTTTCCCTCTTTTCCTTCTAGGTTTTAAATAGCCTGTAAGCGCCGTGCGCGTTTTACTTTGACTTTAATATCAGCAGCAAATTCGGCGTCAAGCAGTGTTTAAAATAAAAAACAGCAAATACTGTGGAACCAAATAAATGAGAAACAAATGTTTTTTTTTAAACATTATCACTTAGATCAGGGGTAGGCTAATAGATCGCTCACGCTTTAGGTCAGTGTTTCTCAACCAGGGGGGCGAGAGATACAACTAAAATATAATACATTCACTAATATTATGACTCGTATGTTAAGTAATGTAAAAAAATATATAGCCTATAAATAAATAACAGTACCACCTTTCTACGTATTCTGTGTTTGGGAGGAGAAATACGGTTCTCATCGCGCTGTGTGAATACAGACTGAACGGCGGCTCAAAGCCGCTTTATGAGAACATGATACACAAACTACTGCACTCGCTGGATAAAAGAAGCCAGTGTCACACTAGTACACACAAGTTTGGATGGGCAAGTTTTGTAATCAAGGTAAAGCTGATTACAGTGACATGATCGTGCATTAGGCGCGCGTTATGTCCATTATAAATGATGCGCAAACGAACCGTGTATGTGCGCTCTCGATCACTATAACATCATATTTCTGCTTGAATACAGCTCAGTATATAGTTGAATACAGCAACGTGAATAGTGAATAATAATAAAATACTATTTTATTTATTATTATTAAAATAATGCAACATAAAGATACATCACAACAAGCCTTTTTAATTATTTATTTAATGTGTATTTTATAATTTATTTACTTTTCACTTGGTAGATCTCTGTGAGTTTTCTCCTTGACCAGATTAATATCAAACTCAGAAGTCAACAGGCTTAAAACGGGCGCTTTTACATTTGGTTTCGAAACTCTTCTGCATCGTCTTGTCTGTGTCACCTCACTCTTCTTGTCAGTCATCTCTCTTCACGTGATAAATTAAATCTGATCTGTGATGTAGAGGTCTGCGCGGGACTATTTTAGGTTGTATTCCACACACACCCGCTCCCGCGATATATTCTGTTTGTTTACATTTCTGCTGAAAGAAAGAGAGCTAGGCTAACAAATAAAAGTTTAGTCTGCACAAAAGTGTATTTATTTTATTTTTGTCTTGTCAAGAGTCTTGAATTTATTGACTGATAAATGTCAATAACATTTTGCTGCCAACACGGAATAAAGTTTCACAGAGAGGAAAAAAGTTATACAAAAATTGTAATCCCTATTATAATTTGTTTTGTCAGGATATAATTCGTTTATGCTAACATTCAGCCTACAACACAATAGGAAAAAAATGTAGGTTTAGCCTAATAGCTATTTTATTAGTTTTGTCAAAACACTAAATTCATTTAACATCTTGCTGTTAACACAATGAAAAGTGCAGCAGAGAATAAATAAATAAATTCGACACAGTCTGCCATTTAAAATGATAGGATAAGCATAATACAAAAAAAAGGAAAGAGAATTGCACGTCCTTCAAGGACAGCGGAGTAAGAAATCCCGCGGAGTAAGAAATCTGGTCGGGACAGCCGCGGCAATGCAGACCTAGACTGCTGTGATGCAAGACTCTCGTTCGTTCGGTGCGTTGCATTTAGCAGCCGCGTTCAGTTTTAATTTTAGTGTCCTCTATCTGAATGAATGTATTACTATAAAAACAATCTAAAGGATGGTGGGGGACGGTGCCATGGTCAGCAAGTGATGTAACAGTGTTGCGGCTTAACACCAGTATAACCGTTGTGCAGCAAGCCTACTTCACTCTGTTATTTATTTACTTTATAACAGTAAATAAATATCGGTTCTGAATATCGGTTATCGGGTACATAAACATATAAATAATCGGTATCGGTTATAAAATCAATATCGGTCGATCACTAACAAATACCATGGTTAAACGATGGTTAGTGTAAATCCATGGTTAATTTGTGCATGGTCACCATGGTTTAACTATAATAACCTTTTTTATTTTATAATATAAAAAATCTATTAATTAATTTTAATAATAAAACTATAGGCTATGATTATTTTTTGTAACGAAAGCTGTAAAATAAGTTAGCCAGCTTGCACAACCTTTCAGTATTTTTTTCAGCTTATTTAGGCTAATAATATCCACACAAAAAAATCTAAGGAATCACATGATCAGGATGTGATATAAACATTAATACATTTGTACCAGCCATGTTTGTCACTTTGTGGTTTCTTAAACATTTCCGAGGTAGTTTGCACCGTGATTCTGTTTTGCAACGCACATATGTGTTGAGCATTTGCAGCGTGTGTGATGTCAAACTGATGAATGTTTTCTTAATTTGCTGTTTTTTTTTCATTTGCAGCTTGTTGAGCTCTCTCGGCCACCATGATATAGAGCATATATAACCAGCAGTGAAATGTAAATCAGGTCCGCTCCATGGTCTGTGTAGTTATTTAAAAGGTATAACAAAAAATAAATGGAAAGAAGCCTGAAAGTACTGGACAGTATTAACAGATTTAAACACAATAAATATTCAGATGAACAGGTATGTACAAGAAGAATTTGCAAAGGTAAGTACTGGATGTTTGCAGAAGTGCTGTGTGCAGTGACCATGTAAGGGATAGTTCAGCCAAAAAAGAAAATTCTATCATCATTTGGGCCCAATCCAATTCTATTGAAACGGTGTCAATGGGTAGGGGTAAAAATATCCTCCTAAGAAATGGGACACCACTACTATATCGTTACACTGTTCTATATTAACAGAGCTTTATTCTATATTAATGTGCTGATTACTGACACACACACACATGAGATCGTGCAGCTCACACATCCAGGAGCAAAGAAACTTGCTCGGGCAGCCATGTTGCTGCTTTAGCCGATTTATGCAGAGATAATTCTCATGCCCCTTCGTTTGGTCCTGAAAAATCTTTGAAGGGCTATCTGGTCTTTACCCATAGCCCTACCCCTCAAACCAAAAAAGAATGGAGACACCCCTACACCTTCATGTGAACGCGCAAAACAGAGGGGTAGGGATAAGTGTAGGGGTAATGGGATTGGGCCTTATTCGCCATCAAGTTGTTCCAAACCCGTATGAGTTTCTTTCTTCTGTTGAGCACAACAGAAGATATATAAACTATTTTGATAACGAGTAGTTGTCGGTAGCCATTGACTTCAATAGTGTGAAAAAAAAAGAAATATTATAAAAATTCATGGCTACTGTCAACTGTTTGGTTACCAACATTATAAATGATGACAGAATTAGCATTTTTGGGTAAAATATCCTTTTATAGACAAAAAAACAACAATTGGGACTCTCTAGTCTTATGGACTTAACGGACATGCATACGTGGCTGCCATTATAAGACTGCAAGACAATTATACTTCACAATTATAATTCAAGAAAACACTTCAGAAAGATACTTAAAAACATTTACCTTGGCTTTACTCGATTAGACACTCCCTGAATCTGTCGGTTGCAGAATAGGAGAAAAAATATTCATTGACTTCATTCAGAAAGATGTCAAGTCGATATGCCTAAAAGGTTATATTTCTATTAATTTTTTTATTGTAGTTGCTGTGGATTTCAATACAATGGATTTCAATCAGCCATAAAATCCTCTTGTCCCATTTAGCTGGATTTATTAAGAGTGGCTTCCCACCAAGGAATAAGAGTTCCTTGATCCATTTGAAAATCTTGGCGGGAGGAAAGTTATGTGTGGAATTCAAAGGGGGGTGGGAATGAGGTCCCTCAGATGAGGAGAAAAGGCTAGAAGATATTAACAGTAACAAAGCATAATAAAACCATCTTATCTTAAGAGAAAAAAACAGCTTCAAAACCATTGTCTTAGAGAGAGAATCCTTAGAATTAAGCAATTAAATCACATTGCTGCCCTATCGAGACCAATTGGGTGGTGATCAGTTCTTCCAGTATTTTCATTTATACAACAATTCCCAAAAGCAAACTCCTTTAACTGCAGTAAAGGACATCTTATTCAATTTTAAGAAGTGCAACATGAAGGCTTTTTTTAAGGAGTGTTCAGTACAGAGCAGCTGCTGTATAGTCATCCGTTGGCAGGGAGAAACATTTTTATAAAATAAAAATAAAAAAAGAGGCCCACGCTCCCAAACAGGAAATGGCCAAATGTCATGAGCAGGAACTAAAGCCATATTATGTCTGAGTGAGCACAACATTTCAATCCCATCTCACGAAATTACAGTAGTAAAGCTAATACAATGTAAAGATTAAAACAAACAGTGGGGTAATTATTTTCTTTCTTTATAGAATGAAAATTGAATTGGGCTTCTATTGTACTCACCGATCATCTTTTTCAATCACATCATCAAAGGCTTGAGAGAAACGCTTCAGCCTCCGGAGGCCTTTGGATGCACAATTCAGATCCTCATCAAACTGCCTGTCACAGGATAGAGAGGACCATTATTTGATACCATGTGTTATGTTCATATCTGCAGCACTTCTCATCCCAAATGTTTTGTGGTGTTAAGGTGATCTATATATGCTAAGCTAAGGTACTTCAAAGACGGATAATTAAAAATCTACAGTCATGAGATATGTTTGGAATGAAATACAAGCATACTACTTATACTGAATACGACACAGTATAGGGAAGGATAGGCAGTAATATAAAAATTCTGTAAATCAAATATTTATTCGTTATATGAGTGTTTGATAATACCCAGCTTGGAGTTATTATAGTTACCCAAAATAAAAACTTAAACCATAAAAACATTTTCATTACTTAAAATAAATGTTAACTGAAATAAAATATGTAAAATGTTTTTATTTCAATTAGTTAAGTGTGAAAATAACTAAAACTAAAAAAAATATATATATAGAAACTATAGACATAAAAAAATGAAAATAAAAACCAATTCAAAATATTAATAAAAACTATGATAGTATCTCAATGATACTAACATAACACTGAGTATTTCATAAAAACCTTAATTTGTATTCTATCTGGTGTAAATATCTAAACATTTGGCTGTCTAATACAATCATAATCATAATTTATGTTTTATTATTAATATTGTTTTTACAGAATTGTGGGTTGTGTGTTGTCGTTATCATATTTTGGCAAATACAGTCAATCATCTGGGTATTTCATGCATGCAGACATTTGAATATGTGCACAGTACACATACAATATTGCAGTAACAGTTTAAGTAATATGGTATGTGTCTTTCTGAACATAATCTGCACTACAGTTTCACCCAATCAAATGTTCTCTAGAATGTGAAAGGCCTTTCCCCTAATATACTGCCGGCAAGTAGCAAATCACAAGTGAAAAAAAAGGTTGATCCCTTCTACATGTCCCAACGAAACTTCCTGTCACAAAGAAATATGTCACTACTAAGAACAAAAATGTTGTCATCAAATGATGTCATGGGGAAATAAAAAAATAAATGAAAAAACAGTTTTACAAGCAACAATATGATGTCTATGTGCTGCTGAGCAGTCTCACCTCCTGCTGTTAGGTGATGCAAAAGGGCTTCTGAGTGCAGCCATTCGCACCAGCTGCCTTCTGGTGCCCGTGCTTCTCACAGACCTAATGGCACTGGCTTCTGGGGTAGAGGCCCCTCGAGGAGTCCGCTTGCTGGTTGAGCTTGGAGTTCGCCTGGGGGTGATGGTAGTACGAGCAGCATATCGTTTTGGGGTTTGTGATGTCCCAATGCAATCACATTCCTCACCATCTGACGTTCTACCAGGAGTCATGACTAGACACTCCTGACGTGACTGTCTGCTCCTTTGAAACCTCTGATTAGAAGATAAAAAATATTTTTTTAAACACCGGTCTTACATGAATAACTACAACAAATGATTAAATAAATCTGCATTCATAGATTCAAAGAAAACGAAGCACACCTGATAGATGCTTCCAAATGAGTTTTTGGCACTGCGGGTCATTTTGTGGAGAGCACTAGTCTTTTGGTTCATCTGTAGTGACTCCCATGTGGGGGTCTCAGAGATGTCCACGTTGGATTGCACTGGTTTCAAAGGCAGCCGCTTGCGCAGGGACATTTTCAGTGAGTTCATCGAGCTGGAGGAGTGCATCTTCTTAAACTGCTGTGCCGCTTCGGGCGAGCTGTCAGGTTCTGACTCATCGAGGACTGCATGTGACCTCCAGACCCCGCTCACAATCGTGGACGTCATAATGAGATCTTAGAGAGATGAAAATGGCCTGTTTGCAAAAAATACTGACCTGTAAAAAGTACGTCTTTAGTTTGTATTTATACCAGTTCATTTTCGCAGGATTTACAGTAACGTTGCATGTAATTTTCTGTTAAATCGAACATCATTTTTCACTAGATACAAGTTTTTATTGTAAACATTTACTCAAATAACGTTATACATATTTGTTTTGTGCTGAGCAGAGTTTAGAGCACAGTACAATTATCATCTGAAAAGTTACGTTAATTAACGCAAAACTGTGCAATAAAGAATCCACAAAAAGATCTATAACGTGAAATTACATTTACTATGACATTTCATCGACTTTAAAATGGAAACTTACCGTTGTTTTCCCACACCACAGAGTCTGATGAAATCGGACTATCGTTTGCTTTGTTTCTTGTGGCTGTTTGAATTTGGTGGACCGCTCCCTGTGGAAGAGTGTCTCGCCCACTGTATCCCGTTTCCCCACACTGATTGGCCGAGCAGTCCAATGCGTCGCATTCGAACTGTGACGTAACGAGACCACGGTCAAGCCAGCCGCAGTTCAGAAAAACACGGTCAAGCCAGCCGCGATTGATTTTATCCAGCGCTTTTAGAGCGCTTTTCTTCTAGACGCCCAGAACTGCGATTTAATGACATTTTTCGTGATATTTTTTTTTTTTTACATCTGCTTTAATAGCAGATGTACAAAATAGCAGATGTGTTATTTATTCTTGTCTTTGACGGTTCTGTATTACTATATTTTTCTACCTTTCAAATCATTGCAAGATTCATAGAAAAAGAGATATGGGACATTATTCGATTTAGAGGGGTATAAACACCAGGTTTCTAATAAGTACAAGAAATGAATGGTCAGTTCTTATATGGAACGTCCCATACTATATGCACACCTCATATGAAACCATTTTACTGCAGCATTTTTGAGATATGGGACATTAATACATTTTGAGGAGTATAAAGACCCCATTTTTAATAAGTACTAGAAATGAATGGTCAGTTCTTATATGGGACGTCCCATACTATATGCACTCCTCATATGAAACCATTTTACTGCAGCGTTTCTGAGATATGGGACATTAATAAATTTTAAAGAGCTATAAAGACCTAATTTCTAATAAGTACACGAAATGAATGGTCAGTTCTTATATGGGACATCCCATACTATATGCACACCTCATATGAAACCATTTTACTGCAGCATTTTTGAGATATGGGACATTAATACATTTTGAGGACTGTAAAGACACCATTTCTAATAAGTACTAGAAATTAATGGTCAGTTCTTATATAGGACATCCCATACTACATGCACACCTCATATGAAACCATTTTACAGCAGCGTTTCTGAGATATGGGACATTACTACAATTTAGAGAGCTATAAAGACCCCATTTCTAATAAGTACAAGAAATGAATGGTCAGTTCTTATACAGGACATCCCATAATATATGCACACCTCATATGAAACCATTTTACTGCAGCATTTTTGAGATATGGGACATTAATACATTTTGAGGACTATAAAGACACAATTTCTAATAAGTACTAGAAATTATGGTCAGTTCTTATACAGGACATCCCATACTATATGCACACCTCATATGAAACCATATTACTGCAGCATTTTTGAGATATGGGACATTAATACATTTTGAGGACTATAAAGACACCATTTCTAATAAGTACACGAAACGAATGGTCAGTTCTTATATAGGACGTCCCATACTATATGCACTCCTCATATGAAACCATATTACTGCAGCGTTTTCAAGAAATGAGACATTATTAAATTTTGAGGGGTATAAAGACACCATTTCTAATAAGTACAAGAAATTAATGGTCAGTTCTTATATAGGACATCCCATACTACATGCACACCTCATATGAAACCATTTTACTGCAGCGTTTTCCATAAATGGGACATTATTCGATTTAGAGGGGTATAAAGACACCATTTCTAAGAAGTACAAGAAATTAATGGTCAGTTCTTATATAGGACATCCCATACTACATGCACACCTCATATGAAACCATTTTACTGCAGCATTTTTGAGATATGGGACATTAATACATTTTGAGGACTATAAAGACACCATTTCTAATAAGTACACGAAATTAATGGTCAGTTCTTATATAGGACGTCCCATACTATATGCACTCCTCATACGAAACCATATTACTGCAGCGTTTTCAAGAAATGAGACATTAATACATTTTGAGGGGTATAAAGACACCATTTCTAATAAGTACTAGAAATTAATGGTCAGTTCTTATATGGGACACCCCATACTATAAGCACACCTCATATGAAACCATTTTACTGCAGCTTTTTTGAGATATGGGACAATAATACATTTTAAAGAGCTATAAAGACCTAATTTCTAATAAGTACACGAAATGAATGGTCAGTTCTTATATAGGACATCCCATACTACATGCACACCTCATATGAAACCATTTTACTGCAGCATTTTTGAGATATGGGACATTAATACATTTTAAAGAGCTATAAAGACCTAATTTCTAATAAGTACACGAAATGAATGGTCAGTTCTTATATGGGACGTCCCATACTATATGCACTCCTCATATGAAACCATTTTACTGCAGCATTTTTGAGATATGGGACATTAATACATTTTGAGGACTATAAAGACACCATTTCTAATAAGTACTAGAAATGAATGGTCAGTTCTTATATGGGACGTCCCATACTATATGCACTCTTCATATGAAACCATTTTACTGCAGCGTTTTCGAGATATGGGACATTATTTGATTTAGAGGGGTATAAACACCCAGTTTCTAATAAGTACAAGAAAAGAATGGACAGTTCTTATATGGGACATCCCATACTATATGCACTCCTCATATGAAACCATTTTACTGCAGCATTTTTGAGATATGGGACATTAATACATTTTGAGGACTATAAAGACCCCATTTTTAATAAGTACAAGAAATGAATGGTCAGTTCTTATATGGGACGTCCCATACTATATGCACTCCTCATATGAAACCATTTTACTGCAGCGTTTTCGAGATATGGGACATTATTTGATTTAGAGGGGTATAAAAACCCAGTTTCTAATAAGTACAAGAAAAGAATGGACAGTTCTTATATGGGACATCCCATACTATATGCACTCCTCATATGAAACCATTTTACTGCAGCGTTTCTGAGATATGGGACATTAATACATTTTAAAGAGCTATAAAGACCTAATTTCTAATAAGTACACGAAATGAGTGGTCAGTTCTTATATGGGACACCCCATACTATAAGCACACCTCATATGAAACCATATTACTGCAGCGTTTTTGAGATATGGGACATTAATACATCTAGAGGGGTATAAAGACACCATTTCTAATAAGTACTAGAAATTAATGGTCAGTTCTTATAGAGGACATCCCATACTATATTCACACCTCATATGAAACCATTTTACTGCAGCATTTTTGAGATATGGGACATTAATACATTTTGAGGACTATAAAGACACCATTTCTAATAAGTACACGAAACGAATGGTCAGTTCTTATACAGGACATCCCATACTATATGCACAACCTCATATGAAACCATTTTACTGCAGCATTTTTGAGATATGGGACATTAATACATTTTGAGGACTATAAAGACACCATTTCTAATAAGTACTAGAAATTAATGGTCAGTTCTTATATAGGACATCCCATACTACATGCACACCTCATGTAAACCATTTTTACTGCAGCGTTTTCCATAAATGGGACATTATTCGATTTTGAGGGTATAAAGACACCATTTCTAATAAGTACAAGAAATTAATGGTCAGTTCTTATATAGGACATCCCATACTATATGCACACCTCATATGAAACCATTTTACTGCAGCATTTTGAGATATGGGACATTAATACATTTTGAGGACTATAAAGACACCATTTCTAATAAGTACAAGAAATTAATGGTCAGTTCTTATATAGGACATCCACATATACATGCACAACCTCATATGAAACCATTTTACTGCAGCATTTTTGAGATATGGGACATTAATACATTTTGAGGACTATAAAGACACCATTTCTAATAAGTACAGAAATTAATGGTCAGTTCTTATATAGGACACCCCATACTATATGCACACCTCATATGAAACCATATTACTGCAGCGTTTTCAAGAAATGGACATTATACATTTTGAGGGGTATAAAGACACCAGGTTTCTAATAAGTACAAGAAATGAATGGTCAGTTCTTATATGGGACACCCCATACTATAAGCACACCTCATATGAAACCATTTTACTGCAGCATTTTTGAGATATGGGACAATTAATACATTTTAAAACTATAAAGACCATTTCTAATAAGTACAGAAATGAATGGTCAGTTCTTATATAGGACATCCCATACTACATGCACACCTCATATGAAACCATTTTTACTGCAGCATTTTTGAGATATGGGACATTAATACATTTTAAAGAGCTATAAAGACCTAATTTCTAATAAGTACACAAAATGAATGGTCAGTTCTTATATGGGACATCCCATACTATATGCACCTCATATGAAACCATTTTACTGCAGCATTTTTGAGATATGGGACATTATTACATTTTGAGGACTATAAAGACACCATTTCTAATAAGTACTAGAAATGAATGGTCAGTTCTTATATGGGACATCCCATACTATATGCACTCCTCATATGAAACCATTTTACTGCAGCATTTTTGAGATATGGGACATTAATACATTTTGAGGACTATAAAGACCATTTCTAATAAGTACTACAAAATGAATGGTCAGTTCTTATATGGGACATCCCATACTATATGCACACCTCATATGAAACCATTTTACTGCAGCGTTTATGAGACATTATTAAATTTAGAGGACTATAAAGATTTCTAATAAGTACAAATGAATGGTCAGTTCTTATATGGGACATCCCATACTATATGCACTCCTCATATGAAACCATTTTACTGCAGCGAGAATGGACAGTTCCCCATACTATAAGCACCTCATATGAAACCATATTACTGCAGCGTTTTCGAGAAATTGGACATTATTCGATTTAGAGGGGTATAAAAACCAGGTTTCTAATAAGTACAAGAAATGAATGGTCAGTTCTTATATAGGACGTCCCATACTTTATTTACACCTCATATGAAACCATTTTACTGCAGCATTTTTGAGATATGGGACATTAATACATTTTGAGGACTATAAAGACACCATTTCTAATAAGTACTAGAAATGAATGGTCTGTTCTTATATAGGACATCCCATACTACATGCACACCTCATATGAAACCATTTTACTGCAGCATTTTTGAGATATGGGACATTAATACATTTTAAAGAGCTATAAAGACCTAATTTCTAATAAGTACACAAAATGAATGGTCAGTTCTTATATGGGACATCCCATACTATATGCACACCTCATATGAAACCATATTACTGCAGCGTTTTCAATAAATGAGACATTATTAAATTTAGAGGACTATAAAGACCCCATTTCTAATAAGTACAAGAAATGAATGGTCAGTTCTTATATGGGACATCCCATACTATATGCACTCCTCATATGAAACCATTTTACTGCAGCGTTTTCGAGATATGGGACATTAATATATTTTGAGGACTATAAAGACACCATTTCGAATAAGTACTAGAAAAGAATGGACAGTTCTTATAGAGGACATCCCATACTATATGCACTCCTCATATGAAACCATTTTACTGCAGCGTTTCTGAGATATGGGACATTAATACATTTTAAAGAGCTATAAAGACATAATTTCTAATAAGTACACAAAATGAATGGTCAGTTCTTATATGGGACGTCCCATACTATATGCACTCCTCATATGAAACCATTTTACTGGAGCGTTTTCGAGATATGGGACATTATTTGATTTAGAGGGGTATAAACACCCAGTTTCTCATAAGTACAAGAAAAGAATGGACAGTTCTTATATGGGACGTCCCATACTATATGCACTCCTCATATGAAACCATTTTACTGCAGCGTTTTCCATAAATGGGACATTATTCGATTTAGAGGGGTATAAACACCCAGTTTCTAATAAGTACACGAAATGAATGGTCAGTTCTTATATGTGACGTCCCATACTATATGCACTCCTCATATAAAACCATTTTACTGCAGCGTTTTCAAGATATGGGACATTATTCGATTTAGAGGGGTATAAAGACACCATTTCTAATAAGTACAAGAAATTAATGGTCAGTTCTTATATAGGACATCCCATACTACATGCACACCTCATATGAAACCATTTTACTGCAGCGTTTTCCATAAATGGGACATTATTCGATTTAGAGGACTATAAAGACCCAATTTTTAATAAGTACAAGAAATGAATGGTCAGTTCTTATATAGGACATCCCATACTACATGCACACCTCATATGAAAACATTTTACTGCAGCATTTTTGAGATATGGGACAGTAATACACTTTAGAGAGCTATAAAGACCTAATTTCTAATAAGTACACAAAACGAATGGTCAGTTCTTATATGGGACGTCCCATACTATATGCACACCTCATTTGAAACCATTTTACTGCAGCGTTTCTGAGATATATCACATTATTTGACTTCAGAGGCCTATAAAGACCCCATTTTATAATAAGTAGAAATGACTAATGGGCATTTTTTTAAAGGTGACGCCCAATACTCTATGCATACCTCAAATCAAACATTTGTACTACACCATTTTTTAGATATATGTCATCATGCTACTTCATACATATATAAAAATCTCATTTGTAATAATTAGAAAATATTAATAGTCTGTTTTTATATGGGCCATCCCATACAATATGCATACGTCATTTCAAACCATTTGCGTTTTGAGGATAAATGTCATCAGTCTATTTTATATACCTATGAAGATCTCATTTCAATTAAGTAGAAAAAAAATATTGGTCAGTTTCTATTGTTTCCATAGGGGATGTACCGTACAGTATGTATACCTCATATCAAACCATTTTACTGCAGCATTTTGGAGATATGTCACTTTATTTAACATAACATGCCTTTAATTAGCCAATTTTTTTGTAATAAGTATAAGAAGTCATACAATACATCATATGAAAACATTTTAATCTTGGATTTCAGGGAATTACTACAAAAAGTCTACAGTGATAAAACATGCTGTACATTCTTTGTTGAGGACATCCAGCTAGAGTAGAGAAAATAGGAACAAGACAAAACTATAAACAAAGGTCACAGAGACCCAGAAACATAATGCTGCTGCACATTGTATGATTCTTTCTTTTTTTTTTTTTTTTACATTTTATGTACATCTTATGTGGTCTTTCAGTCCACCTAATCATTGGTGGTTGAGTAGTTATGCTTCTTTACAATTTTGGCAGTGCCAGTCATCCTCACCAAATATGACATTTGAGGGTATATTTAAACAGGTGGGATGATACCAGCCATGGCACAATGAACACTGCACCATGACTTCTTTATTGTGTGCTGTCCTGCACACACAATGGACACTGACAGTGGTTTGTCTAATCTTTTGTTTATGCAATTTTGCCTCTATTTTGAATTCTATCTTCCCTGTTCTGAAACACTTGAGGAGTTCTGCCCTCATCCGACCCTCACGGAACTGACAGTTCTCAGGTCTAATGTTGCTGCATAGTGCATATGCAAATCCAATTGCAAGCAAGCCACAGTTGCTGCTATTGGTTTGCTGCTGAACAGTAGGAAACATGACCACAAATTGGTGTTCCTTTGGCCTTAACATCCATGATAAGGCCTGTTCAGTATTGCTGTCCAACATTGTTGAGAGGCTGTCATAAATGCAAACCTCATTATTTTCAGCAAAGAGGTTGCTTGCTGTCACCCAGTGGTTTCCCCCTGTGTTCAAAATTTGAACAAATTGCCTGGTTGGAGTACCCACAATCCCTCCCCTTTCTAAAACACTAAATAAAAGACATGACTGAAACCCATCAATGTCATTGTGCTCCCTTGCAAGAAGTTGAGATGCAAAATCGATCTCATCACTGTTGAGCCAATGTTGGGGGTGCAGAATCGAAGTAATGGCACTGCCTTTGGGGGCTTGCTGTGTTCTAGAGAGTCTACGTGGAGGAAGATTTTCAGTGGGGTTCTTCCCATGCCAGCATGGACCAAGGTTCCTGTCTCTTAGCATTTCCAGGTGATGCTGATTTTGCAAAGGGCCAACATCCTGAGGCATAGGATTAGTTTTTGTTAATATCATTTTAAAAGGAATAAATAAATATGAGACATATTGTCATAAGTTAACAAGTTGAATAGTAATCAAACAAAAACATTTTGCTCTTAGAATTACACAATAAGTTGTAACACTGTATCATACTTGGTGTCACAGCCTAAAAATACACCGTGTTACCCATTATGTTCAATACATTTTTATTTTTTATTTTTTTAATTAAAGCAGTTTTAATTTCTATGAACTATTCGGGATTATAAAATATTAATACATTTTATAACGTTTAAATTATATAATGAAGTATAATGTATTTATAACACCAATAAAGAAAATATTGGGTCTGTCATTTGATATACCTACAGTCTTAACATTGTGACAGAAATTACAATAATTAAAAACATAATGACATCAAACATATGAATTAACATATTTATATTACTGCATTTGAAAAGTGTTAAATTGCATAAATACAATATAAAAAAATTAATACCTTTTTGGCTTTAGTGTCAGCAGGTTGGATCAGTATATCTTCTGTTGTTTCCGTCAGTGATATGGCACATGCTTCCACGGCAGTCTACACAAGGCATACGATACACAAAAACATAGACATATTAAGGTCTTCACCTCGGGATACAGTTTTTAAAGTCTGCTTTTATTTCATCTCTGTAAAAACTCATCATTATCATACTATGAAAAAAGGGTTGATTAGAGTTCCTAAATCTTGTAATATAAATTGTGATGCTAAAGGAAGTCTTGGTTTTACAATGGACTACTACACTCACCAAGTGTTCTCCTTCCAGTCTTTTCTCTGGGGTTGTTAGTAGTTCAGCTATCGGGTCAGCACAAATGGCCTGTATTTAACAAATGTATGTGCAGTTGGACTTTTTTCACACATTACTCAATTCAAAATCTGTTTGATGTAATATTTAGCATATAAACACCATTAACATTTTGAATAATCCTGCTTACAGGCTGTGTAAAGTTTAAGTATTTAATTAGTATAAGCAATTATATGTGCATGTGCAGTCCAATAATTTTCATGTAAAAGAATGTCATTACTGCATTCATACCTTTTCACCTTTATTTTCATCAGACTGGGTGTCTGTATGTAAACAAATTTCAATCAAGGATGTGTCACATCCTTCCACTGCAGTCTAAACATGTCATAAAACATGTATTTTAATGATGCAATGATAGTACTTATAGTCTCTCTCTCTCTCTCTCTCTCTCTCTCTCTCTCTCTCTCTCTCTCTCTCTCTCTCTGTGTGTAGTTAATATAGAAAGTGTAGATGTACAAATTTCAATACAGTATATATACATTAATAACTTTTGTATATCAGTACAAGTTAATGCAACTACTCACTCAGAACACATAAAAGGTGCTCATTTTTTGCCACCTACTGTATTAAATTTGTACAACGGACAAATGGTAACTGCTAGAATTGGAACTAATCAGTTGGATGAACAGATTCAAATCACTCGAGTCACTGGGATGAATCAAAATTATACAGCTAAAAAGGCTTGGATAGTCTATTGTGCTTACCAAGTTTTGCCTGCAAACATTTTCTTCTTGTTTTGCCTGTCGTCCATTCTTTTTGGTCAGCACTTTGGGCTTCATTAAAAATAAAAATAGTACATTACATATCTCATAAGAATTGTTGATGTGTGGTTTCAACTGTATCTTACTAAGTTATATAATAAATTAACATCATCCAACCTTTTTGGCTTTCTTGAAGGGGAAGACTTTTAGTAGTGGTGATACATAAATGCCTTTCTTGGACCGCCTTCTTTGTTTCCAGCGCTCAACCTCTACCCTGTGTGTCTACATTTACAAATATGTTTGGAAACATTGTTGAAAACAGGATTCCTTAATAAATAAATAAAAAATATATTTTATATTTTTGAAACAAAATATTAATCTAACTTTTTTCTTGCGGGTAGAGTCTGAAAACTCTCTCAGTAGGGCATTATGGGATATTTGATAAATATGGACAAAATCATCCAGTCGTGTGAGGCGGCGTCTTTGAAAGCGCACACGTTTCAGGTCCCACTGGCTTTTCTCCATAATGCCTTGCGTTTTGTTGTCATTGGTGTAATTCAAAAAAAATATATATATATACAAAACAAACATTGCTCTTTTATAAACTGTCATAGAGGTATTAAAGAAAATATGCATTGTACAAACAATGAAACACAGACCTGTGTGTCCAACTGACTACACCGCTCAAATTTCTTTGAGAGATTTTTGTAGGCGGGACCTCTTCCATGGCGGCCCAAATCTCCTTAAAGATATTTCATTGGTTTAAATACTTGTATTTCAGCCCATACAAGTATTTAAGGATTTTTTTAATGTAAAAAAATAGGTTACACTTTATTTTAAGTTGTGTTTGTTACACTGTAATTATAAATTTAAATACTGAATAATGTTAAGTATCTACATGTGCTTACTATAGGGTTAGGATTAGTGTTTGGTATGGTTTAAGGTTATTTGCATGTAATGTATAGTTTATAGTAGGCTATCAACATTGACACATTAACACATGCGATAAATTCAAAATCCTTAACGTGTTAAAATAATTTAACGCATTAAAATAATTTCATGCAAACAAATTACTGAAGAATGTGAAATTGCATTATTAAAATTATTTATGTCACGTAGTTAGATGATCTTAAAAGTATCTGAAGAGCGCGAGCCCTCCTGCATCGCGCAAACTATGTTTCTTGGCTGGATAAAGCAAACCAGCATCTCGCTAGTAAATTTTTTATAGATTAGGATTGCAATCAAAGTAAGGACGATTGCGGTGACGTTCAGGAGTTGTACATTAAGCAGACGTGAGTCTGTTATATTGATACGCAAATAAATCATAGGAGCGTTCTCGACACAATAATCGCACATTGAAATTATGCACAGACACATTCCAGTACATCCACGTTGTTTTCACACACATTCAGGATAATGTTTGTATTTGTCCTGTGTATGTTGCGGTGTAATGTTTTTGCATGTCCATGTGGTCCTGTTCAGTTTTGTAACTTGACTTGTCTACAAGCTCTTTGCTGTCGCACATACTCTACTGTGTGAATTTTGAAACGTTTTTTTGCTGTGATTTTTGTTTTTTTTATGGGTGCTTTGGTGTACATAAATTAACGAATTATATGGACTCCTACTATTTGGTTATTTGGTGTGCTTTTGGAGTTTGTAAGTGTCCTCTTTTTTTGAAAGACACCTAAGTTTACCTTGAAAAAAGATAAAATTACAGTTTTGTAAGAATCACACTTCAATCTGATGGTTTACTTTGCTGGATATATGCAATGACAGCTAAATGGACGTGTTAAACAAGATAAATGGTGTATGCTTAATTTCACGATAAGTATGCAAAAGGGTGCGTGATTAATCTCTATAAAATCAAATTATGTATTGACAGCCCTAATTTATAGTTATTACTATAGTTACTACTTGTAACATATGTACAATGTTACATTGACAATACAACAAAGTGTAACACAAAAAAAACAAATAAAAAAACCAATAAATGTGTTTCATTTATTCATTCAGTCATTCATGCAAATTGTGAAATATTTGTTAAACTATGTCTTTGTTAGTGTGGCATGCACTTTGACACAAGCAATTAAATGCAAGTGTTGCTCACTGCAGACCAAGCTGCTTCAAATAGGTTGATCTTGAGTCCTGGACATCAAGCTTCACCCATTGTCTCTGCAGTGAGCAGCCTCTCATTAATTGCTAAGTGTCCCATATGTAAGCTGTATTAATGACAAATAAACAACTTGAAATGGCACTTATTGAAACATTAGTGATAGTACACTCACCCAGCATTAGTGCAGACCAGAGAGGGGCATGAGGCAAGAAGTACTTTACCAGACTGGGCATGAATGTGGAAGAATAGTATTCATTTGGCTCCCCCTCATCATGTACAGGTGCCTCTGCAATGATGTGTTCAAAGTGCCTCTGAAAAGGTGTGGGTCCCATGTCGAGCTGAAAGTTGATAACAATAATCCAATGTAAAAAATTGATATGTTGATTTTTAAATATCATTGTCTTCTCTTATGTAGAGTAAGTTGTTTAAGTCATTAATTGTGGTTTTATTCATATTTTTTCTTAATTAGTAATTATTATTGTCTCCATTTATGCAGATAGTTCCACAGAAAAAAAAATCACCTTTAACAAACAATCATAAAAATATATATATATATATATATATAAAAAAATACCCACCTCTACATCCTCATCTGTAATGACTGTCATATCTTCAGAAATGCCTATGTTCAGCATCTTGTTCTGGAGATTGCAGAAATGCTTCTCCACATTATCGCCACTCTGGGGTCTTGAAAAGACTACTGTCATGCTTATTAGGATGTCTTCCATCTCTACCAATGTAGCTGCAGATGTCAACAAGCCAAAAACATGCATGGACAGCCGGTAGTTTTGGGGAGAACTGCAAAAACAGAAATGTTAGCAAATATACTTCTCCAGAAAGACATTTTCAAACACTGCATTGTACAGATATTTAATAAGTTAAGTCAACAATTAAAAAGCAGTCAAAACATTGCAACCCATAAAGAAAAATCCAGGATTGTTGGTCAATAGAAAAGCGTATGTTTTGCATGCTGGTCCTCAGCACAAATTTAATATTGCTTGAGAACTTACTGTTAAAATACTCTCAGCATAAACCAATTGACCAAAATGGAATTCATGCTGGTTTATGCAGCATTTTCAGCAGGGATTGTATGACATAACATAAACAGTGATTGGCAGATGAATATTTGTCCTACTAATAACATGCAAATTGTTGTTATGGACTAAATTCTTCATTAGAGTACTGAAGCTGAAGTCAAGCTTTTTTTTCTCAATTACAGTTGGTGAGTTGTGTTAAGGTATAATGAAGGAGAGGCAGAGTATATATGATGTGTGATCTATTGCTTAAGAAAAGTAACGGAATTAGCATGTGTATTAATGCACACTTACTGTTTCTTACAGAACACTTTTGCATTTTTCATTACATGGCTCAAGCAACGGTGCATAATTGGAATCTTAAATTCCTCATCCCTCAACTTTCCAGTAACCACTTCATAGTAGATTTGCAGCAGCTGGCCCAGAGATACTTTGCAGAAACTATAGGCAACAGCCTGAAGTAGAACGAGGGACCCATCACACATGATCATTGATGGTCTCCTCTGTGATGTTTTTCCAAACAATCGAAAGTAATCGTTTTGGAATGATTCCAAAAAGTAGGTCACAGAAGAGGTGGTGTGGTCACAAGTTACATACGTTGCCACAGGAACTGGAGAAGAACCCTTAATTGGATGTCTTACTACCAGCTCATAAATGTAAAATGGAGATGATTTTCCTTTGGCTTTTTGTATGATGCTTCCTGTGGCATCAATGTACACGACATCTGTTTTACATCGCTGGTGGAACAGTTGTATTGAACTTTGTGACCACAGCATCACTCCTCGAGGATGAAGGAGCACTTTCTGGAGAATTTTTTCAGAATCAGTTCTCTCCTCCACTATCTTCTGAAGACTCAGAATTTCATTAAGATGCCGGCGAGCTTTTTTCCTGCTGTTCCATGATATATTTTTCAGCACGGCAGGTGTAGGGGCTTTATCTCTACACCCTGACTCGAACACCATGCTGTCAATTTTTTCTAGATTTTGCAAATGTAGAGCCCTTGGGAGTATGGACTCTAACTGCTTGGCAAAATTATGCCTTTCATCAGCCCGCACAGGTCGTCTTTTTAATTCTTCCAGGCTATGGCACACTTCACCTCCCTGAAATGTGACGACTGCTTTCAGGGTACTCTCATCTGTTACAGTGACCTCAACACAGACAGGACAGTCTGCAAATGTGCAGTACCCAGACAGTGGAAAAGAGGTCCCTTCGTTTGGACCCCTTGATCTTGATGTGGTGTCTTTTGAAAGCAATGCTACAGTAGGGGTGCACTGACTCTATGCCTTTGGCAATAACATTTGTCCACTGAAGATCTCTGAATTGATACTGAGATTGTCTTTTCCTAAGGTCACGCCAGGATTGGCTATTAATAAAAAAAAAACATGGATGTCTTGGCAGTGTGTGTCTAAAAAAGAGGTCAGCATCTGCATTACTGTTCTCCCATGTAGTGTCACTGTTGCCAGTGTCCTGTGAGGGCAAAAACAATATATATATATATACAAATATATGGGTGTGTGTGATGACACAAACAACAGAAAAAGACAAAAATGAAAAGAAAGAAGTTCAGTGCTATAGCATTGGATAACAAAGATTACCATGAATTGAAAACTCATTTCAATTAATGAACAAAACAGTGACTGAAAACATTTAATGGTACATGTTTATGTATTTTAACGCTACATTTTCTAAAGACAATACATTTAATTTGTCCATAATTTTTTTGAAATATCTGTTTTTAACAAGGAAATAAAAAATGTCTTCCTAAAGATAATTTTGTTTTATGGGTATATTTATGATATGCAAGCTAAATTTGATATGCAGACATAATGTATAAATATTTTGAAAAGTATATCTGCATCTCAGAGTCTTTTACACCACTGGAGTGAAACCTTTCTAAATCAAAGTGTTATAGTCATGGAAGCACTAACCTTCTTTGAGTGAGAAATGCACTTCAAAATATCTCCGTCATTAGTCAAATTAATTTGGGATGCCTGGATCGGACTGTCCACAGGCGTTTTCTAGATAATGCAATGTATAAATAACCAATAATGATGACAAAATAAATATCATATATGAAAATAATCACAACAATATGAACAACATTTCAAACAGCATGGTAAAATCATGACAGACTATTGACCTTGGGAGATGGTTCACCAGTCACTGGACTGTCTCTGTCAGCATTGCTGTCTTGTGGCTGAGCAGGTGTAATCAGTGAACTTTTCCTGGAAAATCAAAACAGTTGGGGCAAACAAAATTTAGATTGCCAAGTTATTTACATTACAAAAAGAGTACAAAATCAAGTTGTTCCGGGTAAAGAGCATTTAAAATTGATTAGCATTACTGAAACCAAACCTTCGGTGATGGCGATATGATAACGAAATCTTCTCTTTCTTCATTACTCAAATCACTGTCAGATATCTGGATAGGACTCTCTAGACATAACCTCTATGTAATACAATATACAAATAACAGACGATAAATTAGAAAAGAAGTATCAGATACAAAAGTAATCACAGTAATATGAGCAACACGTAAATGTATTTTCCAACAGCATGGTAAAATCATGATAGATTATTGACCTTGGGAGATGGTTCACCAGTCACTGGACTGTCTCTGTCAGCATTGCTCAATTGTGGCTGAGCAGGTGTAATCAGTGAATGTTCCTTTGAAATCAAAATAAAATAGAGGGGCAAACAAAATGTAGAATGAAAAGTTCTTTACATTATAAAAAGAGTACAAAATCAACTTGTTCAGGGTAAAGAGCATTTGAATTAGATTTGCATTAATCAAGCCATACATTCTGTGATGGCGAAATCCTAATGAAATCTTCTCTTTCTTCTTTTCTCAAATCATTTTCAAATGCCTGTGCAGAGATCTCTAGTGAAGTTTCCTTGAAAATTGAAAATGTAGATGATCAAAAACAAGAAAATTAGATGTAGAATATTACACTAAAACTGTGAAAATTATTAAATATCCTAACACTCGTACTAGATTTTAATTTGTTAAATTTTCACATTTAAAGTCAGCTCATAAGTGTGATGTAATATTTTTTTATAATACAATTTAATATTTTAGATTTTCTCAAGTAATACTTATTTGTTTCAACATGTGTTGAATGCATATTCTAGGCTAGGAGTATTTAATCTTTCAAATTCCATGGATCACCAAATGTGATCATCCTAGTGTGAGGTATCCCATCTAAAAAACTTTAAAATACAAGTTTTTAAGACATCTAACATTTGTAAGTAATACATTTAAACAAAGAAACGTTAGTATTATACATCTACAATTACTTTATATTAAGTTTCATTATTATAAATATATTTTACGAAATATAGTAAGGTACTGTTAAACATATTACTTGTTTATTGTGTTTTAATGCGTAAGCGAAAATTTCTTTATTTATATTAATCAAAAAAGTGCTTGTGATGTGCATGTTTTTTTTTTTTATTACCTGCAAGTGTGCAAGACATGCATTTTTAAGCCGAATCCTGTTTGTCTTGGTATTTGGAATTTGCAAGACTTTGCAAACATTACCCCAAGCGCCACTGGAGAGATATGCACTTACATCTGTTCTGGATCCATATGTTTGTAAAGCATGCTGTATATCTTTTAAGGTAAGCTCGATTTTACGATGCTATATGTGGGGGAAAAATAATACACGCTTTATTACTCCACATAAGTACAAAAATTACAAATAGCAAATAGAATCAATGAATAAATTATAATTTAATAACAATCAGCAAACTATCATCATGAGTTTTTTCACATTCATTGTAGAATCACTGATATATTGTATACAGTGGCCACATATATTTGGACTCTTAAGCCACTTTGACAACGGAAATAATGTATTTGTACATATAATTAATTTTTATATATATATATATATATATATATATAACGAATAAAAACAGTGCCATGAAGTTTCAGTGAATACAGCACAAGCAAACCTTTAAATAATAATATAAATAATAATAATAACGTACATAGGATTTGCAATTATTAAGCACTGCCCACATTATTCAAAATAAAATACATTGTCAAAGACAAAACATTATCAGTCTTTATGGAAGATTTTAATTTGTTATATAGTAAAATACACATGTGGCTGATTTTAAAATAAAGTATGTATGAAGAAACACATTCAGAACAGTTAGGTTAAAAATAATTGAATTAATGCCTCAGACAAATACACACAAGTGCTGCATTTTTTTGGGAGAGTTCTTGAAAGAAGTTTGATATTCAGTACAGTAATGCTGTGGAATTCATACATTTTAAAAAGTGACATTACAATAAATGTTCAAAAGTCTCAATACAATTTGTGGCCACTGGGTTAAAAAAATAAAATGTAGGCTTACCTTTCCAAATGTTGAAAATAAATATACTCTGTAAAGGTAGAAAACCAAGATTCAGCATATTCTCAAATAAAACACAATACCAAGACTATATGGTGGAAGTGAGAATTTGGTTATATACTGTATGTTTATTCTTATTGGCATTTTTAAATGATTAATGTATTGAGTATGAACACAAATAAGGCATGATAGATCCTAAAAAAAATATTAATAAGAATTTAAATGCCATCAACGAAATGAAAGTTTCACAGATATTCATATAGGTATATTGAAAGTAGCAATTAAATTAATATATGTATTTATAATTATGAAATATACCCATGCCCAAATGTATTTATGCATCTATTAAAATCATTGTACAGAATTACAACTTAACCCTTTCTTCTGCAACTCATGATGGCGGTAATGCATAAGTATCGTCAATGAAATATAATATGACAAATGTAAATCAAACATATAAAACATATATAAAAATATAAAAATAATAACCGTGGTTGTTGTGATTTTGTTTTAAATTAAAAACATAACTTTATTTACCAGCACGTTCCTGTGCGCTGTCCCTTCAGCAGCTCACTTGAAAAATTCACGCGCTCACGACGGAAATAGTCAATCACCTCAGAATTGTACAATATACATAGCAATCAAATTCAAAACGCATTTGTAAACGCAATGCGTTTGTACATACAATAATAGTATGCATTTCAGAATATGAAGCTCGAATAAACAATATTAGCTAAATGGACTAGTTTATTTAGGAATTTAAAAAAAAAGTTGCACTGTTCCCCTCAACTGTTCTCTCACATTTTTTTTAATCCATATTCACTTTTAGGGATAATAAATTAATGCACGCATTAATCAGTCTTTGTTAATCATAAATGGATACCTATGGCCAAATGTATTTATGCATCTCTCACATTATTGCAGAGAATTACCACTTACCCTTTTCTGCGGCAACTCATGGCGGTAATGCATAAGGATCGACAGTGAAATGTGATGTGTCAAAAGTAGGCCTACGTCACAAAATAAATAAATAAAATAAAAAGCAAATATCCGAGATTGTTGTGATTTTGTTTTAATTTCAATACATAACTTTTAAGAAAAAGATGTAAATATAATAGATTAATTTAATAATTAGATAATATATATATATATATATATATGATAATAAATGTTTGAAGCACATCCAATAGTATCTGCTGAGCATTGGTCATGCTGTAACAAATTCATATGTAGGCTACATAGTTATTATGTAAAATTATATCTTTATAAAGTTAAGTTATAAGTGTAATTACTATATAAGTTTAAACGGCCACAAATGGAAATTTTATCATATGAAATTGTCAAAACATTATTTTAAACAGATAATGCCAATAACAAATGCAGCTTAAGTCAAATAATAAAAACATAAATTATTTTCAAATCTGCTGATTTAGCTGATTGGCTGCAGTGCTGACACTCCACATAACGTTTCACAACCATCAGCTGGAGTGCTCATGACTTCCACCAGAGTGTACTCCTCCCTTCTCCTTTTTTGTCTGATCATGAACTTAATTTCCCATAAACCATTGCGTGGACTCATTAGGCTTGATTACTTACAGGTGTGTCATTATTCTGTTTTGATAAAGTTTTGTTAGTGTTGCACTGTCTTTATAGGTGTATGAATTAGAATAATGACATATACCTCCAAAACAATGCATTAAAATGGTTTGATATGAGGTGTGCATACTGTATGGGACGTCCCCTATAGAAACTGACCTTTACCTTTTTCTACTTATTAGAAATTAGTTTTTTATAGATGTATAAATAATTATAATGACATATATCTCCAAAATGGTATAGTAAAAAGTGTTGATATGAGGAACGCAAACAGTATGGGAAGTCCCCTATAGAAACTGACCATTAGTTTTTTTTGTACTTATAAGAAATGTGGTCTTTATAGGCATCTGAAGTCCAATAATGTGATATATCTCAAAAAATGCTGCAGTAAAATTTACTCATATAAGTTATACATACTGTATGTGACGTCCCTCATGAGAGCTGGCCATTAATTTTTTTTCGACTTTTTAGAAAAAGTCTTTATAGGCATCTGAAGTCAAGTAATGTGACATACAGTATCTTCAAAATGCTGCAGTAAAATGGTTTCATATGAGTTATGCATACTGTTTGTGACGTCCTCTATATAATCTGATCATTACTTTTTTTCAACTTTTTAGAAATGAGGACTTTATAGGCCTCTTAAGTAAAATTATGTGATACATCTAAAAACTTCAGCAGTCAAGTCACCTTTATTTACATTATATAGCGTTTGTTACAATGCAGATTGTGTCAAAACACCTTTACAGTGATAATGGCAAATAATTGGCTGCACAGCTGCGCCTGCTTTTAAAGAAAATGGTGTTAATGTCCAGATTAAAATATTTCAATATTGATTAATTCCAATGAAAATATCATTTGTTATTAATTTAGTTAATTTATCTATATATTATCACTGGAGAAAACAGTGATGTCATCGTCCAGCTCAGCTTAGTTCGTGTACAATGGTGTCAATGCAGGCAGATCAAAAACATTGTTGAACAACAAGTGTCACCAACTGTCAGATAATGAGGAAGAACCGAATTGCCTATCACAGCTATGCTGATGATACCCAGATTTACTGAGCCTTATCTCCAAATGACTATAGCCCCATTGACTCCCTCTGCCAATGCATTGATGAAATTAACAGTTGGATGTGCCAGAACTGTCTTCAGTTGAACAAGGAAAAACTAAAGTCATTGCATTTGGAAACAAAGATGAAGTTCTCAAGGTGAATGCATACCTTGACTCTAGGGGTCAAACAACTAAAAATCAAGTCAGAAATCTTGGGGTGATTCTGGAGACAGACCTTAGCTTTAGTAGTCATGTCAAAGCAGTAACAAAATCAGCATACTATCATCTCAAAAACATTGCAAGAATTAGATGTTTTGTTTGCAGTCAAGACTTGGAGAAACTTGTTCATGCCTTTATCACCAGCAGGGTGGATTATTGTAATGGTCTCCTCACCGGCCTTCCAAAGAAGACCATTAGACAGCTGCAGCTCATCCAGAACGCTGCTGCCAGGATTCTGACTAGAACCAGAAAATTTGAGCATATCACACCAGTCCTCAGGTCCTTACACTGGCCTCCAGTTACATTTAGGATTGATTTTAAAGTACTTTTACTCCTTTATAAGTCACTCAATGGTCTAGGACCTAAAAACATTGCAGATATGCTCACTGAATATAAACAGACCACTCAGATCATTAGGATCGAGTCAGTTAGAAATACCAAGGGTTCACACAAAACAAGGGGAGTCTGCTTTTAGCTATTATGCTGCCCACAGTTGGAAACAGATTCCAGAAGAGATCAAATGTGCTAAAACATTAGCCACATTTAAATCTAGACTCAAAACTCATCTATTTAGCTGTGCATTTGTTGAATGAACACTGTGCTACGTCCGAACTGACTGCATTGTATTTTATGTATAGTCATTTTCTATTTAACTGTTTTAAATTTCTTTTTAAATCAATTTATATATCATTTTAAAAGTCCTTGTTTTTATTATTTTTAATTCCTTGTTTTTATTGCTGACTATTTCACTTTCTTTTATGTAAAGCACTTTGAATTACCACTGTGTATGAAATGTGCTATATAAATAAACTTGCCTTGTCTTGCAACTAAGCAAGCCAAAGGCGACAGCGGCAAGGAACCCAAACTCCAGCAGGTGACATCAGGTTACCAACAGGTGACACAAATTGAGTAATAAACCTTGGGTGAAACCCGGCTAAGTTGGGGGGCCAGTTCTCTTCTGGCCAACAGCAAACAGAGCTTGATTATGATTCAGGCAGCGTTACTAGGTCATAAGTCCGATTGGGATCACAACAGTCAAAATGTTTAATACAGATCCATCTAGTTGAAGATCCTAAGCTGGTATGGGATGTTTTTTTGGGAATCTGTGTCACTGGCTGTCGTGTCGATGAGGCCTTCACACAGGGGATGATCTAGTTGACACAATCTCTGCTGACACTTCATGGCTGCGTTGTCGTCGTGTCTATGCACAGGTCCTCCATCTGATCTGGATACGGCCCGGATCCAGCTGACTACGGTAATCCTTGGAATAACAATGAAAAAGACTAATATTAGCGTAGATGGCATTCATCTTCTAATGTAACTAGTACATCTGGTGTTATAGGAACAGTTCCTGGTTCCGGCTGACCTAATTTATGCAGCCTAACAATCCTTTAACAGGTGTGAAAAGTTAAATTGATAATGTGTTATGTGTATGTCAGGTTAAAGAGATGCGTTTTTAGTCTAGATCTAAACTGACAGAGTCTGTCTGATTCCCGAACAATATTAGAAAGATTGTTCCAGAGTTTAGGTGCAAAATAGGAGAAGGATCTAGCACCTGCGGTAAAATGGACTCATATGAGGTATGCATACTGTATGGGACGTCCCCTATAGAAACTGACCAGTACATATATCTCCCAAATGCAGCGTTAAAATGGTTTCATATTAAAAATGGGGTCATTATGAAAATAAAGCGCTACAAAGTGCTGTAGTAAAATATTTTCTTATAAGGTGTACATATAGTATGGGACGTTCCGTTTAAGAACTCACCATTAATCTCTTCTTCTCATAAGATATGGTTTCTTTATAGTCCTCTAAATCGAGTAATGTCCCATTTCTTGAAAACGCTGCAGTAAAATGGTTTCATATGAGGAGTGCATATAGTATGGGACGTCCCATATAAGAACTGACAAATCATTTCTTGTACTTATTAAAAATGGGGTCTTTATAGTCCGCAAAATTTTATAATGTCCCATTTCTTGAAAATGCTGCAGTAAAATGGTTTCATATGAGGAGTGCATATAGTATGGGACGTCCCATATAAGAACTGACCATTCATTTTGTGTACTTATTAGAAATTAGGTCTTTATAGCTCTCTAAAATGTATTACTGTCCCGTATCTCAAAAATGCTGCAGTAAAATGGTTTCATATGAGGTGTGCATGTAGTATGGGATGTCCTATATAAGAACTGACCATTAATTTCTTGTACTTATTAGAAATGGTGTCTTTATACCCCTCTAAATCGAATAATGTCCCATTTATGGAAATGCTGCAGTAAAATGGTTTCATATGAGGTGTGCATGTAGTATGGGATGTCCTATATAAGAACTGACCATTAATTTCTTGTACTTATTAGAAATTAGGTCTTTATAGCTCTTTAAAATGTATTAATGTCCCATATCTCAAAAATGCTGTAGTAAAATGGTTTCATATGAGGTGTGCATATAGTATGGGATGTCCTCTATAATAACTGACCATTAATTTCTAGTACTTATTAGAAATGGTGTCTTTATACCCCTCTAAATGTATTAATGTCCCATATCTCAAAAATGCTGCAGTAAAATGGTTTCATATGAGGTGTGAATATAGTATGGGATGTCCTCTATAAGAACTGACCATTAATTTCTAGTACTTATTAGAAATGGTGTCTTTATACCCCTCTAGATGTATTAATGTCCCATATCTCAAAAACGCTGCAGTAATATGGTTTCATATGAGGTGTGCTTATAGTATGGGGTGTCCCATATAAGAACTGACCACTCATTTCGTGTACTTATTAGAAATTAGGTCTTTATAGCTCTTTAAAATGTATTAATGTCCCATATCTCAAAAATGCTGCAGTAAAATGGTTTTATATGAGGTTGTGCATATAGTATGGGATGTCCTGTATAAGAACTGACCATTAATTTCAAGTCAAGTCAAGTCAAGTCAAGTAAGTTTTATTGTCAATTCTTCCACATGTACAGTACATACATACAGAGAATTGAAATTGCGTTACTCTCAGACCCTTGGTGCATACAGTTAACATTAAACACTGACAGTAGACATTCAAATACAGATAAATACAGTTTAACCATATGTACATACAAACTATACAGATATACAAATGAGGACAATTGTAGAACAATAAAAAAATAATAAAAAAGAGATAAAGTGACATAAGGCACATGGCAGATAGAGTGCAAACCAGTTAAATAAAACAAAACAAAACTGTGCAGATGTGAGTAGTAAGAAAAGAACAGTCTTATTATCAGACTGCCAGAAGAGGTAGATTATAGACAATGCTGGATGAGGTAGAGATCATTCCAGTGCTGCTCAAAGTGACTGGTGCGGGGGTAGTGTCAGAGTTCAGTGTTGCGTGGGGTAAAAGAGGGGAGGGGGGGCAAGGACGGGAGGGAGTTCAGCTTCCTGACAGCCTGATGGATGAAGCTGTCCTTCAGTCTGCTGGTCCTCGCCTGGAGACTCCGCAGTCTCCTCCCTGATGGCAGCAGACTGAAGAAGCTGTGTGTCGGTGGGTGGGATCACCTGCAATGCTGAGGGCTTTGCGGGTGAGACGGGTGCTGTAGATGTCCTGAGGGAGGGAGAGAGACACCAACGATCTTCTCAGCTGCTCTCACTATCCGCTGAAGGACTTGCGGCAGGACGCGCTGCAGGCGCCCATACCACACAGTGATGCAGCTAGTCAGGATGCTTCGATGGTGCCTCTGTAGAAAGTGCACATGATGGGGCCGGGGCTCTGGCTCTTCTGAGTTTGCGGAGGAAGTAGAGACGTTGCTGTGCTTTCTTGGCCAGTGCTGCAGTGTTGTTAGTCCAGGAGAGGTCCTCTGTGATGTGCACACCCAGAAACTTGGTGCTGCTCGCTCTCTCCACAGTCGCACCGTTGATGGTCAGAGGAGCATCAATTTCTAGTACTTATTAGAAATGGTGTCTTTATAGTCCTCTAAATCGAATAATGTCCCATTTATGGAAAACGCTGCAGTAAAATGGTTTCATATGAGGTGTGCATGTAGTATGGGATGTCCTATATAAGAACTGACCATTCATTTCTAGTACTTATTAGAAATGGTGTCTTTATACCCCTCTAAATGTATTAATGTCCCATATCTCAAAAATGCTGCAGTAAAATGGTTTCATATGAGGTGTGAATATAGTATGGGATTTCCTCTATAAGAACTGACCATTAATTTCTAGTACTTATTAGAAATGGTGTCTTTATACCCCTCTAAATGTATTAATGTCCCATATCTCAAAAACGCTGCAGTAATATGGTTTCATATGAGGTGTGCTTATAGTATGGGGTGTCCCATATAAGAACTGACCATTCATTTCGTGTACTTATTAGAAATTAGGTCTTTATAGCTCTCTAAAATGTATTAATGTCCCATATCTCAAAAATGCTGCAGTAAAATGGTTTCATATGAGGTTTGCATGTAGTATGGGATGTCCCATATAAGAACTGACCATTCATTTCTTGTACTTATTAGAAATGGTGTCTTTATAGCTCTCTAAAGTGTAGTAATGTCCCATATCTCAGAAACGCTGCAGTAAAATGGTTTCATATGAGGTGTGCATGTAGTATGGGATGTCCCATATAAGAACTGACCAATCATTTCTTGTACTTATTAGAAATGGGGTCTTTATAGCTCTCTAAATTGTAGTAATGTCCCATATCTTGAAAACGCTGCAGTAAAATGGTTTCATATGAGGTGTGCATATAGTATGGGATGTCTTCTATAAGAACTGACCATTAATTTCGTGTACTTATTAGAAATGGTGTCTTTATACCCCTCTAAATTTAATAATGTCCCATTTATGGAAAACGCTGCAGTAATATGGTTTCATATGAGGTGTGCATATAGTATGGGACGTCCTATATAAGAACTGACCATTCATTTCTAGTACTTATTAGAAATGGTGTCTTTATACCCCTCTAAATTGATTAATGTCCCATATCTCTTTTTCTATGAATCCTGCAGATTTGAAATGTAGAAAAATATAGTAATACAGAACCGTCAAAGACACCAATAAATAACACAAATATTAAAGCAGATATACAAAAAAAAAAATCGCGAAAAATTTCCTTATATTTCAGTTCTGGGCGTCCAGAAGAAAAGCCCTCTAAAAGCGCGTCCCCTTTGTGTTGTTCCTGTGATTACCGTAGTCATTGTAATACACGCGCAAAATAATTTCAATCGCGGCTGGCTTGACCGTGTTTTTCTGAACGGCGGCTGGCTTGACCGCGGTGTAACGAGTGGTTCTTTGTTTTGGAACGCTTCGCTTGCATTGTTCTGAAAAACTATTTTCATAGAGCCCAATTTTAACTGTTAATTACAGAAATATCAAAGCGTTTTATCAATACACTAACTAAGAGTCCTCTAAATTTTGTTATTTGCCCAAAACTGCTGTAATTTATTTATCTTTGACGTTCTAAATCAGGGCAGTGGCGGATGCAGAACGTGACAGATGGGTGGGCCTGGATTAAATCGAGGTGGGCCTGAATCTATGGGTGTTCCGAAATCAAGGCTGGGTTTCCCGATAACGTTGTCTCTTAGCGCGCTACGAAGACTCTTAAGGTTAACTTAACTGATGTATTCTGTGCGTCAGATGCCATGTCACGTAATGTTAAAACTGCTTCTGATTAATTATCCACCCGCACATATAGTTTTGTCTGATTTGATAACCGGACCCGACCCGCACCGATCGTCACATTCAGGGTTCGTATGGACATAAAAAAAAAACTGAAAAGTCATGGAATTTTAAAATAGCAATTTCCAAGCCTTTGTCGATTTGAAAAATAAATAAACCCAGAACGTTTTTGAAAAGTCATCATGGAAATCTATTTCACAATCCTCTGTATAATATAATTGTTTAATTATATCCTGAATTTCAGTGGGTATTGAGCATATCGCATTACTCATTCCCACAGCTTTCAACTCTAAAATGAGGGAAATTACTGCAAAAAAAAATATTCAATATAGCATATATAGATTAGATGAGTAAATGAATTCACACAAACCATCAGATCAAATCAGTCACTGAAAACAGCGTGAGTGATTCAGCACCGAGTCTCTCTTTGACCGTCTCTCAGGCCCGGTTCTACAGGGTGCTAAGCACTCAAATAAAATCAAAAGCACCCTCAGTTGAAGCAGTAATTATGGCATTTTATTACAGATTTGGCAAACTATCCAGCGCGTTTTGGTTTGCGCTCTGGAGATCAGTTTCTATTTCAGCGTGTTTTGCAGGTTGAGCATTGTATCAAATCTCTGACATATCTATTCTTCTTGATATCAAAAGGTTTAAATGATTAAGATAGAATCCACTTACCACTTAAATTGCCGGGTTTTGTTCAGGTGTTCCGCATTTTCTTATTAGGTGATGTGCTAATAAGAGATTATCTGTACAGAGAACTTCATTAATTATAACACGAGTTTGAAGAGATCACGATGAACTAAGATGAATGACTGCCTTTAGTTAGATTAGCGAGTCGTGATGGCAAATGAGTCGGTAATGAGCATTTTTCCAAAATTATGATTTTTATTTTCACATTCTGCATTAAAATACCTTCAAATGATATATGATTGGTTGGAATCGAAGAGACAAATGACTGAGCAAATGATGAGTTTGAAGGCGATAGAGTCATAGAGGAATCTGAAAAATATCGAGTTTATGTTTTCTGAAGATTACAAAGAAAATCATCAAGTAACTTGAATATTTTCCTCCATTTCTTTTCTTTAAAATAATTACTATATAATTGTTAATATAACTATTTTTTGCTAATAAAAATAGCAAATAGAGTTTAATCAAGAGCAACGAAGTTATTCCTTTCTTTTAATGTTTAATTAACACTGAAACAACACGTTTTGCCAATACATAATATATATATGAGTTTATATCTCGAAATTCTGAGAAAAATACGCATTTGCTAGAAAACCGATCATAATTGCGAGATATAGTAATTCTGAAAAAAGTCAGACTTGTGAGTTTATATCGACTTTATATCTAGCAATTGCACAGTTTATATCACACAGAAAAAGAAAATCAGAAATTGTGAGATAAAAAGTCACAATAACATTTTTTATTTTTAATCAGTATGAAACGAGCTTCCATACTATTACCTAATGCACGGATTAAATATAATATTACACATCAGACTTAACCCCTGTCTGTAGATGAGGTTGGGTAGCAGGTTCCCCAGAGCTGACAGATCCGACGGTGCAATTAAGTGTAGCAGTGATCGCGATTAGCCATAGGCAGATCTGCTTGCGGTTAGCATCAGTGGAGGTCGCCGGTTCGGAGTTAATCTCCGCCATTCTTAGAGCCAGCGGTTGTTCCATTACGATCCACAGATTGGTCCTCCAAATAATTATTAATCTCAATACGAGGTTTTTAACAAAATGAGTGATGAGTAACTTGTGGCCATACTAAGAAAATACAAGATATCACTTAGCGAACGTTATAACCGCTGGTTGTTCGCATATAGATGGTTCGATTACAATAGAGCGTGATTGATGTTGCATTGACCAATGAAAACGCCACCAACACACTTACATTTTAAAGTTATCAGGCTTACTTATAATTTTACTGTTTTAACATAACATGTTATAGATGAAATACACCACATAAAGTAGTATCCATGTTTAACAATACAGAGTAGTGTTTTATTTTATTTTTATTTCTGATTGGGCGGCCAGCTGTCAATGTGGGCGGGCCCAGGCCCGTCAGGCCCACAGCTCGCCTGAATCAGGGTTCCTGAAAATCTTACCCATGAGGGCAATGCGCTGCAGAGTTTAGCTCCAAGCCTAAACAAACTCGCCTACCTGGGATTTTCTAATGATCCTGAAGACATTGATTAGCATGCTCAGTGTGGTTGCCACCTTCAGCTAGGCAAAATAAGGGACACCCATTCACGACCCCCAAATATTAAATAAAATAAAATAAATATATAAACAAGCTCAAGTATGTAAACTTCCAACAGAACATATTAATATTGTTATTTTAAATTTGATTATTTATAACTATTAATTATTATTAGTCTTTTTTTGACAATTCTGAAGCTGTTACATGGATGGGATGAATTTTTATTAATTTAATTATTTATATTAATTTGCTCAAATTAGGGCTACATTTATTGTCCCATTTTCATCTAAATAATTTAGCATTAAAAATGTAATGTTAAAATTTAAAATTGTATTATGTATATATTTATGATAAATATAAATTAATAAATAGGGTCTAACTTTAATTATAATCCATTAATTAATCTGTCTAATAACGTCTAAAAATATAATATCTATGTCTACCAACCTCTGATAATCTGATAATTTTAATAAAACAATAGCCCTATACCTTGAAGCACAGATGTTGTCTGTCACTTTATGGTTCACCCCCCCAAAAAAACTATATCATAATATACCCAGGTTGTTCTAAACAGGTTGCATACAGTTCTTTCTTCTGTTAAACACAAAAGATGGTACTTTGAATAACTCCGTCGCTATGAAAACAAATACACCAAAATGCCAGTGATAGTGGTCAGTAACGAAGTAGCTTTACTTGAGTAACTTTTACTTTTACTTCACTACATTCCAAAGCATAAGATCGTACTTTTTACTTCATTTCATTAAATATTTCTTTACTCCTTATAATAAATACATTACGTGTTCAGAGAAGCAGTAATGGTGTATGATTCACGAACAAACTGATTATTTTCAATGAAGCTGTTAAATCGTTTCGCAAATTGCAACAAATGATTCATTCACAAATGGGAATGATCCGATTGGATCCGAGTAGAGAGCGCCTTTCTGAAGATTCCGCTCCGCTCACTCAACCCAAAATGCCCTTTGGTAATTTGCTAGTTCCATAATCTGTGGAATAGGCTAATCAATAGTTTGTCTAAGCTAATGTTTCTAAAATCAAATTCTAAAATCCTGTGAAGATTGACAGACGTCTTAATAGACCGCATTTCCCCTTAGTTTTGGTCTATTTTAATTTTAGAACGTGTGTTTATTTATTTACGCCAGGAAATAATTATTTGTTAAGTGCATTTCATCTTGTGTGTGCTTTCATGGGCCTGATAAGCAAGGTATATTTTGTGAAATTCTATATGTGCATTTCATCTTGAGTGCGTGTTTTGAATGTTCTGTTGCACAATAACTGAAGTTGTGTGTTTTCATGGAAAAGTATAGGCTATTTTTTCAGTTATTAATTTTTTTACAAAGGTTTGCCAAGTGGCTTCAAAAACAAGACACGTTTTTAAATTAATAATTTTAATTTAATACATTTAAATTAATAAAATTCTACAAGCTGAACCTCACCCTGAAACATAACCGGTACTTATCGGACTACTGCTTTAATTGATACATTTATTCAATAAAATTTCATTATAAACAGGAAAAAAGAAATAATGTCAGAGCATGATCTGAGCGGAATTTGTTTTTTGGAGCATGAGGGGAACATTAGCGGAGCGTTTGCTTTGGCCGAGAGCGACTGAGCGGAGCGCATGCCCACAAAGCAGAATATTGAGCTGAGCGCCACACCGCTCCAAGTATACCCATCTCGGCACGCATCCGTTTGTCCTAGCTGTTGAGTTAACTTTCATTTTAGACACAACCAACTAAACCAACTAAATGTAAACCTTGTGTGTTTTGGCCGTATTAGCTTAAATGATAACTTAGTTCAGTAATCGGGCGCTCTTTGACAGGGTTTTAGTGTGTGTGCTTCTGGTGTATGCGCTCAGAAAAAGCGGACGTCAGACCAGCGCGCGAATGAAACGTATAACCGGCTAGGCTTGTGCGCAAATAATGTACTTTTGCGATCGCAAATAACAAGTGCAGTGTCCTGTCAGAATAACTCTACCACTGTATGTCGTGTTGCACACTATATAGAGACGGAGGCGCCAGAACTGCAACTGAAAGAATGTCCGCTGTAGCACGATACTACGATATTTCTTCAAAAGCATATCATGGAGATATTTTTATCGTCAACGATCAAAAATCGTCATATCGCACACCCCTACCCCAGGTATTTATTCAATACAGTGGCAAAATTAACAAAAAATAAAACATCAACTGGTATTGACATTTCCCAACAGCACAGCAGTAATGACTTTATTAACTATTTTACTTCCAAAATCAATACTATTAGAGATCAAACTGTAACCATGCAGCTACCAGCTGCAGTATCACATCAAATTGTGCACTATAGATCCCCTGAGGAACAATTCCACTCATTCTCTACCATAGGAGAGGAAGAATTTTATAAACTTGTTAAATCAGCTAAACCAACAACATCTACAGTATGTTAGACACTATTCCATCTAAACTACTAAAAGAGGTGCTTCCAGAAGTCATAGATCCTCTTTTGGCTATCATTAATTCATCATTGTCATTAGGGTATATGTCCCCAAAACCTTTAAATTGGCTGTTATTAAGCCTCTCATTAAAAAAACACAACTTGACCCCAAAGATCTAGTTAATTACAGACCGATCTTGAATCTCCCTTTTCTGTCAAAGATACTAGAAAAGGTAGCATCCATCCTCACAATTATGTTCCTTCTTGGAGAAGAATGATATCTGTGAGGATTTCCAGTCAGGATTTAGACCGTCTCATAGTACTGAGACTGCTCTCATTAGATTGACCTGCTCTTATCATCTGATTGTGGTTGTATCTCTCTATTAGTGCTCCTGGATCTTAACGCTGCGTTCGACACTATCGATCACAACATTCTTTTGAATAGACTTGAAAACTCTGTTGGGATTAGTGGAAGTGCATTAGCATGGTTCAAATCGTTCTTATCTGACCACCATCATTTCGTAGCAGTGAATGAAGAGTAGTGATCGACCGATATTGATTTTTTATAACCGATACTTTATACGTTTATGTACCCGATAACCGATATTCAGAACCGATATTTATTTACTGTTATAAAGTAAATAAATAGAGTGAAGTAGGCTTGCCGCATGATGGTTATACTGGTGTTAAGCCGCAACACTGTTACATCACTTGCTCACCATGGCACCGTCCCCCACGGCCCCACCGTCCTTTAGATTGTTTTTATAGTAATACAAATAAATTCGTTCAGATAGAGGACACTAAAATTAAAACTGAACGCGGCTGCTAAATGCAACGCACCGAACAAACGAACGAGAGTCTTGCATCACAGCAGTCTAGGTCTGCATTGCTGAGGCTGTCCCGACCAGATTTCTTACTCCGCGGGATTTCTTACTCCCTTGAAGGACGTGCAATTCTCTTTCCTTTTTTTGTATTATGCTTATCCTATCATTTTAAATGACAGACTGTGTCGAATTTATTTATTTTTTCTCTGCTGCACTTTTCACTGTGTTAACAACAAGATGTTAAATGAATTTAGTGTTTTGACAAGACTAATAAAATAGCTATTAGGCTAAACCTACATTTTGTCCCTATTGTGTTGTAGGCTGAATGTTAGCATAAACGAATTATATCCTGACAAAACAAATTATAATAGGGATTACAATTTTTGTATAACTTTTTTCCTCTCTGTGAAACTTTATTCCGTGTTGGCAGCAAAATGTTATTGACATTTATCAGTCAATAAATTCAAGACTCTTGAATAAAATAAATACACTTTTGTGCAGACTAAACTTTTATTTGTTAGCCTAGCTCTCTTTCTTTCAGCAGAAATGTAAACAAACAGAATATATCGTGGGAGTGGGTGTGTGCGGAATACAACCTAAAATATTCCCGCGCAGACCTCTACATCACAGATCAGATTTCATTTATCACGTGAAGAGAGATGACTGACAAGAAGAGTGAGGTGACACAGACAAGACGATGCGGAAGAGTTTCGAAACCATATGTAAAAGCACCCGTTTTAAGCCTGTTGACTTCTGAGTCTGACATTAATCTAGGTCAAGGAGAAAACTCACCAAGATCTACCAAGTGAAAAGTAAATAAATGATAAAATACACATTAAATAAATAATTAAAAAGGCTTGTTGTGATGTATCTTTATGTTGCATTAATTTAATAATAATAAATAAAATAGTATTTTATTATTATTCACTATTCACGTCGCTGTATTCAACTATATACTGAGCTGTATTCAAGCAGAAATATGATGTTATAGTGATCTAGAGCGCACATACACGGTTCGTTTGCGCATCATTTATAATGGACATAACGCGCGCCTAATGCACGATAATGTCACTGTAATCAGCTTTACCTTGATTACAAAACTTGCCCATCCAAACTTGTGTGTACTAGTGTGACACTGGCTTCTTTTATCCAGCGAGTGCAGTAGGCCTAGTTTGTGTATCATGTTCTCATACAGCGGCTTTGAGCCACCGTTCAGTCTGTATTCACACAGCGTGATGAGAACCGTATTTCTCATCCTAAACACAGAATACGTAGAAAGGTGGTACTGTTATTTATTTATAGGCTATATCTTTTTTTACATTACTTAACATACGAGTCATAATATTAGTGAATGTATTATATTTTAGTTGTATCTCTTGCCCCCCTGGTTGAGAAACACAGACCTAAAGCATGAGCGATCTATTAGCCTACCCCTGATCTAAGTGATAATGTTTAAAAAAAAAAAAACATTAGTTTCTCATTTATTTGGTTCCACAGTATTTGCTGTTTTTTATTTTAAACACTGCTTGACACCGAATTTGCTGCTGATATTAAAGTCAAAGTAAAACGCGCATGGCGCTTACAGGCTATTTAAAACCTATAAGGAAAAGAGGGAAAACTCAAACAAAATATGAAGAGCTCTTTTCCAAAACGCGATAAACGCCAAGTAAAAAAAAACTTTGCATTTATAATCGACAATATTGTTGTTTCATTTAACAATCATTGTTTAACATGTTCAGACTGAGCCAACAGACCATTTTAACAGGATAAATTGAATATTAACAAAATGTATGGGTCTAGGTAAAAAAATGTCATTTTCATGAAAACTATTAAAATGGATTTATAGCGTTTTGGAAAAGAGCTCTTCATTTATTGTTCTAATCAAGCCGGACAGCTTTCTAATTTCTGGAATAATCAATCTATGAACTAATTCATACTCCTCCAAGAAGAAACAAGTAGTTCACACCAAACTTTGTCTGCGTGATGCCAAAACATTGAGGAACTTAAATTGCGAACGGCTTGTGGATAGCTTGAAAGGTGTTGAAATGGTGATTTATTAGAGAGTAAAAAAAGATAGCATTAATTTTCATATATCTTTAAAGTGCAGTTTCCAAACTCTTCAAAACCTTTAATTTACAGAGAAAGAGTCATTCTGAGGAAACATGCTTAGTTAAAAAAAAATTATCATGCTCAGGGACAACAACAAAAAATTAAAACTATCACTGTTAATATGTAAAAGGTTATTACTGTAATACCAAGGATGACCACAATAAATAAGCATAACCTTAATCCTTAAGAAATACATTATCTGTTTCTCTGTGTATTAGAATGAAAAACAATGCATTTAATCAGTTGAAATGTTCTGCACTGTCAATATACTTTATTGTAGTGAATTAATTGTATTAATTATTGTATTAATTAGACTTATTGTAGAGCCAATAGAGAATTAAAAACGTTTTTTTTATTTTAATCTTTAAGGAAAAATAATAATCTATATATTCTAACTTGTTTCACTTATAGGATAAGGAATATTTTAAGTATGTCCCTTTACTGCTCAGTTCAGTTAAACAGAATAAGAAGCATAAAAATAAGTTATGTATTTTACTGGTAATATAGTTGTATATTATTGTTTCACAAATGCTTATAGATTATTTTAAATGGTTATAGATCATAACATTTTTGGCAACTGTTGTAATTTATAGGGCACTGACAACTTAATTTGATAACACTAAATAATAACTGCACGCTATGAGTCATTAGGTAAGCTTTGGTAAATAGTCAGTTCATCCTATATAAAGCATTATCCCAACATTAAGAGTTATTAGTAAGCCGTTTATAAATACAGCTATAAATGCCTGGTTCTTTATTTATAAGCATATATATTACAAAGCAGATTTAAAGGCTCCGTTATCTTCCTAAGAGTAAAAAAATAAGCAAACACAACACAGAGGGACACAGAACTCAGAAATATGTATTTCAAGATGCAAAAAAATGATACTGTAAAACTGTACAATTTAATTTAATTTATTTATTTTCAATGAAATTGTCAAGGTTTATTTGTCATCTTTTTATCAAGTGTAGAGTTGTACCGTTTCATTTTTTTGCATTTCTAAATGTACATTTAAATAGTTTATTAATAATTTACTTACAATTTCTAAATTATCTTATGAACCACTGTTATTTAATCATAATGCTCATGTTAATTCAAAGTGCATTAACTAATGTTAACAGACACAATTTTACATTTAAATAATGTATTAGTTTAGTACTTAATATGAACTGACATTAATAAATGCTAACAAGCTCCAGGGCAACCAAAAAATGAAATGCATCACACTTTACAGGACTCAGATGAAGACTGTAATACCAAGGATGACCACTTGATGGAGTCAGAGGATCTTTTAAAAATAATGCATGAAATCAGTTAATATGTCTTGTACTGCCAGTATAGGTTTAAATGTTTATTGTAGAAACGCTTATAGAGCATTCATTTTTTTTATCTTTAAAAGAAAAATCATTATGTTTGATATAATCCTTCCATCTCACTGATAGGATAAGGCATATTTTAAGCCTGACACTTTACTGCTCAACTCAATTTATTAGAATAAGAAACAAATACATGAAATAGGCTATTATGTATTTTACTGGTAATATATTTTATATAATTATTTCACAAGTGCTTATAGATTATTTAAATATATTTTTTAAATGGTTAAAGATCAGAAAATCAGTTGGTAAAAATGTACATTAAATTATCTTAGGTTGACATTAGTTAATGCATAAACTAACAATTAACAATATATGTTTTCAGCATTTATTAATCTTTTTAATGTTAGTCAGTAAAAATAGTCATGTTCATATTAATTCACAGTACATCGACTACATAAACTAAGTATGAACAATATATTTTTTACTTTATTTATTTGTGTTAGTAAAAATGAATCATGTTAATTCATGGAAAAGTAAATTGTTACAAAATGCTTATAAATCATTAAAAGGTTTGGTAACACTATAATAATGTATCATTTGTTAATATTAGTAAATGCATTAACTAAGGTGACCTAACAATGAAAAATATATTTTCACAGCATTTATTAATGTTTTGTTGATGTTAATCAAAATGTTCATGTTAATTCACAGTGCATTCACTAATGTTAACAGATACAACTTTAAATGTAATAATGTTTAAGTTTAGATTATTAACTAACATTAATAATTGTTCATGTTAATTAATATAGTTAATGTTAATAACTGAAACCTTTTCGAAAGTGTTACTAAAGTTTTATATGTTGTTCTGTGTGTGTGTTTCACAGACTTGATGGTTTGGATTAACCCTTTAATTGCTGTATCCCTTAAAACCAGACTGCCAGAGGGTTACTGTAAATGCATGTGAGAGAGAGAGAGAGAGAAAGAGAGAGATAGCATCTGTTTAAACAGTGTGTGTTTCACAGAGTTGATGGTTTGGATTAACCCTTTAATTGCCGTGTCCCTTAAAACCAGACTGCTAAAGGGCTACTGTAAATGCATGTGCCCGCTGGGCACCGCTTTCCTGATGCCACCGGGGTGGCGTTTGCATCGGCTTGGGCCCGCCATCGCTGCTTGCAGCTATATTAGTCTTTTTCTTTCTTATTCCGAGGTCACCGTAGCCACCCGATCCGGTCTTTATCCAGCCCAGATGATCACTGCAGTCAACAGATCCAGTCCGTATCCAGTTTAGATAGTGGATCATCACCTAGAGATGACCTCTACAGCTCTGAATGTCAGCGGAGACCAGGACACCTAAATGAGCCCCAGAGACAGATCTCCAGTGAGGACATCGTCACCTAGACAGCCATCGGGAATCTGACTTTGCTGCAGTTGGAACAAACTACTGGTTCGTCGATGCAGAGGGGAACTGCCCCCCCCGACTGAGCCTGGTTTCTCCCAAGGTTTTTTCTCCGTTCTGTCACCGATGGAGTTTTGGTTCCTTGCTGTTGGTTGCTTAGTTGGGGACACTTCATTTCCAGTGATATCACCGAATTGATTGAACAGATACTATTTAAACTGAACTGAGCTGAGCTGGACGATGACATCACTGAATTCAATAATGAAATGCCTTTAACTCAAAAATTTTCCTATTTTGATATTGTGCAGTTGCTTTGACAAAATTTGTATTGTTAAAAGTGCAATATAAATAAAGGTGACCTGACTTGACTAATGAATGTATAGAAAATGGTCTAAACCAGGGGTGTCAAACTCATTTTCACTGAGGGCCACTTCAACATTATGGCTGCCATCAAAGGGCTAGTTTTAACTGTAAGACTGTACAAACGTTACCACTCTTTAACATATTGTTAAATAACTGCCTCTTTATTTTATTATTAGCTACTTATTTAAGTTACAAATATTGTATATGCATTAGCTGATCATTTATCAGGTTAAGAAATCCACATTATTCCACAAATCAAAGTAAACAACAAGGACAAATATCATCAAACACAAATCATTACATAAACTTTGTTAAAAACGTTTTTGTAAAATTTTTGCTACAATAAATAATTGTGCGCTGCTAAAAACGTGTGACAGATATGGCATTTAAGATAAAACAAATAAGCCCGGTCTCATGAAAATCGATATCAATAGCACAATTTTCTGTTTCTATTTGGAGAAATGGACTTTGGCGTTGTAATGAAGAGGCAGCAGACAGAGAAGATATCAAAAGGGAGGCAGGGTCAAAAGGGCAGGCAGCAAACGGTCAGAGTCGTGAGAACAGTCCAGGTAACAAACAGGGAAAATATACTTGGGGTAAACGCTCAGAAATGTCAGACGGGGCTAAACAAGACTTTGCGGTGAGTGCAAGGAAGTGTGCTGCTTATATGTGTGTGTGTGAATGAGGTGCAGGTGTGGTGAGACAATCAGGGTTAATGAGTGATTGGTGACAGCTGTGTGATTGGTGCAATGGTGGATGGGAATGTGTGTGTCGTAAGTGCAGTGAATGATGGGAGTTGTAGTCCATGGGTGATGTGCAGCTGTAGTGTGGTGCAAGAGATGTGGTGAGTGGCAACCAGATTCGTGACAGGCGTGCATATGATACGCACGAATTTGGCGTACATATGATATGCAATCAATGCTTAAAGTAGAAAAAAAGAAGTGGCCATACTCAAACCCACTCCCCCACCCATAAATAAATGCAAACTAAAGTACTAAAAAAGTACATTTTAATTTTCATAATTCCAAATGAATGTATTCAGTGCCACAATAAATAAATAAATATTTGTTTGCAATTCAATTCACATTTATTTTTAAAGTGCTTTTCATGATATACTGTTGCAAAGCAGCTTCACAGAACATAAAAATTTCTACATTCAATTTAGTAGTTTTCTCTGCATTAGAGCGGGTTTGAACTAACTGTTTGAATGCATTCACTTTCTGGATCCTTAGACATTACATGAGTTTATTTTCATGTTTATAATGTTTTATTTTACCGAAAAACCCCACACCCCTAATCCTAACTCTCGCGTATCGTATGCACACTAAAGTCAATTTCTGGGTATAAATAGAACGCCAAATAGAAACAGAAACTTGTGGTATTGATACGCACTTTCATAATGTACGATATAAAGTAACATAGGTGTTTTTTTAAGACAAGCATATGCTCTCGCGGGCCATATAAAATGATGCGGCGGACCGGAATAGGCCCACGGGCCTTGAGTTTGACATCCCTGGTCTAAACAAATGTAACGTTTATTTTTCTCACAGATTTTGCTGTTGCACTGTATACATCAATTTTCAATTATTCTTAAAATTTAAAACAAAATGTTAAAATTGTTCTTGAAAAAGGCTTGCAGAAAATATAGTGTTGTGAGAAGAATCATCCTCAATCGTAAATTTGGTAAAACAATTTTCTTTATTTAAAATGTTTCATATCTTAATCCTTATCTTTTTGTTATACTGGGATAAGTTATATCGGGATGTATGCAAACATTTTTGGATGTGGCGCCCCACCTAGAAAATTTGCCACCAGCCGCCACTGCTTACAAGTACAATTTTAGTTGTATTATTTGTGCCTCCAGGACCAGGGTTGGGAACCACTGATCTAGTCAACTGAAAAACTCAAATTAGGTGTGTCCAACAAATCTGAAATTTAATTGAATTTTTATTTGTCTCAGCATTTAACTTGACATGCAGTGTACAAAGCAAACAGTCAAAATAGCCTACCTAAACCTTATTAGAAAAGAATGGAACATTTCTTTATGATTACAACCACATATTACTTATGATCTGAGTGGATGGTTAAAGGTTAATGACTTCTAGGTACATTTAACAGGCCAATTTATACAATAAAAACATTGCCCTTGAGAATGTAAAATATCCTGCAATTCACTTTAATGAGATTATTTTACTGTGTCTCTAACAAACAGCCATCAATCTAGGAGTGTCTTTGCTGGCTCAGAGACAATAAAGTATAATGTCTTTTTAGTGCAATTGCTCAATAACGTTGGAATCTGAGAAGAAACACACAATGAAACCATCTAAAAAATCAAAAGTATAATGGTTTTTAACAGACATCTATTCACATTCTAATTTAACAATAACAAAACAAAGGGGCTAAGCAGGAATGAAAGATGTTTGTTTTTATACAAATTTATATTTAAGAGTGGTGTCCCATTTGCCAGTTCAGTATTGGTTATTTGCGTTCCAGTCCTCTCCATGCTCAACATCTCAAATAGCTGTGGTTTGAATTCTTGAGAATTCCAATTCCATGTGGAGACATTCAATTTGATTTAATGCACTATAGGACACCAAAAAGACAAAGACTTTATAGTTGTTTCTAATAGTTTTAGGCAAAAAAATCTGTTATATAAACTACTTTTATTTTAAACATGCCCATTGTCTTTATTTTTATCATAAATGAAGCTGACTTACCTTAATAATTTTATTCCTCCTAGAAATGAGTGCGAATACAATTGTGCATAAAACCACCAGCACTCCAGCAATTGTGGGTCCCACAGGGAACCTTAGCACTTTATCTGAGAGAAGAAAATTAAATGTATCTTTTAAAAATGAAAAAATTGAACATGATTGAACAAATTATAAAAGTAAAACAGAGTACTAAAAGTCAAAGTTCAAATAAGGATAAAACAGGACCACAAACCTTCAACTGTAACATTAAAGGTATTGCCCATAATGCCATAAACAGATGAATTTACTTCGCAGATGTACGTTCCTTGATGTACATCGCGCTTAGCTTTTGTGATTGATAACTGAGCGGTAATGCCGTTATTGGTTGTTTTGTAACTGCCAGAGGTCAGATCCAGAACTTCACCATCCTTTTTCCAAGCCACAGTTACAGGTGGGTTGGCACGGACATCACAGGACAGAACAACATCACTTGTTTCTTCAACAAATACTTCCTTAGTGTCATTAAGGTCTGGTGGATCTGTAATATAATGGTGTTCAAAGCTTAAAATAAAACAGTGCCTGACAATTCTGCTTACTATTTTGTTTTGCCAACATCCAAAGTGAAAACCCAAAATGTTTTCACCACACACATATTCATCACAAGAGTCAGACTTATTTTTGAGGAATACTCCAGATTTCAATCCAAGGCCCATTTTAAGTTTTACAGTCAGTCAGTTTAAAACACTTACATTAATAACTCATTTTAAGCATTTTTATTGTTTAAACTGTAAAACTGTTTAGGGGTTTGGAGGCCCATTATCATTGCAATTAAGTTAACAGTGTACATTTAATAAAAATAGATTCCTTGTGGAGTTCATGCTGAATCTGCTGAACGGAAATTAAATGGATCCCAAACCTGCCAGTTGACTCTTCAAAATGTTTTTGTTTACTTATATTCCCCCAAGTATTCTAAACATTAAACTTACACCGGACGTCAAACTCGATGGAGCTGTTCACACTTGCATCACCCTTCAACTGACAGATAAAGACAACTCCGTTGTCCTCTTTAGTGACAGGCTGTACACAAAGACTACTCCGGGACCAGCGGTTTTCTTCTGCCAGGTTCACCCGGGCACCATTTCGGAACCACTGCAATTCATTTTGGTTGGATGGGTCGATACCTTTATCAGTCATACAAGTCAGAGTGACAGTTTTCTCAACCTCTGTCCAAAGCATGTTCCCGGTGGCCAGTGGACATGACTCAACGGTGACTGCTGTTTAGAGAGAATTAACTATTGAGCAATTCGTTCAGGCATAACAAACTCAAACTTTTGCAGTACATGTTAATACCCTGTATATGTCCTATAATAATCCTCTACAGGTTAAAACACTCTTTCTGTTTTGATACTGAACAAAATTTGGTGAAATGTTAGAACAAGCAGTATTTGGATCTCCTTGGAAGCATCTGTCTTTTAAAACACATAGTTATACATTACCTTTTACATGACAGACAAAGCACAGCAGGAGCAGAGAAACACTAACCGACACTTTCATCTTTGTTTGTCTGCCAGATATCCTGAATGACAAAATGACATTTTGACAGAATGACATTTAAAAAACTGAATTCATATTTTGCCATAAATGTTTAAGAAAATAATCTTAAACTCAGAGTTGGTGGGGTCTTAAAGAACACTGAATCCTATTAAATTTCACCGCATGCATACAAAAAAAAGAAGAAGATTTTTTGTTATTATTATTTGTCAGTTTACTCTATGCTTTTAATCATTTCTGGCAGTTGCAAAGTCCTTGAATCATTTGATTTTATTAACAGAATATATGCATTCTTAATTGCATTCTCAGAAATTCAGAGCCCCTTTTGAAAACTGTTAACTTACCAAAGCTTTGTGTGACAGTTCTCTGGAAAATGTCAAATCCAATTGTTGCGTGAAGTCTGGAGCGGCTTGTGTCTTCACACCAATGCTTTATATTATGTCGCTTTACAGCACTTAACAGGAATTGAAATCACCTCCCCTCAACACAGACCTTTTAGTGTTGTGCAAAAATAGGCTGAATAGCTTTTAAGTGTCATCTCAATCTCCCCAGAAGGAATGGGAAGGATGAAAAGAGAGAAATCCAATAAAGATATAGTCTCACAGCCATAAAACATTTGTGATAAGAGAAATGTAATGTTCTATAATGAATGTCAATGCCAAAAGCATTACATATAAAAAATATGTTCCAACCCAAAATGAATCATACATTCCTTTAGTGGTTATGTTATATATCTGTGCTGAGTAATTGTGACACAGGGTAATGATATTAGGGACATGTACAGCAAATAATGATACAGTAATACAAATCTGATAAAAAATAGCTACTATTATCTTAAGTAACGTTATGTACTGTATATAATGGCTTAGCAGTTAACAAACAGAGGGTTGAAACTGAATTAATAGTTGCTACCAAATTACATAATACTTTTTTTATACTGCATGTTGTTGGTTACACATTTTGCCCCAATTTGAACACAAAATATTAATTATGTGGTTTACATAATGGGCGGGCACAGATTATTATCCACCAGGGGGCCAAGTTTGATCTCTGCAAGCTAATGATGCTAATGATCAAATTAAAATTGTAGTGAAAATGTACAGTTATCACAGGCTCAAATAAGAATTTTAACCATGGAAATCAAGGTTTTTGCCTTCAGCTTAATTGATTAAGCCTACAGGCAGCAAAATATGTCTCTCTCTCTCACACACACACACACACACACACACACACACACACACACACACACACACACACACACACACACACACACACACACACACACACACACATATATAAAGACAGAAAATACTAAGATCAAGTGCACTTGCTTGATTTTACACAATACAAGTCTATAGTAATTATACAAGCTCAGTTGAAAAAAGAGCACTTAAGCTCTTATAAGATTGTGTTAAACCAAGTTATTAATCATGATTTGAGAATGATATAAAGAGCATATTCAAAGGAGGCATGAACATGTGGCCGTCTGTACAAAGGGTCACATGATCAGTGTCAATATTTTGCTTGTTTGATTAGTGACCTAGAAATAGTACAGAATCTTTAATACCTTTTCTTTTAGTAACTTTCATTCCTTCTATTCCCCTCCCATTCCACCTTTCAGTCTTCAGCATGTCTCACTGCATATCAGATAATACATGGATAACTTGCACAGGAAAGGCTAAAGGTTGTTTTAATTTACTACCATAGAGATGTAAACACATACTGTATATTACATCACTCACAAATAAAGACTTTTTTTATTTATTTTTTATGTTAGATCCTAACATGTTTTTTTTAAATGCAGCATATTAAATATTTCTGTACATACAATAATTTAACATGTCTTTCTTTCTCTTTCTTTCTTTCTTTCTTTCTCAAAAATACTTAAAGCAGTTTTATTATTAATATTACATCTTATTACATTATGAATCTTTGTTCAGCAACAAATATGTAGTTGTAATAATATTTGAACACACTTTTTTGACTAGTTACAAAAAGTCTAGTTTATTGAATAATCAGCACAAGTTGTGCAAGACTTAGGTTGACAGAGGTTAAGGATTATTGTTTAACCATATGGGCAAGTCAATGATCAAAGGTTGTGTGTGATATGCCAACCATGACTGTTCGTGCTGGAGATCCATGGCAAGCTACCAAGAGGTAATGTGTTTCAAATAGTGATATTTAGGTGGTCTGAATGATTTAGGTCAGTTTGCCAAATATTAAAACACATTATTTACAAGTTAAAGGGATCATAACTCCATATTTACAGGTTAAAGGGACCCAAAGTAAAGCTTTTCCTGCTCATTATGCTGCATAAAGAAAATTGACAACTTAGAAAGCAACGCTCTTGCAAGGTTTCCTCAAAGGAACAGCAATATGTTATTTACACAGGCATTCCTGATAAGTTTATCGCTGCATTTAAGAAGTATGAAAGGCTAACCCGCCCCTTACAGCTCCTCTCAGAGCTGCTGTACTCCATACAGGGAATTATAAAGAGCTTGCTTGTGACCTGCCTCTCATGGGCTCCCTCGGTGACTAAAGGCAGCAGGTTACTTAATCAGTGTCTCAGCGCTATTTGATTTGATTTGTTCTGCCTCCATGGACTGATGACAACATTTTTATAAAAATCACTGCTGCAGATAGGCTGTCTCATTCCTATATTGCTCCTATTCTTTTCCCTGTCCCGCTCTCTCTTCATCCTTTTCTCCTATTTTCTTGCACTCAACGGCTGAATGGATAAAGCTGGGAAGCTCATCTTCCCACAATGGGTACATGGGTACGAGCCTAGACACGCGATGCAGCGCTCGTGACCATCCCTCGGCACCAGGTAATGACCGCATCCAGCAACACACAAGTAGAATGTCATCTTTAAAAAGATGCAAGCTCTACTTGTGTAAGCTCTTTTGGGGACTTTGCTCTTTTGAGCTTAGCGCTCACTGAGGCAGCGTTTGTGGATGAGTCATGTACCCATTGTGGGAAGATGACCATCTGGGAGTTGCGGTCGAGACTCCAGTTCCTGCAAAGGGGCGGAGTCCCAGTGCCGCTGCCTCGTTCCGATCCTCCTCAGAGGGTGGCTGCGAGCGGTGGCACTGGTGATCTGAGGATTACAGTGGTTCAGCACTGATTAAAAAATCAGTGCTGAAGCACGCAGGGGAACAGCCGTGGCAACACAGAAAGGGACTTGTGCAGCCTGTCGTGTGCTCTCTCTCATCGATGACGCTCTCTTACCAGCTGTAAAAACAGCTTTTACACGCTCTTAAAGTGCAGTTTACCAGCCGTGAGAACAGCCTTAGCAGCTCTTTCTGCTCAAAAAAGGCAAAAAAGAGAGGAGCAAAGGAAAAACAGAGAGACTTCGACCCTGCTGCTGTGCTGTACACCCGCACTTTACACACAAAAGAGATCGTCCTGCAGAGACTCTTTTAGACCACTTCCAGCTGAGAACAACTGATCGGCTCCTAAGCAAAAAGCTGAAGATGCACGCACCTGCTGCTCATTATATACCCGCGTTGCGTGGTGAGCAGCTTCTTCATATGATTACATGCCAATGTGCATTGGCTCGTTTTAGTTACACTCAAAGCAGATTGTCCTCTCTAGTGAGATTCCTATTTGACTGAATGGGAGCTTAAGTTACAGGCATAGGCCAAAGGCAAACAGTCAGAACCAGAACTCAGCTGGAAAATCTTTTTTATTTAAAGTTTAAATTGAGTTGCAGCACTTGGAGTACATGAGAGAGACATGGAACAAAGAGAGGACTCACCAGGGGCCCGGACAGGCACAGGACGTGGTAGAGCTTCTCTCTGTATGCCAGAGGAACCCAGCGACGCACACAGCTGCAGCGGAAGAGTTTAGAACAAGGTGCTGTTGCCTCTGTGATTTGTTCATGGCTTGCCAGGGGCACGCAAGCCTCAGGCGTCCCAGCTTTATCCATTCAGCCGTTGAGTGCAAGAAAATAGGAGAAAAGGATGAAGAGAGAGCGGGACAGGGAAAAGAATAGGAGCAATATAGGAATGAGACAGCCTATCTGCAGCAGTGATTTTTATAAAAATGTTGTCATCAGTCCATGGAGGCAGAAACAAGCGCGCTTCCTTCGGGGAACCAACCCCCTAGGAATCCTCACTCCTCCTGCACTCCGCAGCCAGTAGAGCTGCCAGGGGACCATGATGGGCCATCTCAAAGGTGTGCACCATCTGTGTCCTTCAGCGCTCATCCCAATGACCGGATGTTGATAGCTGCATCGGAGGGTGAGTCAGACTTTTCTGGAGATGACGCGTCGGCGCAGTTGCCTCCTTCGGGTACGGTAGCTGTGCCCGATACGGATCCGGAAATGATGGCTATGCAGGGTCGGGCTCGTGTGGAAGACTCCATCGTGTCCTGTGCCCTCGAGGCTGGACGATTGGTTTCTTGGGGTGGCACGAGCTGGTTCTCAGCCCCCCACCCCGGTTCCTTTCTTCCCGGAGGTGCATGAAGAGCTCACCGGTACGTGGAAGGCACCTTTTACTGCTCGAAACCGTGTTGGTGGGCCCTCCTCCCTCACCACCCTTGATGGCGGTGTGGCTAAGGGTTACACGCGCATCCCTCCTGTGGATCGGGTCGAAGTCTCTCTGTTTTTCCTTTGCTCCTCTCTTTTTTGCCTTTTTTGAGCAGAAAGAGCTGCTAAGGCTGTTCTCACGGCTGGTAAACTGCACTTTAAGAGCGTGTAAAAGCTGTTTTTACAGCTGGTAAGAGAGCGTCATCGATGAGAGAGAGCACACGACAGGCAGCACAAGTCCCTTTCTGTGTTGCCACGGCTGTTCCCCTGCGTGCTTCAGCACTGATTTTTTAATCAGTGCTGAACCACTGTAATCCTCAGATCACCAGTGCCACCGCTCGCAGCCACCCTCTAAGAAGGATCGGAACGAGGCAGCGGCACTGGGACTCCGCCCCTTTGCAGGAACTGGAGTCTCGACTGCAACTCCCAGATGGTCATCTTCCCACAATGGGTAAATGGGTAAGAGCCTAGACACGCGATGCAGCGCTCGTGACCGTCCCTCGGCACCAGGTAATGACCGCATCCAGCAACACACAAGTAGAATGTCATCTTTAAAAAGATGCAAGCTCTACTTGTGTAAGCTCTTTTGGGGACTTTGCTCTTTTGAGCTTAGCGCTCACTGAGGCAGCGTTTGTGGATGAGTCATGTACCCATTGTGGGAAGATGACCATCTGGGAGTTGCGGTCGAGACTCCAGTTCCTGCAAAGGGGCGGAGTCCCAGTGCCGCTGCCTCGTTCCGATCCTCCTCAGAGGGTGGCTGCGAGCGGTGGCTCTGGTGATCTGAGGATTACAGTGAGCGCGCTTCCTTCGGGGAACCAACCCCCTAGAAATCCTCACTCCTCCTGCACTCCGCAGCCAGTAGAGCTGCCAGGGGACCATGATGGGCCATCTCAAAGGTGTGCAACATCTGTGTCCTTCAGCGCTCATCCCAATGACCGGATGTTGATAGCTGCATCGGAGGGTGAGTCAGACTTTTCTGGAGATGACGCGTCGGCGCAGTTGCCTCCTTCGGGCACGGTAGCTGCCGATACGGATCCGGAAATGATGGCTATGCAGGGTCGGGCTGGTGTGGAAGACTCCATCGTGTCCTGTGCCCTCGAGGCTGGACGATTGGTTTCTTGGGGTGGCACGAGCTGGTTCTCAGCCCCCCACCCCGGTTCCTTTCTTCCCGGAGGTGCATGAAGAGCTCACCGGTACGTGGAAGGCACCTTTTACTGCTCGAAACCGTGTTGGTGGGCCCTCCTCCCTCACCACCCTTGATGGCGGTGTGGCTAAGGGTTACACGCGCATCCCTCCTGTGGATCGGGCCGTTGCTATGCTGTGCCCTAACTGTGCCCTAACTCCACCTGGCGGGGGGAGCCGTCTCTCCCTTCCCGGAACTGTGGGCACTCGTCGGATCTTATCAGCAGGACTTACCAGGCCTGTGGGAAAGACTCTTCCGCCTTACACACTATGGCATTGTTGCAGGTCCATCAGGCCAAGGCACCGAGGGACCTGCACAAGGGTGGTCATGATCCACAAGTTCTTCAGGAACTTCGTGCCGCGACGGACCTCACACTCCGGGTGACGAAGGTTACATCACCGTCAGTGGGTCGTGCGATGTCCACTTTGGTGATCCAGGAACGCCATCTCTGGCTGTGTCTGGCTGACATGAAGGATACCGACAAAATCAGGTTCCTTAATTCCCCCGGCCTCTCTGGCGACTCGTCGAGAACTTCGCCCAGCAGTTCTCTGCTCTACAGAAGCAGTCTGAGGCAATCAATCACTTCCTGGGCGGTCCGCTGTTGCATCCACTCCGCCGCCGGCAGCACCTAAGCATGCTTGTCACTGAGGGTGACCCCCTCCGGCTGCCCCGCTCCCGCGCCGCAGCAGCCTCCACACAAGCGGCACCATGGAGCCAGTAGTAAGCGGGGTCCCTAGCCTGTCCAGGCCCCCGCCAAGAGGGGTGGCAAAGCCAGGAGCAAGAGGCCCTAGGACGGGCGACCCGGATATGATTGGGACTGTTCTTAAAAAGTATACAAAACTCACACACACAAACACACACACACACACACACACACACACACACACACACACACACTGGAACAGTTCACCGTCCGGTCAAAGGACGCATGCACTATTGAACCTTGTTTTATGACAAACATCTGCTGAATGTAAAAATTAGGTAAAGTTTTTGAAAATAAAATAAATTTACTAACGGAGTCATGTTTACAGAACTGGTGAATGTGACTTCAAGTTGAAATTTAGGATGAGATGAGTCAGATAAATAATGAGATGATACACAAACTTAAATAAATAGAGAAAGTTGTTTATTTTAATAAAAGGCTCTGATGTAGGAAATTGATGTTAAATTTGACTTAATTTAGTATCTAATTTTTTATTTATTTTTCACTCATATATATTTTTACCCCTCTCGTCGCAAACATAAGCTGTAAATGTAAACATTTACGCACACACACACACACACACACACACATATATACACACACACACACACACACACACACACACACAAATAAACAAACACTCAACAAAATAAGATAAGGATGGCGAAAACTGCGGTACACAAATTCAAACAGAAAGAGCTAACAAAGTCATGGAAACATGTAAAACGGTTCTGTTTTCAAAGCGTGAGTTAACGTAATTTTTTATTGTTTATAGTATCTCACGACGGTGTGACGAGGCGTAGAACGGTAGCACCGTTAAAGATGCAACTAAGTAAAAAATATAAACATGTAAGTAGTTTAAAAATATAAACTAGAACGCAGCTCTGATGTGACTTCTCAGTAATAAACAGTTGCGTTTGCTAACAAACTATCTGTATTTATGACGTAAAGCATTGCATTGGCCTGGATGGACAAAGCATTGGCCTGGATGGTATAAAAGTACATGAATCCGTCCCACCTTTTCCCCTAAAAATGACGTAACAACCGCAAGTCATTTACCTAACCGTTGTTTAGAGACATAAGCAAAAGAAAATGCGTATCTATGTACGCGTTGTGAAATGGGTCGCTTTAAGTGTAGGCATAATAGTTATAAAAGTCTGAAGCGTACTAGTTGTAAAGGCAACAGAAAAAAAAACACAAACACCCGCTTTATTACACATGGTTTGTCTTCTGAACGCATGTATCGTAGGCAGACCGGAAAGACGTCCCAAAATAAATGTCATTTATTTAGTCTTAACCAGTGTCATGTAGAGGAGCCGTCATTTAATTGATCGATAAAAACAGTTATTTTGCCATATTTCTTTTGAGAGTTCCGTCCTGTTAGCCCTAATTAAAGAATAACGATATATCGGAAAATTATCAGACAAGTCTGTATATAAAACATCAGATTTAATGTATTCACTTAAAGAATTTGTAAGCTGTTGAATTTTATTTAACTCTTGTGGGTTTATGAATAAGAGGAAAACAATAACTAGGATAAAGAATATAGAGAAAATCTACAGTAAGGTTATAAAATTTATCGGAACGGGTATGTTATTGTGACGAAGAATAATTATTTTGTCTTTTGCATAAACTCCGTCCGTCTCAGCTATCGTTGAAGATTTGTCCGTCTGTCTTTTGGGACAGGTTTTTGATTGAATAAAGTGTTTTCAGGTGTGCAAAATGCAATTTCATAATAAACACCTCTAAAATTGGTAACAGACTATTATCTTTTATATTAAAACTGAATAAAAACGTTAAGTAACACACAATTGTGTAAGACACGACCCGAAATATCACGTTAATGTGTCGTCAAGTCAAGTGTATGTCACTATCTTGACATACACTGACATACACCCTATCTTTATTGTCATCCCGCTACATCTGTGGACATACAGTGGGACGAGATGTCGTGCCACACTGGACCACGGTGCTACATAAATACAGATATACAACACAAATTAAAACAGTATAAACCTATACACAACTAACCTACTGTCAGCTTTGACTATACAGATGCTATATGTATAAAAATGGTTACCTATAAATAAACTAAAAATACAAACTGTACAACTGTGTAGATGACTCAAATACTGTACATGTGCAAAAAGAGAGACATTCAAGCAGCTGGCTGGGGAACAGTGTAGGGTGATTTGCGGTGCACGGGCCTGTAAACATACATATATCATTCGTATATTACAATCAGTCTTTTGTGGGGTTATGTACACACAGTAGTGTGTGAAAGTGTCTAATGCAAGTAGAGGAGAGTGTGTTACAACAGGTGGCTTGTGCAGGCCCACTCACCTGTGAGTAGCAGACTTAAATTGCACAAAAATAAAAGTTTGACAGTTGTTTTCCTGTGATTTCCTGCGATCATCCGTCCTTTTACACACGTTTTGTGCACTATCGATTTTAAAAGCGTCTGATTTATCGTTCATGCGGATTGTGTTTTAAAGTTGTTAAGTCAAATCAATGATTTTATAAGACCTGTTAATTCTTTCTACAGACTTATACTTCAGACGTGTAGATCTTGCAAAAATGGGGTTTGCAACATCGCAAGGCGAAAGAAGCGTATACTTCGTAAAAAGCATTGGTAATACGAGTCTTTCTATATAGGGTATCCGAACGTACGTATAACCAGAAGTCTGACGATTTAGAGATCTGTCGCGTAGCCTATAGACCGTTTTGGATATGGATCCGTGGCAACCATGTTTGTAGTCTGAGGTATATGCTGGGTATTGTAGTTCACTGACCTGAAAGGCCTGCAACATTTGTATCGTGTGTATCTTTGTGAAAACGAAAATATTTGTTAAAATAATTGTTAAAAATGTATAAGAAGAACATGCTTATGGTAAACAGACTTGACGTGTATATGTCGAAATTGACCATCCCGTTGTTGCGTCATTTCGTGAAATAGCATAATGATTTGGTTGTGTGTGTGTGTGTGTGTGTGTGTGTGTGTGTTCTTGAAATCAAATCTTAAGAAAAAAAGTCAGTCAGTCAGTCAGTCCTGGAGAACGCTTGTCGTGTTATACGTTTGCTTCACGACATGTTTCGTTATGTTAGCCAACTCTGCGTGTCTTCATCTAACTGAACGCGTCCAGTATTTTTAAACACTGTTAGGTCACACGTATATTTTCTAGTTTCATCGTAAACTATATGTAGGACTTGAAGTTATTTGGTCGTTCGCACGTCCAGAGTTTTACTGCTGTGCTATAACACATTTTCTGCCGCGGACGCACTTAGTGTTAGAATGGTTCGAAATGGTTCCAGGCTTGTTTTAGGAGCGTAGGCTACACTCGGTCTGTCGATCTAGTTTTACGTGTTATTGTTTACATTTTCTACAGTTAAACAGCTCAATGAGCTCTTCCAGCATCTATAGTTGCGATGATGCATAAATTGAACGCGTTATAGAGTTTCAGCTACAGCTGAACGATAAAACCAAGTTAAGGATGTTGTTGGCAGTTTGTGGGTGGTGCCTGAGAAAGCCGTGTGCGCGCATGAGAGAGTTTGAATGAAAAATGTTTTAGGTTAAAGATGTGATTAACTTACAAACATCTCAAACTAAAAAAATAACCCTATATTCGATATTCATTTTGTTCAACATAATAAAAAAGTCGTGAGAAAGTTTTAATGTTTTTAAAAAGTTTTACACAGTTTCACAATTTATTGTTTAAACTCACAAAAACAAAAAGCATTCCACACCACCCCCGGATCAGATATACCACGCGGGGTTATCCGTCTAAGATCCCCACGTGGGGAGACTAGACAAGGGTGGGGGCTGTACAAACAGGTGTCCATTTTGGGTGGTATTTTATGAGGGTAATAAATCATTTTTATGTGCCACAAAGCAGCCAACTATCTCTCTCATATACAATACAAAGAATCATTTTTGGTATTTATTATAAAAGTGGAATTATTATTCCATGTATATATGGAATGTGTTATTTTTTGCATTTATTTCATATCAAAACTAATATTTTTTTTGATGGGCGATTTGGGTCCCCCAATCTCAACAAATTAGAATATGGTGACGTTATAATCAGCTAATCAACTTAAAACACCTGCAAAGGTTTCCTGAGCTTTCAAAATGGTCTCTCAGTTTGGTTCTCTAGGCTGCACAATCATGGGGAAGACTGTTGATCTGACAGTTGTCCAGAAGACAATCATTGACACCCTTCACAAGGATGGTAAGCCAAAAACATTAATTGCCAAAGAATCTGGCTGTTCACAGAGTGCTGTATCCAAGCATGTTAACAGAAATTTGAGTGGAGGGAAAAAGTGTAGAAGAAAAAGATGCATAACCAACCGAGAGAACCGCAGCCTTATGAGGATTGTCAAGCAAAATTTATTCAAGAATTTGGGTGAACTTCACAAGAATGGACTGAGGCTGGGGTCAAGGCATCAAGAGCCACCACACACAGACGTGCCAAGGAATTTGGCACGTCTTACCTGGGCTAAGGAGAAGAAGAACTGGACTGTTGCCCAGTGGTGCAACTCTCTTTTCAGATGAGAGCAAGTCTTGTATTTCATTTGGAAACCAAGGTCCTAGAGTCTGGAGGAAGGGTGGAGAAGCTAATAGCCCAATTTGCTTGAAGTCCTGTGTTAAGTTTCCACAGTCTGTGATGATTTGGCAGGGGTGTAGCCATCATTTCAAAAGTAAGGGGGGATGGAACGTCTAGTGTTATACCTGTTTTTTTCAGTTAACCCTTGTCTAATTGACAGATTTGATCATACTTTTTTGCTTAAAATGCTTTATGGTTGTATTATTATATATGATTATAAAACAGAAGGAAAGAAAGAGAGAACAAAAAGAAAGAAAGAAAGAAAGAAAGAATGAAAAACAACAGCTTGACACAGGGATAGTACCCTTAAAATGACATCTTTGTACTTTATTTACCCAAAAAAGTTCCATGGTTGTACATTAAGGTACTTATTGGTACTCTAAGGTACTAATGTGCACCTTTTTGAGTATAAGTTAAAAAGATGTCCTTAAAAGGGAGCTATTGTTTACATATTGTATGTTGTATGTACAGTACATGGCACACAGTAATGGATACTTGCACATTCACATTCTACTTTATTCTGTTCTGTTCTATTATATAGTCCATGTTTCAGGAATTAAATAAAAAAAGTAATTCAAAACAAACTATTGCAAAGAAACTATGTATTGAGCTCAACTGACAAACATGTCAAGGTATGTAAGACCCTATATCAATTAAACAACGAGATGAAATAAACATTTAGTGACATTTCCTTTAAGCTTTCTGGCTGGTTTGTTAAAAATAGTAGCTTTTTGACACAGTATTAAAGCTAACACATCTCAATATATAAAGCTACTTAAAACTAAAGTTTAAAAAGTACAAATTAGTCTGATTAATCTATGTTAAAAGATAATATATCTTATCATAGACAATGCTGTAAATAACATGTCCTTACCTCTGAAGCCTCATTAAAACTTTTTCCCTCATTCACTCTCAACTCTGAATTCACTTCTGCCTCTGTTTAAATTAATTAGTGTTTGAAACGTGCATACATAAAATAACAAATTAAGTACACTGCTGGACAATAACCAATCATTTCTATCCTAAATTATTTTTAACACTTTAGTATGGGGAACACATATTCACTATGACTTTTGCCTCAATAAACTCTGCATTTACTGCTTATTAATAGCTTGTAAGGTAGTCGTTGTAGTTGTTAAGTTTAGGTATTAGTTAGGATTATGGGATGCAAAATATGGTCATGAAGAATACCATGCCAAGTTGTTTATTGTACTATGTAATTTTTTTTTATATATTTTACTAATTATGCATTTTTTATGATTGGTCCATATTGTAACGAAGAGGCAGTGTAGTTTGATCCAATTGCAGCTTTATTGATTGACAAGAGGTGGTCAGACAGGCAATGGTCAAAGGTAGTAACAGGAGTAATGAAGGCTAGACAGAATCAGCAACAGGGACAATGCAAAGGTCGGGGCAGGCAGGGTCAAAAGGGCAGGCAGCAATCGGTCAGAGTAAATAGGCAGTCCAGGTAAACACAGGGAATCAGAAAACAGGGGAAACGCTCAGAATGTTAGCCAGGGGAAAACAAGACTTCGCAATGGGTGAGTGTATGTGTGCTGCTTATATGTGAGTGTGAGAATGAGGTGCGGGGAGGTAATCAAGACTAATGAGTGAATGGTGACAGCTGTGTAATTGGTGTAATGGTGGACGGGAATGTGAGTGTGCAGTGCATGATGGAAGATGTAGTCCAAGGGTGAAGTGCAGTTGTGGTGAGTGGCAACCAGATTCATGACAGAGCCCCCCCCCCAAAGAGCGGCTTCCAGACGCTTCACACACACACACGGCACAATCCAGGAGGGCGGTGGAGCGGAGGTGGAACCGGGGGAGGGAATGGAGGGCCAGGTCCATGTGGGGCCAATGAGACAGGAGCCCACCAGGGCAGGGCGGACGAGACAGCAGGGACGTGAAGGGATCTGGCAGGTCGGCGGAGGCGACTCTGGCAGGTCGGCGGAGGCGTGGGGTGACTGGCAGGTCGGCGGAGGCGTGGGGTGACTGGCAGGTCGGCGGAGGCGTGGGACGTGGGGTGACTCTGGCAGGTCGACGGAGACGTGGAGTGACCCTGGTAGGTCGACGGAGACGTGGAGTGACCCTGGCAGGTCGACGGAGACGTGGAGTGACTCTGGCAGGTCGACGGAGATGTGGAGTGACTCTGGCAGATCAGGCACCCACCAGGGCGGAGCAGACGAGACAGACGCCCACCAGGGCGGAGCAGACGAGACAGGCGCCCTCCAGGGCGGAGCAGACGAGACAGGCGCCCTCCAGGGCGGAGTAGACGAGACAGGAGGCCTCCACAACGGAGCAGGTGCCCTCCAGGGCGGAGCAGAGATCCCTGGCCGAGACTGGGAGCTAGAGGAAACGGAGACACAAGAGGCAGAGAGAGCACATTTGGGTTCAGGGACCGAGGCAGGAAGTTTAAGCGGCCATGGTAAATCCGGGGCCTCGGGCAGCCATGATGGATCAGGGGACCTCATGGGCCATGGCGGGTCCGGGGTCTCCGTGAGCAATGGAGGGGAGCTCCCTCCATGAAAGTTCTTGGTGAACTCCACCACCTCGAGGGGGCACTCTGGAAGCGCTGAATCTCGGTGGCGCTCGGGCGGCTCTGACTCTCTTGGGCACTCAGGTGGCTCTGACTCTCTTGGACGCTCGGTAGAACTGGACGGGACCAGCGGAGGCATCGATGAGCTGGACGGGACCAGCGGAGGCATCGATGAGCTGGGCGGGACCAGCGGAGACGAAGGAGAGCTTTGACGGGACCAGCGGCGAAGGCGAGCTGGGCGGGACCAGCGGAGACGAAGGAGAGCTGGGCGGGACCAGCGGCGGCATCGGTGAGCTGGGCGGGACCAGCGGAGGCATCGATGAGCTGGGCGGGACCAGCGGAGGCATCGATGAGCTGGGCGGGACCAGCGGAGGCATCGATGAACTGGGCGGGACCAGCGGAGACGAAGGAGAGCTGGGCGGGACCAGCGGAGACGAAGGAGAGCTGGGCGGGACCAGCGGAGACGAAGGAGAGCTGGGCTCTGGAGCGGACTCTGCGAGCTCCTGGGACGGAGCGGGCTCTGGAGCGGACTCTGCGAGCTCCTGGGACGGAGCGGGCTCTGGAGCGGACTCTGCGAGCTCCTGGGACGGAGCGGGCTCTGGAGCGGACTCAGCGAGCTCCTGGGACGGAGCGGACTCTGCGAGCTCCTGGGACGGAGCGGGCTCTGGAGCGGACTCTGCGAGCTCCTGGGACGGAGCGGGCTCTGGAGCGGACTCTGCGAGCTCCTGGGACGGAGCGGGCTCTGGAGCGGACTCTGCGAGCTCCTGGGACGGAGCGGGCTCTGGAGCGGACTCTGCGAGCTCCTGGGACGGAGCGGGCTCTGGAGCGGAGTTGATCCAATCGAAAATCCAATATATATATCTCCAAGAAGGAAGCAGTGAGAGATAAGGAGACAGTGTTTGGTAATTGCACCGCTAAATCATCATTTCTCCCTCAGACTGTTAATGTGACCACAACAGCCACAGGATGCAGTCCGGCCCTCGCATGTGACACACTCGTCTCTCAGGTAGTCTTAACTGATGATGACTTAAACATGGTTAAAATAAGTATATATGTTGCCCTGCCAACAGACAAGCTCAGTATCCCATTGATGTGTTTGTAAAATACCCTCAAAACACAGTTTTTAAGTGGTTGTATTTCTGTCATTGGCAGGTTTTGTAGTGAGAGATCAAACAAATAACATATTTTTTTATTTTTTGAGCATTTATTATCTCCCACTATTAAAATCTCAACCAACATGCAAAATATCTTAGCCAATATGTATCTTAAAACTACTGTGGTACTGTGGAAGTACCATGGGTTTGTTATGGTATCTGATGTATCTGTTTAACAATTATCATGACCATATTTCCCATATACAGTACAATGGAGTACCACTGTATTAATAGTTTGCTACTTCTTAAATAAAAAACAAAGAATAGCAATATATTTCTTCCTGTAGACCATATTTTGAATATTAAATGTTTGGTATTAAAAATGTATAATATTAAAAAGAACAGTTTATCCAAATATGTAAATCTGCAAAAAAATGTGCTCACCCTCAGGCAAGAAAAATGCACAGATCAAGATGTAAGTGAAAACAGTATAAAACAGTTCCAAACAAATTTGTGGATTTTGATGTAACAAAACAGCAGGGCTGGACTTTCTCACTGGGGGAAGCATTATTATGATTCATGTACACATATTTTGACCAGACGTGATAGTTTTAAGTTAAAATGCCTTAATGACTGGAATTGTAAATTCACAAGACGATCGTCTGGACTTGTGTTTTATCAATTGTTATTCTGACAGCACCCACTGACTGCAGATTTGTTTGTAAATTATGTAATGCTAAATTTCTTCAAATCTGTTTTGATGAAAAAACATACTCATCTACTTCTTGGATGATTTGAATAACATTTTCAGCAAATTATCATTTTTGGATGAACCATTCAGTCGTTTTGGGTGAACCAACCATAATTTTGCACATCTACTGTTTTTTTGTATATATTTTTTTTACATAAAGTTAATATCTATATTATGAACTAATTATCTGTTGTTGATGTCCAGACATTTGGCAGTAAGAACCTTAAGCGTGTGTGGGAGATTCTCCAGAGAAGCATTCTCATACTCTTACTCTTCCTGTAAGTATAACAATGTCTTTTTACAAAAACATTCAGTGGTTGTGCTTTCATCTCTGTGTTGGCCTAGTTTTCTAGAGTATAATTTCAAACATTTCCCACACTTGTGCGGCTCATTCTTCAGGACAATTTTTTGGTTACTGACCAAAATGTTTCTATTAATTTGTTTATAATGTTTAAGAAGTACATTTAAACAGCCTAACCACACAGTCACTGTCACAAGTTTCCCTACTGCTGACAGTACTGATGTCTTTTACTGTCCATCCTTCAATGTTTTAGGCCATGTTTCTGCACCAGCTGCAGGTGTCTTATCTGCAAAACCAGGTACAACCTCTCAGTAAGCTCAAGATGTTGCACTGGACAAAAGGCAGCAAAAGACATGTAAACTAAAAATAATGTATTGTCATGTTTCAGGGCATCATCATGTTTCAGTAAAAAATTATGACAATTTGCACTGTGTCTCACACTAGTGTACTTTAATTTTTAATCTGGAGGTTTGGTTTTAAATGCTTTTATTTTGTACAAAATTGCAAAAAGTCACACTTGTGGTGTTCCCGGTCAAAAATGACCGGACTGCGATCAATTTCTTATAAATCTGTCATTATGCTATATTATCACCAAATATTGGATTTAATCTTTTTGTCAACTTGTTTTCTTTCATTTAGGACTGGTTTTGTGTTTCTATTTGCATCTGATTAATCGTAAGCCTCATTTATCCGAAAGTAGGCACCTCATTTTTGAGTGAAAAAGCATTTTTATGAATAATTTTCACAATATGAGATAAAAATTATGAAAATGTGCACTGTTTCTCACACTAGTGTACTTTAATGATTAATCAGGAAGTTTGCTTTTAAATGCTTTTATTTTGTACAAAATTGCACAAAGTCACACTTGTCAAAATGGCTGGCCATTGAAAGTGAATGGGAAGATCACAAAAGCAGGACCTTTATTTTGAAATGCTTTTATTTTCTGAAAAGGGGTACAAAGTAACACTTATGCCATTCCCTGTTAAATCTGACCATCGTGACAAACAAGAAAGAACACATTACGATTTTTTTACATTATAACATTTCATGGAACAACAAACCAAAACTGTTATATTTCAGTTATATATATCCTGCACACTGACACTGTCAAACAGACAATATCATGGAACAACAAATCTGACCATTGTGACAGAAAAACAAAAACATTGGCATTGCCATATAGAGAACCACATCAACGAACACCTGGTTATTGTTTGAACTCATACAAGTGACTGACACTAGCATTTGTATGTGCCGTGCAACTGGTCATTTTGTGAACTTATTCACATGACTCACAAATAAATTTTGCATGTGCCTTGCAAATGTTTGCCCGACCTGTGTCTGCATCCCATAAACTGGCGACGTTTTCATTTCTGGACTTGTAGAGCCCACACAGAATCAAGAGACCTATGTATGCCTCTATGTCTGTTCGATCTACCTCATTCCAGTTTTCCTTGTACATTTACATTTATGCATTTAGCAGCTTTTATCCAAATCGACTTACAGTGCATTCAGGCTATACATTTTTTGTCAGTATGTGTGTTCCTAGAATCGAACCCACAACCTTTGCGCTGCTAACGCAATGCTCTAACCACTGAGCCACAGGAACACAGTCTTCCCTCCAAATTAGTCATGGATATGACTATGTTTTCAATAGGCTCTGTCAGAAACAGGTTGAAGCATGATTTTATGTCTTCAATGCGGGATGTGGCATATTTTGTCAACCCTGGTGTCATCTTTATGACATTTTCTGTGGATAATCTGCCTTTCTTCTCAGTTGGAGATGATGACCAGGGCAAATTTCCATCCTTCGACCAGAATGTTACATCAACTTCAGCTGGGCCCTCAAAATCAGAAGATTGCTCCTCTTCAGTTGTTGCAAGGTTTTCAGCTTGTTCAGTGATGTTTTCCTCTTCCAATATATCTTGCAATGCATCTTCACTGTAAGATTCATCTTCAGTTGTCTCTTCCTCTATTCCCGCTATACTCCCGCTATTCTCTTGATCAGTAATATGATCAAGAACCTCTTGTAAAGACAGCTTCTTCGCCATTGCGCTGACACGGACTGAATGACAAGCAAGGTGAAGTGAGGCATTTATATGCTCTCTCTCTCTGTGCTAAAGCATTTATTTGTAAACTTTCGTCTACTCTGTGAGAACATGAATGCCTCAAAACCTATTGCCATAATGTTTTGTCTAGAATATGTGATGAGAGAAAATAGGCTAAAGACAAGGCAGTTTGAGCGTGTGTGTGTGATAGCGTGAGTATACATGCATTCACACACGCACAGATCCAAGGCCTTTATGTTTGTAAGCACAACATGCTCCTGAACACTAGTTGTTTCTCTTACTTTCATTCTTCCCATTCACTTTCAATGGCGGACATTTTGACAAGTGTGACTTTGTGCAATTTTGTACAAAATTAAAGCATTTAAAAGAAAACTTCCTGATTAAACATTAAAGCACACTAGTGTGATAAACAGTGCAAATTTTCATAATTTTTAACTCATATTGTGAATATTATTCATAAAAATGCCTTTTCACTCAAAAACGTGGTACCTACTCTCAGATAAATGAGGCCTACGATTAATCAGATGCAAATAGAAACACAAAACCAGTCCTAAATGAAAGAAAACAAGTTGACAAAAGATTGAATCAATATTTGGTGATAATATAGCATAATGACAGATTTATAAGCAATTGATCGGAGTCCGGTCATTTTTGACCGGGAACACCACAAGTGTGACTTTTTGCAATTTTGTACAAAATAAAAGCATTTAAAACCAAACCTCCAGATTAAACATTAAAGTACACTAGTGTGAGAAACAGTGCAAATTTTCATAATTTTTATCTCATATTGTGAATATTATTCATAAAAATGCTTTTTCACTCAAAAAATGAGGTGCCTACTTTCGGATAAATGAGGCCTACGATTAATCAGATGCAAATAGAAACACAAAACCAGTCCTAAATGAAAGAAAACAAGTTGACACAAATATTGAATCCAATATTTGGTGAAAATACAACATAATGACAGATTTATAAGCAATTGATCGAGTCCGGTCATTTTTGACCGAACACCACAAGTGTGACTTTTGCAATTTTGTACAAAATAAAAGCATTTAAAGCCAAACCTCCAGATTAAACATTAAAGTACACTAGTGTGAGAAACAGTGCAAATTTTCATAATTTTTTAGCTCATATTGTGAAAATTATTCATAAAAATGATTTTTTCACTCAAAAATGAGGTGCCTACTGGATAAATGAGGCTTACGATTAATCAGATGCAAATAGAAACACAAAACCAGTCCTAAATGAAAGAAAACAAGTTGACAAAAAGATTGAATCCAATATTTAGTGATAATATAGCATAATGACAGATTTATAAGCAGTTGTTTGGAGTCCGGTCATTTTTGACCGGGAACACCACAAGTGTGACAGGAGTCCGAACACAACCAGAGGGTTAAAGCAGCAGATGACAAAACTGCAGTGTGTACTTAAATTAAACAGAGCAGCATCGTGTGTTATAGTCATCTTTATAGTTAACTAACAATAGCTATGAACATAATATAATGAAAGCTATATTAGAGTCCATGCATGTGCTCTTTAAAGTTAATTCTGATTGGCTGTTGTGTTTTCATCATTCATTTATCAGCTGGATAAAAAAAAGATTCTGAAAGCGATTACAACAAAATCCTTCTTCTGCTTACCTATATATGCTTTAAATTCTTGCTGATCATAAGAGCCTTTTGCACCAGAGGAACATTTTCATAGTTCCTATCAAATATTGGAACATATAACTATTGGACCTATAACCCTGCAAGACCAGATAATTATTTTAATTATAGGGAACTCCTTTTGGGGATACCAAATGATCTCATGTCTCAGAATAGGGACAACCCAGCACAATGGGAAAGACCAGTGAAGTAAGTTTATGTTGATTGGCTGAAGGCATGCCATTTGAAACACTGTAATCGGCCATTTTTTTACATCTGTGTAAACACACAGTTTACTTTCTCCACAAACTAAGACCTGGGGGCTGTTTCATAAAACAAGTTAACCAAATAAGCCAGGCTTATTCAGTTAGTCTGACTTATTGTCAGTTGATATGGTTCAAAATAAGTCAGACTAACTGAAATAAGCCTAGCTTATTTGCTAAACTTGTTTTATGAAACAGGCCCCAGGAATATGGAAAACAGTGAAAGATGGACCAACACCAAAGTCCAGGCACTTCTCAAATTTTATGCTATGGAGGAGATTCAGTGTGGATTTGAAGGTTCTTTTCTCAGTCTTTTTGATATGTAAAACTGCAAGTTGTCTGTTGTAGCAACACTCAAGATTATTTTTTGTAAATTGCCACACATGAGTCGCCAACTACTGGTGTGATGATGTAACCTACAAAATAGTCACCAAAATAATCTGTCAACAAATATATTTGGTGAATTGTGATATAAATAATGAAAACAAATAATCCCACCCCTAGCTGATATTAGTCACAGTTTGAATCATATCATGCCCAGAGATGTCATGGCCTTCAGTAAAGTCGATTTGCCTGAGTGAAATCTTCTCCACAGGTCCAAAGGACTTTGAGTTAACATTGCCTCAGAATCAAACAATACATTTTGCTTGAGATCGACTTCCAGCTCTCGGAAGACTTACTAGCAGCAAACAGCAGAGATAATGTCAGTAATTTAATCTATCACTATGAATTTCTACTCGTTATAGACACCAATTGGCATTTTTCCAGTGAAAGAAAATACTTTGTTTTTTTATTTATTGTGAGGCTGTTTTCTCAAATGTCTAAAATCTATCAGATTTTAAACTTTTCACAATGACAACTGTGAATAGGAAAATGTGAAAAAACATAGATAACAAACTCAATTATTCTGCATAGCTAGTCAATCAATAATGACAAGAGATATGTAGACTTTATGAACATGACTGGTGTGAATAAAATAATGTGTGTGTTTGTCTTTGTCGCCCCCTACAGACTGGTCTACTGCAGCACTGCAGGAGTGGGGCTCTTACATGAAACTGGCTATTCCCAGCACTCTCGTTTTGAGAGGTGGGTCTATGAGATCGGAGGTTTCCTTGCAGTTGTGTAGATGTGTGAAGAGGGGTTCACACATCTGTGTTGTCTTGCATTTCTGATAAACCGTAATAGTCAGAAAAACATTTATTTGAAATGAAATGGATAAAATATTAATTGACTATTTGATTGATTGATTTAGTAAATTATCATATTTTGATACATCAGTCTTTTATGGCCCATGTATGATAGGCTATAGGAGAATACAGAGCTCATACTCACAGTGGAAAAAAACCCCACCTCAGATTTATTCAGAGACTCAAAATGATCAAAGCATCAAAGCAACTGGTGCAATTGCTGATATTTATATGACCAAAAATAAAATACAATTTTAATGTAATGTATATCAATGAGATCTTTTTAACTATAATCAAGTAAACCTAAATTGTTTCAATCCAGTAAGTGTTCATTCTGAAACATTTCTAACAATATGAAAGTTATTCTTACATTTACTTATTAAAATACGTAAGGATTTCACAGCTAAATGACATGTGACGAAGGTAGGCATTTTTACAATTATGGTATACTACAACTGTTATCAATCAGACGACAGAAGACTGTAACAGGTTTTGAACAATTTGAGGCTTTAGACATTTCCATATCAAATATAATACAGTAGGGTTTATAGGGTTAAACTGAATGAGTAGGTGCCATTTTGATCTAAAAACTGGACAAAAAATATTCCTATTGGTCTTCAACCAAAGTCCCTCTGCAATAATGCTAAATACCTGACAGTCAGTTTTTCGTTATCTTTTCTTTTCTTCTTTCTTTTTCTGGTGGAAGTGCACAATGTTTTATGGCTTACAAATAATCTCATTAATTGCCTAACTACATTTGAGATGTGCAATGCCACAATCAGACAGAAATCAGAGACAGCCAACACATTAAATAACATACATTCATCCTTTAATTTTTCACCCTTAATGATTGGCAGGAATGCTGGGAGAGGTGGATCTTGTTGCTTAACATGTGTTGCTGGAGGTAGGGGCCATTACTTGCATGGTAAGAGTGTTATTTAACATTACACTAACAATAAGACACTTATTAAATTGGCTTAATCTGCCATTGCTAGCAGGGTTTGTGTTATTACTGCCAGATGTCAAGTATTTTGAAACAAAAATTATTCAAAATCGTTCTGAAAGTGATTCCAGTAATATCATATTCTGTCATTAGTACCAGTTGTGGTGTGTGGTGTTTTTACTCCAAATTCACATCATAACATCAGTCGAGCATTTTAAATAACTTCCATAAGCATATTATGGGCGAAACTACTTCGCTTGTACATCACTGTTTACTGCTCCGTTTCAGGGGCAGTGACTGTAATACAGCTTATTCACCTGCTGACAGTGATAAATATTGGGACCACAATTCTAATGTAATCATTAACATTAAAGAAACATGGAAACTGACAAACATTAAAATATAATGGCACAAATAGGAAAATAGCTCTCAAAATAGGTGTGTTTTCGCATCCTGCCACTAGAGGTCACACGTACAATGACCAACAAACACATAAAGCTACTAGATTAAAAAAAATTTTTTAGAGGTGGACAAGTACATAACGTCTAGGTTACGTACGTAACCCCCGTTCCCTGATGGAGGGAACGGAGACGTTATGTCGTGACGACATAGGGGATTTACCTGGAAGCCCCGAACATCTCTGACTAAGAGAAAACGCCAATGAAATTGGCTAGTGGATTTTGCATACCTGAGCCACTCCCCGTGCATACGGGTATAAAAGGGCGACAGGTGCATCCACTCATTAGGTTTTACGCTGAGGAGCCGAGACGAGTCCCTGGCAACCAGATTGTGGCATGGGGACATAACGCTCCGCTCCTCCATCAGGGAACGGGGTTACGTCACGTAACCTAGACGTTCCCTCTCTGTCGGTCACTACGAGTTATGTCGTGACGACATAGGGGTCCTATGGAAAGCACCACAAGCTGAACCCCGTCACAACCTTGTGGCATGCAGATGTTCACAAGCGAGTGCGTGACAGACAAATGCCATGCAAGAGGTTGCAACCTTCCTACCGCTCCAGCGCAAATTCGCTAACCTTGGTGCCCACTGGGACCACTAAGTACATCGCTGCTGGAGATAGCCAAGCCGCTGTTCCTTTCCCCACGGAATCGGAAGGGATTTCGACCTTCAGTGAAAGACAGCTTCAGGTCTTTCCTATTTGTTGTTACAGCTTGTCGTAACGGCAGGGAAGCGAGCCTTCCAGAGAAGGGCGCTATGGAGGCCACATCCTGCCCGAAGGGAGGTAACATGTGGAGACACTGATATGGACTGGCCCAGGCTTGGGGCAGTACTACATACGACTGGACTCTGGGGCAGATCCTACCTAGGAGTAGGGAGGGGGCTGCCAGCAGAACCTGACAGAAGCTCTGTCACAGGGAAGACACGGGTTTACAGTGAGGGAAAACTTACCGTGGAAGAATACACATATGGGATTACCCGAAGGGGAATCAGGCCATACGGACACCTAGCCCAGTACAGGGGCTGACCGGAGACCCGGGCGAGCTAACACTAGTACTGGGCCTGGCGTCAGACTGCTCTGCCCAGTCTGACTGCCGGGGGTGCTTGGAGGATTCCACCAGGGTTCACCGTCCGGGGAACTGAACTGGGGGGAAAAAAAGGCGCTCGTATCCCCGGGTGAGGGGGAATGGCGCAGCAAGCGTGACACCGGCCAGTTCTTCCCGCCCATTACTTACCCAACACACGGGAAGAAACTGGCTCAACGCGGAGATTGTAGAATCTTGCGAAGGTGTTCGGTGTCGCCCAGCCCGCAGCTCTGCAGATGTCTGCCAAAGAGGCGCCGTGCACCAACGCATGAGAGGAGGCAACACTCCTGGTGGAGTGAGCCCTCACCCCCAGGGGGCACGGCTCGCCTTGCGACTGGTACGCCAAGGCGACGGCCTTCACTATCCAGTGGGCCAACCTCTGTTTGGAGACAGCCTTCCCTTTCTGCTGCCCTCCGTGGCAGACAAAGAGCTGCTCGGAGCTTATGACGCTCCGGGTGCGGTCCACGTATATGCGCAATGCTCTTACGGGACACAGCAACGCTAAGGCTGGATCTGCCTCCTCCGAGGGCAGTGCTTGCAGGTTCACCACCTGATCGCGGAAGGGCGTGGTCTATTGAGTGGATGCACCTGTCGCCCTTTTATACCCATATGCACGGGGAGTGGCTCAGGTATGCAAAATCCACTAGCCAATTTCATTGGCGTTTTCTCTTATTCAGAGATGTTTGGGGCTTCCAGGTAAATCCCCTATGTCGTCACGACATAACTCGTAGTGACCGACAGATAGGGAACTTCTTTTCTTGAGTAAAAATACAGATACTGTTGGTCAAATATTACTCCATTACAAGTGAATGTTGTAAAGAAAGATTTTTATGTACATTAGCTTTTTTGTTTTGTTAATGTGTTAATGTGAAGTTCTTAGCCATGTATATTACTAATCAAAGATTAAGTTTTTATATATTTACAGTATAGGAAATTTACAAAATATCTTTATGGAATATGATCTTTACTTAATGTCCTAATGATTTTTGGGATAAAAGAAAAACAATAATTTTGACCCATACAATGTATTTTTTGGCTATTGCTACAAATATACCCCAGCGACTTAACTTCAACTTTAATTTATTTGTATAGCACATTTTAACGGAATTGTATTGCCCAAAGTGCTTCACAATTTAAAAGAAAACATATACAAAGATTAAGACAATAAAGTCTATCACAATTAGTAAGAATAAACCACTTAAAATGAACCAACACACAGATGAAAAATACCCTTTATCACACATCGGGGTAGTTCCTCTACAAAAGGTCTCTACGAAAGTCTTTCCTCTCCGAAAGCTAATGCAAAAAGATGAGTTTTCAACTGAGATTTAAAAACTTCTAAGGATGGAGCCTGCCGAATATGAAGTGGAAGACTATTCCACAATTTGGGAGCCACAACCATAAATGCTCTATCACCTTTAGATTTTTTTTGGAACGAGGAACTGCCAGTAACAGTTGATCTGCTGATCTTAGTGTCCTAGCCGATGTATGGTACTCTAAAAGAGTGTTGATATAACTTGGGGACATGTTATGAAGTGCTTTAAAGACCATCAATAAAATCTTAAAATCGATCCTGTACTGAACTGGTAGCCAGTGAAGAGAAGATAATACTGGAGTAATATGATCCCTTTTTTCATGCCTGTCAGAAACCTGGCTGCAGCGTTCTGTACAATTTGCAGACGAGATAGATGTCGCTGACAGATCCCAACATAAAGAGAATTGTAATAATCCAATCTCGAGGTAATAAATGCATGGATAAAAGTCTTTAATACTAAGAATGGGTTTTAACCTGGAGATCATTCTAAGTTGGTAAAACTGCTTTTTACTACCGACTTGATCTGATTGTCAAAGCTGAGAGTTGAGTCGATTATGACACTCAGGTTTCTTACACTGTTTTTTACGATTATTTCTAAAGGAGCAATATTACTGGAGATCATCTCTTTGAATTTTGGTGGACCAAAAATAATTATCTCAGATTTTTTGTCATTAGCTGAAGAAAATTTTTAGACAACCAAATTTTGACCTCTTCTAGACAGAGTAACAGGGACTGTAGCGAGTACTCGTTCCCAACTTTAAGTGGTAAATATATCTGAGTGTCATCAGTGTACATATGATAGGAAATGTCATAGCGACAACATATAGATCCAAGTGGGCACATGTACAATGAAAATAATGTAGGGCCCAGAATAGAACCTTGAGGAAGACCATATTTTAAAGGAACCACAGAAGATGAGTTATTTGCGAAATTAACAAAGAATGTTCTATCATGCAGATATTAATGAAACCATTTTAAAGCTTAAACCTTTGATGCCTACATCACACTCCAAGCGTTTTAAAAGGATCGAGTGATCAACAGTGTCGAATGCAGCACTGAGATCCAGCATAATTAAAACAACCCCCAACCCAGAATCAACTGCCATCCGTAAATCATTCACAATTTTTACCAAAGCGGTCTCTGTACTGTGACCAGCTCTAAATCCAGATTGGAATTGATCCAGAATATCATTTTCAGTAAAAAAGGGGTAATTTAAGAAAGAACAACCTTTTCTAAAACTTTAGATAGACATGGTAATTTAGAGATTGGGCGGAAATTATTCAGCTCTGTAGGGTCAAGACCTGATTTTTTAAGTAAGGGAAAGACCACTGCTTGCTTAAGACAGGGTGGGACAACACCATTAATTAAAGAGCTATATTCACAATAGATAATGTACTAGGGCCCATAAATTCAAACAGATTCTTTAAAAAGTGAGGAGGAATAGGATCTAAAGGAGTATGTGACAGTTTCATATGTTTAACAATGCCCTCCAGAACTGGAAGCGAGACAAGGTCAAAACAATCAAATATACAAGAACTTGACATAGAGGCTGCTTGAACACTATGAGAAGACACAATAACTTCTCTGATTGACTCAATCTTTCTTATAAAAAAGTTCAGAAAATCCTCACAGGTATGTGAAATAGAGTCAATAGGGGACACTATAACTGGGTTTAGCACAGTGTTTATTGTGCTAAACAAAACTTTAGGGCAGTGAGCAGTTCTACTGATTAAATCAGAGAAATATTTTGTTCTAGCAGCTTTAACTGCATACTGATATTTATTAAGAGATTCCTGTAACATTTCAAAGGTAATTTGTCATTTGTCTCTCTTCCATCTACGTTCTGCTTTTCTACATGCTTGTCTGAGAGCACGTGTTTCATTATTAAACCATGGTTGAGACAGGGACTTATGCTTTTTTAGTCTGATTAGAGCAACATCATTAATAATATCCAGACATACCGAATTAAAAACAACAGTCAACTCCTCTGTGTCCAATGAGGGCCCAGAAGCCTCTATAATAGAGGAAACTGGGCTTTTAACATATGCCTCAGCAAAACAATTTGCTGTCGACTCGTTTATAGGATGAAAATAACAATCAGCAGATTGGCTTTTAGATATGGAAGCAGGCAGATCAAAATAAAAAAAAGACAGGTCTATGGTCATATATATAATTATCCTCTGTGACCACTTCACTAATTGACAAGCCCATGGATAAAACCAAATCAAGAGTATGCCCATACCTGTGTGTAGCATCACAAACAAACTGTGTTATATTAAAAGAGTCAATAAGATCAGAGAACTGCTTTCCTAAAAGGATTGACGAGCAACACACATGGATATTAAAGTCCCCAATAATTAAAAGGTTATCGGTTGTCAGAACAATAGAAGAAATAAAGTCAGAAAAGTCATGAATAAAGTCCTTATTATATTTAGGAGGACGATAGATAAGTGCACAATATACAGTGTAGGTTAGTTCTAATTTGATCAACTGTAATTCAAAAGTTTAATATTTTTCCACTGATACAAGGCTACATTTAAATCTGTCCTTAAAGAGCGTGGCCACACCCCCACCTCGACCAGTGACTCTGGGGGTATTTAAAACATTATAGTTCGCAGGCAACAACTCGGTAAGAAGACAGGTATCCACAGGCTCAAGCCAAGTTTCAGTTAGGAACAGGAAATCCAAATCCTTAGATGCCACAAAGTTGCGAAGTATAAATGTTTTATTTCTCACTGACCTCACATTCAGAAGTGCAGCTTTAGCTCCAATGAGGTCCAATGAATGTGTTTGGGCTAATGCTGAATACTTTAGTTACTTTAAATAAGGATGAGCCGTCAGTCCGCTCCACCTGTGAGTCTGTAACAAGAAGAACTTGGAGAAGTTAAGAGTTTGGCCACCATCGATAAAGTAGCTATCCTCAAAGTTAACTGAAGCTCTAATTTCCAACAATGTTGATCGATCATATCTCAGCACGGATGAGGCAGCAAGCGGAGACAATAGCATTATAATCATAAAAACATAAATAATTTCTAAAATGCTCAGGATGCGACGGCTTGCCTTGCAACATGCTGGCGCCATCTTGAACTTCCAACTTCCAGTCTTAAGTCTCCAACTTAAGACTGGTTTTGTGGTCCAGGGTCACATATGTGATTTCATTCAGTTTTCTCTGTTCATAGAATTGCTTATATTAGGCTACTATTTTTATTTCAGCTTTAGCCTATTAACAAAAATATTTTAATAGTTTTAGTTAACTTCAATAACCTTACATCAATGGCAAAACATCCATATAATTTAAGTACAATTTCAATTTTCCAGCTGTTTCAAGCCACGATATTCACATGGGGTGCATTTCCCAAAAGCATCGTTAGCTATGGTCGTTAGTTCCATTGAACTCAACTGATAAGATGGAATTGGGACCGTAGTTGTTTTTGGGAAACGCGCCCAGGAATCTCACAGTACTCTTGGCCACTTTACAGTGAAAAACATATTTCTTGAACTGACACAATGTTAATATACAAACTTTTCAGTGAACTCATTTTATTTGCAGAAACCGACTGCACTTAAATTGTCCAAATGCCATTTGTTTATATATGAATATTTCTAATGTTTAAGTAAAGTGAGCATAAGATTATTGAAAACTATTTTGCTTAAGTCCATGAAGAGAAACCTACTGATTTATGCAAAGTCATTGAAAACATCAATTCAACTCAAATCTCTTGTAGATAACAGCAGCATACACATGTGTGATTAAAATTATCAAAGAGATTCTCACTGCATCAGTAACTACAGTTACTGTCTTTAAATAAATCAACATACAGCATAACATCAATGTGCCTCTGTCCGTGCTTGACTTAAACACAGGCTCTACTCTCCAGCACAATGGTGACCCAAAAAACACAACCGGAAGTTGGCTGTTAGGTTTTACAGTATTTTTTCTTGATTTTACGGCGAAATACCAGCGGCTGTGGTTGCCAGTAATCTACAGTTTTTTTTTTTTACGGTGTATTTCTGTTAAAATTACGTATGTGTCTTTTTTTTTTCATCTCACACATTTAACCCCTTTAATCCCACAGCAAAATTCTTGGTTTTAATTAGCACTTATATGTCCACACTACAGAGTGTTGAAGTAACACTGAAGTTAATGAGAGAATGAAGTGAATAATTAAATGAGGATTGAGCTTTAGTGATGAACACCTGCTGTTAACAAGTAGAATCACCGAAGGAAAGAGAAACGAGCAGAGAAACAAAACTTACAGCCAAAGCCAAAGTTCAAATCAACTGAAATAAAACACGTTCAATCTCTGAAGATCTCAGCAGAGGGTGATTTAACAACTCCACAAACAGCATCACCAACTTCTTATTACAAAACACTTTGACTTTATTTCTGTCATATGTGTACAAAAGCTCTTATTGAGATTTTAGGTGTTGTACTTTCATTTGAAGTCACCACATTGGAGATCAGTGTTTGCATTAGTTGAGCTTTAGTTGGGCCTTGACTTTTTAAAGTTTATTTGGTTGCTTTAATTAACCGTGTTTATTAAGTACAGTTTTTAAAGCAAGAAAAGCCTAAATAATCTATGATCTGGTAAGACTGATGTTTGTGATGTCAAAACCGTCAGGATCTAATCTAATTCATTGATCTTACCCAATGTTTAATCTGTTATTAAATATGTGATATGTTAATACATTTAACTGGCACCACTGATATTACAACAATCAAATGTTGTGAAACAGTTCTAAGCAAAATATGCACAAATAAATGTATTGAACTACGGCAGAACTCAAACACACACAGACATCAACAATCAGCGTATGAACCTCAAAATTGGTGATGATCAAAAATGATACAAAAACCTATAACAAATAAAACATCGGTTCAAGTTTGAACATCACAAAACAGTCTACTGAAAAGTCACAACCAAAACAACATCAAAATAAAAGCAAATCAATAAAATTGTAAGAACATTCAGCTGCATCATTTATTCATGCCGCTATGCATGCTGGGAGTTTTGTACTGGCACCCAGCATGCTTTGCATCATGAATTGTTTTTTTTTCATTATTGATTGTCACCATTGTTGAGGTCTTGATATCTGTGTGTCTAAATGGTGCTATAGCTCTAAAGGTTTTGTGCAGAAAATGTTTTTAAATTCCTTCATCAATTTATGTTGTACAGCAATATTACTCCATAAAAAATTATTTTGATACTAACTGAAATCCGTTAAGCAGAAGATTAGTTGGTGATGACCATCAACAGTTAATCAAAACTACTTAATTATAATTTATTTTAGCTTTTCTTGTCATAACAAATGTGCGTCACAAACACAGTTATAACAGCCAAAATAAAAGTAACATTAAAGAGTCAAGGGTCAAGAGCATGACTAAATCAAACACTGATCACCAAAATGGCGAGATCAAACAAAACATTTACAATAAAATATTAACCTCTGTTAATTCATAGATATGTGACAGAAATGAAGTCAAAATGGTTAGTAATAAGTGAAGCTGGAAATGCTGTTTGTTTAACCACCCTCTGCTGTTTTATTTAAGTTGATTTAATTTAAGGCCGTGGCTGTATATCAGTTGTAGTTTTGTTTCTGATTCTTTCCTTCAGTGATTGTGTTTGTTAACAGCAGCTGTTCATCAGTGTCTGAATTCACTCATATGTTCTCAATAACTCTGTCTTGTGGACTATATAGTGAACTAATGTAGGAACTAGTGAATGAGGGTGTAGAGTGTGGTTTCAGACACAGTCTATGAGTGTCGACTCTGAGGCTACTTTCTTGAAAACAAAGGTTAGATCTATTACAGTTATTCACTGTATATAATAAGGAAACTTACTGTTAATCATTTAACAGGTTTTTACTGTGGCATTTTTACAGCCTTTTACCGTTAAAATCACGATCATTTTTTACAGTGTAGCTGTTGAACAGAAATGGGACAGAAAAAAAAGGACAGAAATGTTGGCAAAGTGAGAACAGGTTAGGCCTATATATTTTGTGTGTAAATTCTACACTTTATATCAGCTTTATATTTGTATAAGCACTTCTGCCATGTTGCACCTTTTTTCTTCCTTCTCATCCTCTTCTTTCTGGCTCATTATTTCTGTTTCCTGTCTAATCTCTCTCTTATATGTTGTTGGTTCATTAATATTCAACATACTATTGGCATATTGAGCAGAAATGTAAATTTAAACAGTACTAGTATCTATTTAGTTCCGAATATCTTCGGTCTAAAAAGTTACTAGTAATAAAAAATTAACTACTAGTTCAAATTCTTATTAACAAGTAAAGTATAATTAAGTACTAGTAACTATTGGAATAAGTACTAGTATCTAATGAAAACATACTAGTATCTAGTGATTAAGTACTAGCATCTATTGAATAAGTACTAGTACTTAACGGAAAAGATACTAGTATCTAAAAAAATAAGTACTAGTAGCATGAAAATAGATACTAGTACAGCTTATAGATTAAATCTTAAAATGGCTTGCCATAATTTGTATGCATTCAAAGGAAGGGCAACACAAATTAATCAACCTATAATACAGCTATTCTTTGTGATTGAGCTGAAGGTCAAATACTGTAACTGGCATTATGTTATCTTCTCTCTTTCATCATTAAAGTATCTATGAGTTATAATGTCACAAGCAGTGTTGGGGGTAATGCATTACAAGTAATGCAAGTTACGTAATCAGATTACTTTTTTCAAGTAACTAGTAAAGTAACGCATTATTTTTTAATTTATAAGAAAATATCTGAGTTATTTTTCCAAAAAAGTCAACAAAAAAGTACTTTTCCAAAAAAAGACAAGTCTCTTGTCCCCATATTGGGAGAAATTGGAAGTTAATTACCAATGCTAATTACCAATGTCTTGGCTGCTGACCTTTGATGATCCACTTCAACCATACTAATAAGCAAAAATGACTTTAGATAAACTAACAATTGTGCTTCATTGTGAGGGATATATATATATATATATATATATATATGCATACGCATGTTTTGAGTTATTTATCAAGTCAATTATTTAAGTCAATTATTTATCGTCTATTTTCTATCTTAAAATCCGATTTTATACACCATCATTTTTGTTTCTATAACGTGTGAATATATCCCCGATCGCATTCTGCAACGAAAATAATCAGAGCGCCTTGTTATCGCAACTGGGAGCTGGAGGCTGACCTCCAGAGAGACGGATCCACGAGCTGCTTGGGAAGCAGGCCCAGCTGAGGAAACAGAAAGCAATGCTGGAAACATCCCAGGCTGACAATCACAAGTCTGGGGTAAGTATGCAGCGTGCTGCTAACACTCCCACCACCTCTACTCCGTGTGTTTCTCTGCACAGGCCCCGTGCACCTGGGACGCGATCTTCCCAGATGTCCTTCACTCCGGCGCCGGGAAACCCAGGACTCTGGGTGCAGCAGCGGAAGACGCAATCCAGGCCCCGGTCGACGACTTCTCCCCCTCCTGTCTTCGACATCTCCTCCTCCTCTCTGCGAAACGGAACGTGACGCTGTGATCATCTGAGACTTAATCGTCCGGCACGTCCGTGCTAGGTTAGCTGAAGGTAAAGTGCACAGATACTGTTTCCCTGGTGCTCGTGTTCTTGATGTTTCTGGGCAGATACCCGCAATCCTGAAGGATGATAAGAGCGTTTCAGCCATTGCAGCTTTTGTGATTCACGCGGGAATCACAAACGACACCAAGAAAATCGTTGACAACCCCAAGCTGCGGCAGATGGAGACACTGAAGAGGGACTACAGGAGCCTGATCGAGACGGTAGGCTGCACATCGCCCGAAACGACAATCATTGTGTCAGGACCTCGACGAGGACACGAAAGGTTCAGTAGACTGTTTGCTTCAAACGAATGGTTGTTGTCATGGTGTAAATGTGGCGGAGGGGAATATGCCACCGCCTTGTGGGGGATACTTTGCACTTAATCTAAGGAAGACTGAGTGAGAAACAGGATCTTAGTCCCCCCACCCAATGCTTTTAGTCTTTGTACAAGTGTGGCTTGTATGTTGTGCCTGTCGTGTTGCAATATGTGCATACTCAAGATGTGACGAGGTGGGCTTCAGGATTCATTTTAGTACACAGCCGCCACCTGAAGTGTGTGTGTGCAGAATCTCAGGGAATAAATGTAACTGTCTGCAAAAACCCACTCTCCTCAGATCTAACAGGACAGGTAAGACGCACCCACTCCTTAGTATAAGTGACTCAAGACAACAAACACTTTTGACTTAACTAATAAAATGTTTATGTAAACTGAATTTAAATTGTTTTCGTGGTTTTCTGTTACAAAAAGAGAAAATCAAATACAGTTCAATCAACACTGAATGACATAAGTGGAAAAATAAAAATTACAAAATCAACAAATTTGTGTCAGTTTCAACAACAAAATGACAATCAGTGTGTTTTTCAACCACACAGTTCCACAGTGTAAATTTACGTTGAAATTTCAAAGTAGGTTCACTTCAATTCTGTTCAAAAAGTTCAAAGTCCAATTCAAAAAAAGAAATCCAGGGGAAAGAAGGAAAAAGTTAGACTCTGTCCATTCTCGTGCTCTGGTATCGAAAAGTTCACGAACGCACACAGAAATCATCAATGAACCCCTTTCCAGGAAAGTTCACTCCTCACAGTTCCATAGTTGTATTATTCAACAGTTCAGTTCTGATTACTCACTGAGAGAAAACAACAGTTTGCTTACCAGTGTTTAAGTAGAAAAAGAGGAAAATAGTGTACATCACCACTCTGAGTTAACGGATGAGATGTTGAATGTCGTCCTGTGGATGGCAGGGTAAAGTGACTTTACTCAATGACTCTCAGCGATTGTCCCCGAGATCCTGACGACGGCAGCTTGATCTCACGAGGCCGCAATCCCAACTGACGGAGGCGTATGAGAAAACGAACAATACACGGCCCTATCCAACGACTCAGCGAATCTTCTTCACACGATCAGTAACAGCACTCACTGCATTTCAAGTTCGTTTGAACAAATGAAACAAAAACTGAATGTAAATACAAAAAAAAAAACGAGAATATTCAACTCCTACGGCGAATCACTTGCTAACTATTAGCAGGCCTGTTTCACAGCTTCGCGTGAAAATATGGAGAAAACTCGTTCTGTTGTGTTCATTAACTGTCTAGTTTGCACGATCAGACACTTTAAAGCAGCATCACGCGGTTCTGATGTCTTTCACGGGTCTAAACGTAATTTTCTTTCATTACACACTACCCGAAGACTAACGCATTCTTCAGCGCATCGCAGCCTTTTTTTCCGTCTGCTTCTCTCGTGCGAACACACAATGGCGGCACCCGTAACACTAGTCAAAATAAAAGTCTCCACATAATAGAATTTGTAGATCCCCTACATAAAGATTTGTAGATCCCCTACATAAAGATCCCCTACATTTGTAGATCCCCTACATAAAGATGTATGTATATATATATATATATATATATATACAGTGGGTACGGAAAGTATTCAGACCCCCTTACATTTTTCACTCTTTGTTTTATTGCCGTCATTTGCTAAAATCATTTAAGTTCATTTTATTTCCTCATTAATGTACACACAGCACCCCATATTGACAGAGAAACACAGAATTGTTGACATTTTTGCAGATGTATTAAAAAAGAAAAACTGAAATATCACATGGTCCTAAGTATTCAGACCCTTTGCTGTGACACTCATATATTTAACTCAGGTGCTGTCCATTTCTTCTGATCATCCTTGAGATGGTTCTACACCTTCATTTGAGTCCAGCTGTGTTTGATTATACTGATTGGACTTGATTAGGAAAGCCACACACCTATCTATATAAGACCTTACAGCTCACAGTGCATGTCAGAGCAAATGAGAAGCATGAGGTCAAAGGAACTGCCCGAAGAGCTCAGAGACAGAATTGTGGCAAGGCACAGATCTGGGCAAGGTTACAAAAAAAATTCTGCTGCACTTAAGGTTCCTAAGAGCACCGTGGCCTCCATAATCCTTAAATGGAAGACGTTTGGGACGACCAGAACCCTTCCTAGAGCTGGCCGTCCGGCCAAACTGAGCTATCGGGGGAGAAGAGCCTTGGTGAGAGAGGTAAAGAAGAACCCAAAGATCACTGTGGCTGAGCTCCAGAGATGCATTCGGGAGATGGGAGAAAGTTGTAGAAAGTCAACCATCACTGCAGCCCTCCACTAGTCGGGGCTTTATGGCAGAGTGGCCCGACGGAAGCCTCTCTTCAGTGCAAGACACATGAAAGCCTGCATGGAGTTTGCTAAAAAACACCTGAAGGACTCCAAGATGGTGACGAATAAGATTCTCTGGTCTGATGAGACCAAGATATAACTTTTTGGCCTTAATTCTAAGCGGTATGTGCGAAGAAAACCAGGCACTGCTCATCACCTGTCCAATACAGTCCCAACAGTGAAGCATGGTAGTGGCAGCATCATGCTGTGGGGGTGTTTTTCAGCTGCAGGGACAGGACGACTGGTTGCAATCGAGGGAAAGATGAATGCGGCCAAGTACAGGGATATCCTGGACGAAAACCTTCTCCAGAGTGCTCAGGACCTCAGACTGGGCCGAAGGTTTACCTTCCAACAAGACAATGACCCTAAGCACACAGCTAAAATAACGAAGGAGTGGCTTCACAACAACTCCGTGACTGTTCTTGAATGGCCCTGACTTAAACCCAATTGAGCATCTCTGGAGAGTGGCTGTCCACCAACGTTTACCATCCAACCTGACAGAACTGGAGAGGATCTGCAAGGAGGAATGGCAGAGGATCCCCAAATCCAGGTGTGAAAAACTTGTTGCATATTTCCCAAAAAGACTCATGGCTGTATTAAATCAAAAGGGTGCTTCTACTAAATACTGAGCAAAGGGTCTGAATACTTAGGACCATGTGATATTTCAGTTTTTCTTTTTTAATAAATCTGCAAAAATGTCAACAATTCTGTGTTTTTCTGTCAATATGGGGTGCTGTGTGTACATTAATGAGGAAAAAATGCATTTTAGCAAATGGCTGCAATATAACAAAGAGTGAAAAATGTAAGGGGGTCTGAATACTTTCCGTACCCACTGTATATTCAACCACTTGAGCTATTTTTCTCCATGTTTGGATATGATGTGACATATGATTTCTAAATGGTAATTTATTCTTTGCTCAATATAGGCATGAAGTACACAGTACCGTTCACTGTGACAAATTAATTATTCACTATGTGAAGAATTATTCACTACTGTAAAACTGCAGAAAAGAGTGAGAAAAAGATAAATCACTACATGGTCTTTCATATTTGTTTGCATGACATCATTTAAAGTTATAGTTTCCCCAAAAATGAAAATTCTGTTATCATTTACTCATGCTCAATTGTTCTAAACCTGTATGTGTTTCTTCATCTGCTGAGCACAAAATATATATTCTTTAAAACATATGGAAAAAATATACTATGGAAGTAGTGCTGGCGGTATACCGGTTCATACCGAATACCGGTGTTTATTTTTCTTACGATATGAATTTTTAAAATACCGCAATACCGGTGTCATTGAAATAACGTTTGAAACGCGACACTGTTAGAGAGGGGTCTCTTTTCACTATTGCATTTTGGTGAGGATACAGCTGTATGTGTTCCTAAGCGTGAAAGTTCCGAAACTGAAGCACTGGTAGAATGTGATGAGAGAGAAGAAGTCATCCACAATATCCACATTGACCGCCACAAATATCCACCATCCGCTGCCATCAGCTCCCGCGTCTCTCACAAACTAAAGTTCTCCGTCGATACAACGGATTCCCTCAACTGCAGGGTTCCCGCCTTCTTAAATTCACTTTTCATCATTTTAAGACCGTAAATACGCTTACATTTCTCAACTAGTGTTATAAATGTCTTGATTTCAGCTTGAATAAGTCTTAAATGAAGGAAAGACGAGGTGCATTCAGTCTGTTGAGGGGGTTGTGATCAAAGCCTGGAGTGGATTAAAGCACATTCCTCTCTCCGCTCTAAGTGTTCTGTAATCACTCCGTTCTGCATCCACTCCGGGTTTTACATTCCCGCTCACGGAGAAACTGCTCTGTGTTCATGCCATTTAAACGTTATCAGGGATTACTGAGGGGAAAGAAACATGTAGCGCACTGTTGTTGTTCTGCGGAACACCAAAAATCATCCCCGCCTCGGCAAACAACATAGTAACGCCACTCGCATCATTCACAGTCGGGTTCTTAGCAGAGAACACCGAGCAGAACTTGAAATTCGGCGCGGGATTGCGGCTATTAATAATAATTATACTCATTCCCACGGGTTCCGACAGAATGCATCACATTTGCACGTGCTTTTGATTCTTGAGAGCTCATAACGCGCTCTTGATTTCTATGCGCCCACAGATCGCGATCAGGAGACAGCTTTTAATAATTATAAGGGGAGTTTGCAAATGTGATATATTGATTTACTACAACTGATCAATAAACAAGTACTGCGTGATTTTGCTCTATATCATCAACGAAAATAGTTCAAAATAAAGTAACAGCTGAGCCGTTGTGCATCTCTAAAAGCACATTTATATGTAAAACATTAATGTCCACATGAATCTATGAATGTTATTGCACTCATGCCACCTCTGAGCCTCATTAAACGTCCGAAAATGTACGTACAAGCCACTTTTGTGTTCTTCTGTGCCAAATTATTGTCGTATTGTACTTATTATATTGTTTTAAATATAAATTTTAAAAAGCTTATAAACATACATTTTTGAATTTGACATAGATGTAAATTATGCCATTGCAAAGGTAAAAATAAAATACCCCTGTAAGTCATTTAAGGAGTCAAATGTCACCTCGTATTCGGAAGGCTAATATTTTTAATTGATCAGAAGGTACTCCTAAATGTTTTTAATTAGGAGGACAAGCGCTCTTAATTACAAGAAGAAAAGCACCGCTCTTAAACTGTGTGTGTGACTGTAGCCGTATGGCTGTGGAATGGGGTTTGACCGAGGAAATATTTTCAGTCAAAATATTTTGTTTTGCTTTAACCCCTGTATTTAGTGTGGACTTTTTCTACAATATTCACTCATCATGACACTAAAATATGCCATTCTAAGTTAATCTACTGCAGTTTTTCCTCAGTAAGTAGAAAATGTGGTTAACACCCGGTCATGCATGGAAAAAATAAATACCGTCATATACCGTGAAACCGGTATAATTTAGAAAAATACCGTGATATAAATTTTTGGTCATACTGCCCAGCTCTATATGGAAGTCAATGGCTACCATCAACTGTTTGGTTACCAACAGTCCTCAAAATATATATATTTTTTTGTGTTCAACATAAGAAAGAAACTTATACAGGTTTGGAACAAGTGGAGGGTGATTAAATTATTAAATAATTTTCATTTCTGGGTGAACTGTCCCTTTAAATAGACAAACAAGACAGAACAATTACTCAACTCTTTAATTTTTACCTGTTTCTTCTTTAATGAATAACTGAGGAAATGGCTGACATCTGCAAACAACCATAATGAACATTTAGCCTATCAACCATCACAAATTATTTTCTTATAAACATCTTAAAGAAAGTCACAAACATATAACCAAGAACCAAAATGGACTCTTGGTAAGTGTAAAATGTGTGCAAAAAGTGACGTTGGTGAGTAAATAAAACTAGTTGGTCAGGGGTCATCAGACACGGTCCTGGATTAGCTCTAACCCTAATCAAACACACCTGAAGCAGCTAATCAATGTCTCACTAGGTCAGTGGCGGCTGCTGATCTTTTAAAGAGGGGAAGCTCATTTTCGGCCTAAATCATAAAAATTGTCCATTTATTTATATGTAAATTCTGCCCTACGTTCCTTTTCAAGAAAATGCTCTGTAACCCTGTCGTACCAACTAGGCGTCTTTTCCAGTGACTTGACCAGTGTCCTCTCAATGGCCAGCAGAGCTAGGCTGCTTAAACGGCCTTGGCCCATTGTGTTACGGGTGTAGGACTTGAGCCGCTTTAAACAGGAGAAGCTCCTTTCTACACCTGCTGTGCAGTTTGCTAGCTGGCTAGTTCAGACTATATGAATTAATGAACAAACGATCTAATATATATATATATATATTTAACTCAACGGAGGAAATGTGGGAATTATGTTAAACTGAAACAATGAATGTGGTGTGAAATTGTGTGAAATATACGATGAAGGTTGCAGCAGTTTGTCTTTCGACTACACATGCAAAATCCGCGATGGGACTGAGTTGGAAATGGAGACACAGAGTGATACGCGTCATAATCTGAAGACCACGCCCACGCCCACACCAACCGTCTCTTTGCATTGAGAAGCTGCCGCCTCCTTGTCATTTATTTATAACAAAAAAAAAAATTGTCTAAAAGCTGATATGTGACAATGTGTATAGCAAACAAGCTAAAAAAACAATAAATACGTTTTTTTATAAGCTGTCGACCCCAAAACGAGCGTTTTAGGACATAAAAGTGGATTAAAAGAGATGACAGACCCTCCAATCATCACGCAGACGCTCGGAGTCCGGGCCAGCCCACTCCTCCATTCATCCCAGAGACGCTGAGCATCCGTGGGCGGGACATAATCGCAGCATTATCCAATGACCGTCTTGTTTCTAAGCACTGAAATAAACTGTTTAAAGCAGCCCCATTGAAGTCAATGGACGCTGGGCTTCAACAGAGTAATGCACTGTACGCTACGGGAATGAATGAGAAGGAAATCGAGTCAGCCGACCTAAGTAGCTGATTCTGAACGAAATTGTTTTCGTTCGAGATGAACGTGTTTAACGCATTTTTAGTCAATAAAATGTTAACATAATAGTACATATATTTGACCATTAATTTTTTGACAATTATAGGGGAAGCTGAGCTTCCCTTGCAGTCTTAAAGAAATTGCGGCTGCACTAGGTATACTTGAAACTTTCCAGGAGGTATGTTAAGGCAAGTCGGAGCTAATCTCTGCAGGACTCTCCAGGATCAAGTTTGGTGACCTCTGCCAGTTGGTGGATATTTGCCTGGTAACTTGTTTTTGTAAGCATAACACAAATCACTATAATTACTGTAGTCTATTGTAGTTATTGTCATAACTCAAGGACTCCATGTAGCAACACACTATAATAAAATAATATGAATAATTTGGCAGAAGGATGAAGTAACATTAATTTTGCTCATCTGAGAATTCCAATGAGCACCTCATTTAACACAATCCCTCCAGCTAATAAAAGCAGCATGAAGGAGACAGCAAGGCCTCGACGAACAACCAGCTGTTTTGTGGTCAAGACTGTGCCAACTGTGACCTTTGTACCAGAAACGTTTATTCCTCCTTCTCCTTTTCTGAGCCCTTCAAGGTCTGTGTTTGCATCTGTCTGGCATGCTTCATTGTGCTGGGACTCCTGCGGTACTTCTGTAGAATAATCAGTCAACATAGGGGAAAGTCTATGATGAAAGAAACAATTTGTGTTCATCATTAAAGTCATCATATACCGTAGACAGAAAGTACAGCCTGTGCAGCCCTTATTTTCCATAGCATAAGATTAATCTTTGGTCTGAGGGGCTTGTACACCTGCTCTGATCAAGGCCTGAGCATAAGGAAATAAAAACTGAAATTAGCATATAAAATAAACTATACAGATGTGGATAAATAAAAATGCCCCACCTCGTGTGTGGCTTTTTTCCAGTCCAGTTTGCAAATGAGGGTGATGAAGAACAAAGATTGTGTGAAGTGTAATAAAATCACAGTTTAATATGGAGCTATTGTTTCAGCTCCGGGAATTAGTTATTAAATATTTAATATGCTCGATTAAGCCCTATTAATATTTCTTTACAGTTTACACCTTATTAAGTGCTTGTCCAGCAATCACTAAAAAGTACATTCTGTTAATCTCAATTAAATCTCGCATTCCCGTGGCCCCAGGTAACGATACACGAGATTAATAATTTCTAGTTTTGAGCTAGGTTGCGTTATCTTTAGGGCAAATAAGGATAAAAATACTTAAAATCACATTCCAGAGACACTTGTTTATAAAATGGAAAAGGTTTATTCGTGATATTGCTATTCTAACATAAATGGATTAACTGATAAGACACAAACATACAAACACACATACAAGAGTTTTGAGGTTAACTGTATGAAAGAATACAATTCTTTCTATTTCATAGCTTAACTGACCAGCAAAGATCACGAACAAATACGTATGTTTTGTTACTGCATTCAGATCATATTTTAACCAGTTCAGTCAGGATTAGGAATTCAGTTTGTACTTGCTTGGATTGGTATAAAGCAGGCTCGAAGTTGGTTCGTTTTCCCGCGTGAGTTCTTTGTTTCGGGCGTCACGTGTTCAGCTCGGGCTCCTTCGGTTGCTCTCGTGTGGAGACTTGAGACGGCCGTGACGCCACCGGAAAGCTCTCCTCCGCAATCGCTTGAATTCGTGGGTCGCTACGGCTTTGGCACAGTCTTAGACCCTCCGATGGTTGGTTTCGCTGTGAGAAGTCCAGCGGGCCGGCTTCCAGGTCAGCCTTGCGCGCTTGAGCGCGTACGAGTTCGGGAGCACCAGAGAGTTGCAAGCGGAAGAGAGCGAAGACGCCGGACGCCTCGCCTTTTCAACTGTCCGGTTTGACGCCGCCCACCGGCGGCTGATCGAATCAGATTGTCCGTATGGGGCGGAGCTCCACCCATGTCCATGGTTTTCTGGGGCCATGCCCACTGTCATCTGATATTTAATTCAACGTGAAAGATAACGTACAGATCTTTTATGTCTGTTGTAAACATACATTAGGATGCCAAAGCTTAACGGTCATCCACATTTCTGACTTACGACACTAGCTTCTTTTAGAGACTAAACATTGCATTTGGCACAACCTACACACTACAGTTTATGCAGTTGAAGGCACAAAGGAAAGTCATCCCACATTTCTTATGTAATTCATATTCAAAATCATTCCATCAAGCCTATGAGGAAAGAGTACATATTAATATCCACATGTTCTTGTGTAGATAATTTTATCATGAAATGGAATAAATGTCAGTAATCTTCTATGTGGATCCATTTCTTTTGTCTGTCTTGATGAAAAGGGAGCGGTCTTGATGAGGGGTGTCTTAAAGTATGCAGACACTGAGGGGTTTTAGAAGAGTTAGCTGATTCTTTAGATGACCTTTCCTTTCTGAAAGTAACCAAATTGTAACGAGTTGAATTTTTCCTGCCGATTTCTACATTCCCCTCTTGCTTGGTGATGTTCCCTGATGGAACATCGTCAGGCACTGGAACAAGAAGCAGGGAGAACAGGCACATACAAGACACAAACATCATTCCTATCACTGACCAAAGCCTGGTGCAGGGTAATTTGGGAAGGAACAGGTTAGAAACTTGAGAAGACATAGGGATGCATTGTTTATCATTATTGACAATTGGGTCATTTTTGACTGTTTTAATTGTCAGGGGCTCGACGAGGCGGTATAGGCATGATCTCAGTCAGGTTGTTCAAATTCTCGGGTTCTCGGTCGGGATTACCACGAAAAAGGCGAGGGACGCCTGACGTGCATTTGTTGAGAGACTCTTGACGACGCTCACCGCTTGTGTAGGAGGAAGGCCAGTGTCAAATTCATAACATATCCTACGATAGTAGAGATACAAAGCGCCGTGTCAGCGGCAGACCAGGACCGAATAATTGGCGGGCGGGCGGAAGGCGGCGATAGCTTCTAGCGCTGTCAGCGGTGTCAATTCAATAAGAGATTTCGATTTCAACCTGACATCCATCGTCGTGAGGTGATACAATGCTAACTCGTCAATATGGAGGATCGCATCCTTCGGGCAGTGATCCATAACGCGTTTGGTTGGGCAAATTAATGCGCCAGTGGTGTCGTGTTAATCGCATGTGAGGGTGGCTGTTCGTGCTGGGGTGTTGACCAGCCATCGATTTCTGATGATTTCGGCTTGCGTTACCTCAACTTGAGAACGTGGTGTTGCTTCGGCAAGGGCAGCTAGTGTCGGGTTTAATGGATTCTAAACCGCAGATGCCCTTGGTATTATCGCGCACGCAGAGTTTACTCGGTAGGGGAGTGAATGTCCTAAGTGAGCGTGCCCATCTTTGAGTTTGGGGCCAGATACAACTGTTCGTTGTTCTCGAATACGCGACTTTAGGAGTTTGGATTTTTACATAGGTTTTCCCTTGCCGTAATCCCACATTCACAACGCCTTTGAGCCGGTAAACATTATTAACGCGATAATGGGCAAACTGAAAAGACAACTAAATCACCTGTTTCCGGGTTTGCGATATGGTGATAGCGCCACCGGAAAGGCGAGATGGGTTTGGATGAGACTAGCGGGGCCCGCAGTGGCCGGGTTACAACGCTTGAACAAGGCTAAGAGGTATCGTGTAGCACAGAATCCTATTCATGGCTACGTTGTCAATCAAGAAACTTACATCGTATCATGTCGCATGATTTTGGCGGGTGGCCTCGATCGGTCGACAACGGTTCTCACAGCGAATTACAACGACTTTACTGACGGAAGTCGATCTCAATTTCAGGACCTGGATTCAAGGTTTGGTTAAGGGGTTCAAAGTGAAAGAGAGGAAAGGAAACACAAAGTGAGACACGAGATAAAGAAACCAAACGATAAAATAAATTTTAAAAATAAAAATTAAAAAAAAAAAAAAAAAAAATTATAAAAAAAAAATTATATGATAAAAATTGAGAGTAACTCCTCTACTAGATTGGTCCTAGCAGTGCGGAGGAGAGAATATGGGTTGTGTCTAAGCATGGTTGCTATATGTTTTCCTAAAATGACAATAATTATGCTTGTGTGGTGCATATGGTTGTCGGTCTGTGTCAGTGGGTCGGATCTTCCCCCTTTTCCTGTCGGTGGTTTGGATTTGCCGGTTGGCATTGGCAACCCATCATGGTGCATCGTGTGCGTGTGTCAGCGTACTCCCCCTCTGGCCGTGAGGTACTACGAGCTGTGGCGCAGTGAGTGGCTCAGGGACATACGTGTGGACACCGTCTTGCAGATGCAGCATGTAGTCGACAGAGTGGAGCTGGCGGAGCTCGGATGATGTGTTATCATGGTTTTGACATGTGATCTGTCATGTTTCGTAGTGACGAATCCGTATGTGAGGGTGAGGAGATCGTCATCAGCGAACTGAGCTGGTATGGTAATGCAGCAGGGCAGGGGTGTGCTCGCCAGTGGCGTGCTGGCGGCGGGTTACTGCTGCCACTGTAGGGTTGGGTGGGAGGGCATGAAAGGTCCAGGACTCTTCATGTGATGCACCTGCTGTGGTGAGGGCATCGTTTTGGTCATTTGAGGGGCTGGAGTTTGGGAGGAAACGTTTAGGATGTCAGACCTGATCTGGTGTTCTCCGGAGGAATGGCAGGTGACTGAGACAGCACTTTCAGGAACTTGGAGTTTCATCAGCAGGTGTTTGTTGGACGCTGCTGTGATTTGGAGTATTGGGTGTTGAGTTAGTGTTTAACTCTGTTGCTGGGTTTTCAGGTGGGGTTTCATGTCCATCTGAAGTTAGGGTGTTTACTGTTCTCTGAGAGCAAGGTGAAGCGGTGCTGTTTTCTGGGGCTGATTTGTTCAGCTTGTCACTGCCGCGCCTGACAGCTAGTCAGGCTGACTCTGGTTCGCCTTCCTTTTCCCACTGATTCTCATGAGACCACTTCTCCCAGTGTCGCCCAGGTGAGCGTTGGCGCCCACGCGGTTCATCCCATCGGTCATACCTCTGTTCAGGTCGAGTGTCAGCGTGTGAGTCTCGCTCTCTGTTGGACGGGAGTGCATTCCATTCTCTGTGTGGTGGCTTAGCGCTGTCTTGGCGTTGGGTGCCCTCTAGAGCCAGTTCATGGTGTTGCGTGTTGAAATCAAGAACTGCTGGGGTTTTGTGCTCTTTCTGAGGCCATCTTTTGTTTGTAGTAGGCCTTTTGCACCAAGTCTCGCAACTGCTGAGTGTTCATCGTCGTGGACATGCGAGAACGCCAAGATGGTGGCTTATGCCAGGATGAAGATTCCTGAGGAAGAGAGTTTTAAAGTTCAGTTCATCTTCCATGTCAGAATCATTGCGAGTTCCAAAATATGCTTGTCTGAGTCGACTATAGTAAGCTTGAGGAGTGTCGTGACGTCCTTGTCTCGTCTCCAGGGCAGCCACTAAGCCTTGATCGGACTCAGGGTCGGCGAACTCTTTAATAAGGGCTTTTCGCAGCCGTTGATAATCAGTCTTTGTGTTAACAGGCTGCCGGTCCAGGAAGCTGCGTACTTCAGGGCTGGATGTCGCTCGAGTAAATAGAGTTTATCTTTGTCCGTAACGTTAGGTCGCATTTCCAGATGGAAATCAATATCTTGCAGATACGCTTGGACCTTTTGGCTGTTTGGCACGCTGGGTTGAATTTGCCAACGTTTCGGGCGAGCTTGTCAAGGTCTTTTAGGTCCAAGCTGTGCAACGATCTGCGGCTGGCTGCAGCAGATTCTTCTGGTTCTGTCGTGATATAAAGTTCTTCAGACGGCGCTGGTGACTGTTTTAACATCACCCCTCTGTCTTATGTTCACGTGTCAGTCCAGGCACAGGTGACTTGGTCCTGCTTGGCAGGTGCGGTTGGTGCACGTCCCTGTCCTTGACGGCTCCTGGCGTAGTTCGTAAGCGTGCTTGAGTTCCTCTTGGAAACTTTCAGACTCCTCTGTGACGTAGTCGAGCTGTTGTGTTAGGCGGCTGATCTCGTTTCTTGATTCAGCCAAATGAGCTTCGAGGGCCTTGATTCTGCTGTTTTGTCCCTGAAGTCAGTCTTTGCCTTCTCTAGTAGCTTCTCTGCATACTGTAGCTTGTCTGCACGATCAGCGAAGTCCTCTTTGAGTTGCTGCATTTCGTGGCTGGTAGCTTCTAGAGTTTCTTTTAGCCTGTTGATTTCCTCATCGGTGCCTTGCTCCACCTCATCGGTCCCTTCCCGTCGTACCTGAGCTTCACGTTCCAGCTGCTCTATGCGTCGTTGTGCGCTTGTCAGCTCCTGCTGGCGCAGCGGCGATTGTCGCTCAGTTTGAGGGTGGCGATGGAGTGTGTGACTTAAGCTTGAGGTGATCTTGGCTAATTCTTTGTGATTGTAGTTTTGACTTGGGTCTTGTCTCATGATGCTTGTGATGTTGTCATCTAGTTGGTCCTGTGTCTGATGTTGGAGTGCTTCAGCAGCTTTAGGGAGGATGCTGTTTGTTGTAGCACTTAGCCACATTTCCAGTCCTTCCCAGTGACCGACATGTTCTGTTTTGTGAGACATGTTCTGGCGGTGATGGGATCTTGGACCGAACTGACACAGACCTTGGATGGGAAACAAAGCAAAACAAAACACAAACAAAACAGGGGTGTGAATGTGCACAGTGTAGTGTATGCTAGTGTTGAGTGTGATTCTGTTTCTGTGGTCCTCTGTGGTGGGGTGCGTGTAATTTGCAGCTTCTGCAGAAATTGCGCCCACGTGAGGCAGCACTGTTGGGAAACAGAAAGAAAAGCACACTAACAGAATGAGTACACAGGGACAATAACACTAGACCGATCTCTTTTAATAGCAGATTCTCTTCGCTGTTAAGTCTGATTTAGAAGGACGCTTCTAATCAGAGGATTGTAGAGTTTTCTCTTTTGTAATAAGACTGTTATTGCTATTTCAATTTTCTCCTTGATGGAGGAAAATAACAGCAATGACAGTGCTTGTCCCTTAATGGCAGGATTTTACACCGCAACGCTGGTCAGCGTGTTTCGTGTTTAAAAATGTTGCCGATGTCTATCTTCTCATTGCACCTGCTTTAACTGGGAGGGTAGGATTTCACAATAGAGGGTAAATGATAAACAGTTTGAATGTGGTTCTCAAGTTTCATACATATCTGTTCAATTGTGACATTTCGCCTATATTCGTGATCTTCCCCTGGTCAGCTTTAAGCAAACAAGTCAAATTAGAAGTTAGTAACAGGGAGAAAAGAAAAGAGAAATTAAGATTTATTCCCAAGATTTAAAACTAATACGTTGGCACAAGGTGGTGCTGTTGAGTCGCTATGCTAAGGTTACGTTTTATGCTCCAGATTGGTGAGAAATGACTTTGACGGTATGGTGTCACTGTCACTTCTCCAGCACAGCACTAGGGGGAGCACTATCTACTCTCAGGCCTAAGTAAAGAGGACTAATTTTAATTTAATAAAATTATTTTAATTAAATTATTATTAATTTTATTTGAGTTAATCAGATCACCTAAGGAAATGAAGTATGGCCTACAGGGGGCGCCAGACTTGTGTTAAGTCTGAAATTATAATTAAAATTAGACTTTGTGGTTTCTAATTAAAATTTATGATGTTATAATTAAAATTAATAGGATTCACTTAGGATTAGAATTTACAAATGCAATCTGCAATTGAGTTGACAAACCAATATTGTTGCAAAATGTAAACAGGAAGTGTAATTAATTATTAAATGTAATTAGAATTTTGAATTCATAATTAATTATTAAATTAATTTACAGCTTCTAAATCACTAGTTTTGGATTCCCATAATAGTAATTAAAATAATTTCCAAACTTAAGCATTCCTCTCATTGTCATTACATCAAAAAAAGAATTTAATAATAATAATCTGTATCCTACTTGTAAATGAAATTAAAAATTTCTGGCCCTCTTGATAACTTAAGGTTTTATTGTAGTGGTCAAATTATAAGAGTTTATGGTTCATAAATGGATGCTGTTGTTGCTGGAAGCAGGAATTGAAAATTTTATTAAATGAAATTAATTCAAAATTAATTTGTAATCAATTGTGACATTCAATTAACAATTAAAAATTCCTAACAATAGCGCTATCCATTGATGTGTTTGAAAATCATAAAAGCCATTATAATTGAACTAAATCAACCTTACCATATTATCAAAGTAATACTGAATTATCTTCTAATAACCCACCACTTATTAAGCTGGTCCCACAAAAGGTAAAAGACTTTAATCAGCTGTTATATTAAACCAACCTGTGAAATTGTTAACACTGATGATTGGGAAACATTAACACAGCCAACTTAAAACATCGTTAGTCTTTAAATGAGAGAGAAAAGAGAGAGAATTAGTGTTAGCTGTGAACCCCATTTCCCCACACACACTGCATTCAAGCTTTAAATGCTATGTGCTAATCGCTAGCCGTAATGCTACCAGCATGGCTAAAGCTACAATGCTACAGTTTCTTTGTTAGCTTAGCGCTAATGCTATTTACATCGCATAAACTGGTCGCTATGGCGACTCAGTGCCTGTAGGCAGAAGGAAAATGTGCTTCACGCTCAGAGTCAACAAGCATGGTTCAGACTTGAATTTTCTCTAGCACATATAATCTCACTCATTTAGGACGAGATACATTTATCTACGGGTTACTTATAAACCAACAAAGCCTCAGCGGCTATTATGTGAATATCTGTCTGTCTGTTTAGACCGCACATATAACAAAACAAACAATTAAATCGATTTGCAAAATGTCTCCCTTTCTCAAAACGACTGGCCACTCCTTTGAGCGCCGGCTTTGAATTCACTCGTGAAATCAAAATGGGCTGAGAATTACTTAAATAGCTACTTTAATATTCTACAGCGGGAGTCACGTGGCTGGGTTTGCAGTGGAACACGCACTAACAAAAGCATTACCACGAAGGCCTTAAGAGAGGGGCAACAAGGGACACGCTGTTCGCCTCTCATGCGCTTTAGAGCGACTTTTATTAATTATTTACTGCAGTTTAATTTCTTCTCGAACTCGAGTTAACAGTTACACTCTCTTTCATTCAAACTCACTGTGTTTCGCAAACAAGCATGCAATATCACAAATAACTGCTTGTTTCTCTATATTTACTCAATTCTTCCGGATAAAAGTGAGAAATATGTATGTTGTCTGGTTTGATTTTCAGATTTTAGTCTTTAATTGCCCGCTTTTGTCCTCCACCATTTATGTAATAAAATCACAGTTTAATATGGAGCTATTGTTTCAGCTCCGGGAATTAGTTATTAAATATTTAATATGCTCGATTAAGCCCTATTAATATTTCTTTACAGTTTACACCTTATTAAGTGCTTGTCCAGCAATCACTAAAAGTACATTCTGTTAATCTCAATTAAAATCTCGCTTCCATTCCCGTGGCCCCAGGTAGATAAACGAGATTAATAATTTCTAAGTTTGAGCTAGGTTGCGTTATCTTTAGGGCAAATAAGGATAAAAATACTTAAAATCACATTCCAGAGACACTTGTTTATAAATGGAAAAGGTTTATTCGTGATATTGCTATTCTAACATAAATGGATTAACTGATAAGACATAGACATACAAACAACACATACAAGAGTTTTGAGGTTAACTGTATGAAAGAATACAATTCTTTCTATTTCATAGCTTAACTGACCAGCAAAGATCACGAACAAATACGTATGTTTTGTTACTGCATTCAGATCATATTTTAACCAGTTCAGTCAGGATTAGGAATTCAGTTTGTACTTGCTTGGATGGGTTTAAAGCAGGCTCGGAGTTGGTTTCGCTTTCCCGTGAGTTCAGTTCTTTGTCGGTGTCACGTGTTCAGCTCGGCGTTGCTTCTCTGCTGGAGACTTGAGCTGGCTGCGTGGCGTCACCGGGAAAGCTCTCCTCCGCAATCGTTGGATTCGTGGCTGCACGGCTTTGGCACAGTCTTAGACCCTCCGATGGTTGGTTGGTTGAGAGAGTCCAGCGGGCCGGCTTCCAGGTCAGCCTTGCGCGCTTGAGCGCCGAGTTCAGAGTTCGGGAGCACCAGAGAGTTGCAAGAGGGAAGAGAAGAGCGAAGCGCGCCGCTCGCCTTTTCAACTGTCCGGTTTGGACGCCGCCCACCGGCGCTGATCGAATCAGATTGTCCGTATGGGGCGGAGCTCCACCCATGTCCATGGTTTTCTGGGGCCATGCCCACTGTCATCTGATATTTAATTCAACGTGAAAGATAACGACAGATCTTTTATGTCTGTTGTAAACATACATTAGGATGCCAAAGCTTAACGGTCATCCACACATTTCTGACTTACGACACTAGCTTCTTTAGAGACTAAACATTGCAATTTGGGCACAACCTACACACTACAGTTTATGCAGTTGAAGGCACAAAGGAAAGTCATCCCACATTTCTTATGTAATTCATATTCAAAATCATCACATCAAGCCTATGAGGGAAAGAGTACATATTAATATCCATATATTTCTTGGGTAGATAGTTTTAATAATCGTGAGTGGAATAAATGTCAGTAATCCCATATGTGGATCGCATTCCTTTGTCTGTCTTGATGAAAAGGGAGCGGTCTTGTGCTGGATGAGGGGTGTCTTAAAGTATGCAGACACTGAGTCGCCGTGGAAGAGTTAGTGATGGGGGTCAGATGACCTTTCCCTTTCTGAAAGTAACCAAATTCCCCAACGATGTGCTGTTTTTCCATCGCATTTCTCTACAGAAGGCACACACAAAGAACTCAGTCCACAAACCTAGCAATAGAGAACAAGAGGAAATTCATGGAGGTGTTTAGTGTGGCATCTGAGATTAATCCTTCAAATAGTTCAACACTTTCAAGTCATTTACCAATTATGCCCAAGTTGAGAGCAAACATCAAAGAGACTCCAACTGGAAGTCCCACAAAATAATATACTACAATGTTACAAAGAGAACCATGCAGCTGCTTTCCAGCACCCCTAACAATTCCACCTGTAATGCCCTACAGACAGAAAAACAAACCTATCAACTGGATGTTATCAGACATTCTCAATATCTTGAATATCTTAAATAAAAAAATAAAATAGAAAGAACCTGAAATTGAAATATCACACGTTATGCTCTTTAATTTTTTTCTGTTATTAAAACTCACAACATTTTGTTTGATTATAAAAATAAAACATATTTTTGGTAAGATTGAAGAAGAAAATAAGACACTAAACTTAGTTTAGGATGCATTCTGCATGTATTATGCATTTTTTGTTACTAAAAGTATACTATTTTACAGATGATTATGTATTTATTCATTTATTTCATTTTTTTTGTAATGTACAGGAAAGCCACTGTAGACCCCTAACAATTCCACCTGTAATGCCCTACAGACAGAAAAAACAAACCTATCAACTGGATGTTATCAGACATTCTCAATATCTTGAATATCTTAAATAAAAATATACAATAGAAAGAACCTGAAATTGAAATATCACACATTTTATGCTCTTTTATTTTTTTCTGTTATTAAAACTACTATTTTACAGATGATTATGTTTTTATTTATTATTTATTTATTTTGTCATTTAGCAGACGCTTTTATCCAAAGCGACTTACAAATGAGGACATTATAGAAGCAATCAAAACCAACAAAAGAGCAACAACATGCAAGTGCCTGTGAGATTACAAATTGTATTTAAATGTTTAATTTAGATACACTTCCTGACTAAGAAAATGTCAGGCATTTCAGGTGTTTGAGATCGTTTCCTGACCATTTGAGCTCGAGACAGCTGTGCCTTTTGTCTCTATGATAATGGTAAGATCAATGAGTCAGACTGCTGAGAGATTCGACCTTTGTTCTGCAAATGGCTTTGTCCTGGCCAGACGTGGATTCATTAGGTTTATTGCCCTCAGATGCTTGCTTTATTTGATGTTTTGTCTCAACCTCCAAAAGTCCCTCCTCCAATTCTGCCTATAAGATACCCTGTAAAAATTACTTAAGAGGAGATTTCGATGACTACAGCTACCAACAGCTTGGGTTCTCAATAAAGAAATCCTGCTGACGATCCAATCCGAAGTCTCCTGGTCTTCTCTTCTGAGTTTTCTACATTTTAGAAGAAAGCAGTTTACAACATGCCATTACAAGTCCTGGTTAGCCTAACCAGGAAGGTAGGATTTATTTTTTTAGAAGACTAGTATGTAAAATATAGAAAAATTACACTTAGTGTTAGTTTTACAAGAAAACCTAGCAGTTAGAGAATAAATATGCAATTGATAGAGGGTCAAATGTTTGTGTTTTTTTTTTTTATAAAAAGAAGACAGATTAGATAAAATTAATTTAGAATAGAGAGTGCTAGAGTTAGAGGGTCAAATAAAGTTGGAAGAGATGTGTTTTTAGCCGTTTCTTGAAAATGGGTAAGGATTCAGCTGCTTATGTATTTATTTCATTTTTGTTGTAATGTACAGGAAAGCCACTGTAGACCAAAGACAGAAGAGCTATTTAAAATGGGATTTGATTTTGATTTTAAAAATCTAATTCTCTCTCAAGAATAAACAAACAGACAGATAACAATTTGGTCAAAACAAAGAAGAAAAAAAAAAAATCACAAGCCCACCTCAATGGCATCAAATATATGGAAGAAGCTGTACATGACCATGACCTCTGAGAGAGAGAGAGAGAGAGAGAGAGAGAGAGATTGTACATGTAAATGTTATTATGTTAAAATCTTAACAGTACACTAGATTATTTCTTATTCTACTTACTCTTCAGTGGTAAAGACGTATCAGATAATATCACTGTTTATTCCAATAAAGGTTGCGACTATACAAGAAGCAAGTACTAGAAAACAACACCAGAGAAACCAGAAGAGTTTAGCTCCAACCTTAACTAAACACACCTGAACCAGCTAATCAAGGTCTTCAGGGTCATTAGAAATTTCCAGGCAGGTGTTTTGGAGCTGTTTGGAGCTACACTCTGCAGGACTAATGTGCACTAATTTCTGGAAATGTGAGGAATGGTCAATTTCCACTTGAGCACGGTTCGGTGTGATTATGGTCAGACTTCTCAGTACGATAACTAAAGCCACTTTTCCACCATGGTTTCAAACCATTCCAAGTACAGTAAAGAACGTTTCTAATTGCTTGGAAGGATTACAAACCATTACTGGAATTCTCGGCCTCAACAGTAGTCAACCATGCTTCTGGATCTCTAGTGAGGACATAATTGTCCACAACCCAGTGAATATTACATACACGAATTATATAAAACTAAGCCAGTAAATGTAGGCCTATAGCTAAGATAATATTTACCTTTTTATCCACAATTTTCCAAGCCATATGCATTTTAAACAATGTTCTATATCTAGTATAAATCAGTTGTTTTGAATAATGACAGACACCTCCGGTTAGGGAATGTTTCACTCCAAAAAAATAAAACAGATAATTTCAAGTCATAAGGTTGCGCTACAAATAATCATAATCAGTCAGAGTGATACATTGATTCTCCTGATTATATTTTTATTCATGGTATGGTAAAAGCGATTTGTTAAAGCTTTTATAATTTTAAATGTCCTTTTAATGTTTAATGGTTGAAGGGTGAGTAGAATTATGTTATCTCATTGCACCCACTTTCTAAAAATGCTTATTCATTGAGCGAATATTTCGCTGATTGTTTACAATTTAACAAAGTTACTCCCATAATGGGATTGAAGGAAAAAGGTGGATATGCTCCTTCTCCATACAGCTTTCTCCATTTTTTACATACAGTATCATGTTGTCGACAACTGTTGCGTCACCAAGGTAACATACATTCTAATCCTGTTTTAAAAAAGTAATCATGCTGCATACAAGTTTTTAGTTTAGTTGCTTACATACATCCACTGTCACTTCAAAAACTCAAAATCCAGTTGCGAGTGAAAATAAAGTGGTTTATTAAAGCTCACAAAGACTGGCAGTAATCATGAGCACTAATGTGCAACAATAGCTGATCCGGGATAGTGGAGACAGCAGCAAGTAAGATAACCCGGCAGGAGCAGAAGTCCAGGGCGCCTGACTACCGGAACTCCAATCAAGGTGATAAGGTCCTCTTAAGTCAGCAAGAGACACAGGAACAGCAGACAACGCTTGAGACAGACGAGAACAGGGCAAGAGTAACAACAAACTGACAACAGCTACCCCAAACAGAGCGGCAGATATAGGCAGCGAGATGAATATCAGGTGCAGCCGCTCTGATTAGCTCATCAACCCCGGTGGGTTGCTGGGTAACGCTGACAAGCAATCAGCACAGACAACACATAGACAGAATGAACACACAGAGCCATGAACCGTGACAGTACCCCTTCCCCTAAGAGCATCTCCTGATGCTCCCAGGGGAATTTACCTGGCGATTGTAATCATCGATCAGGGACTGATCCAATATGTCCCTCGCAGGAACCCAACTCCTCTCCTCCGGACCGTAACCTTCCCAGTCCACCAAATACTGAAAACCGTGTCCCCTCCGTCTTTAATCCAAAATACGGTTTACCGAATAATTCGGTTCCCCATCTAGGAGTCGCGGCGGTGGGGGAACCGGGGCAGGCGGATTAATGGTAGATTGAAAAACGGGTTTTAATTTGGATACATGAAAGACGGAATAAACCCTTCTGTACGCTGGAGGAAGTTTGAGGCGGACTGCCACTGATCTTGGTGACAGTAAATGGGCCAATGAATTTAAGAGCAAGCTTGTGACAAACGGTGCGGAGTGGAATATTTCTGGATGAAAGCCACACTTTTTGACCTACGACGTAGACAGGAGGCTCAGACCGGTGGCGATCGGCCTTTTGGACAAAGGCGTGGGCAGAGGGGACTGCGACTTCGGTTTAAAGACTCTGTAAAATAGATGGCTGGTAATCTAAACTACACTCAAACAGAGATAGGCCCGTAGCTGACACTGGTAATGAGTTATGTGCGTACTCAACCCAACGAACTGACAACAGCTAACCCAAAAAGAGCGGCAGATATAGGCGCCGAGATGAATATCAGGTGCAGCCGCTCTGATTAGCTCATCAGCATCATTGCTGGGCAACGCTGACAAGCAATCAGCACAGACAACACATAGACAGAATGAACACACAGAGCCATGAACCGTGACATCCACAGGCTAAAGACACTTTGGCAGAAAGTTTGACTTGTTCTGGTTTTCCAGCTCCAAGTGCATTTCCCACCCTCACAGTGGCTGCTGCTACAAATCCCATTGGAAACTGAAAAGTGAGAATAATAAATATTTAAATGACAAGAACATTTATTTTTTAAATTAAATTTCAATTATATGATATATTAAAGATGTGCCAGCAACTGTTACAGATGTTTGACCTCACACAACTCCCTTTCTTACAATGAAAAATGTCCCATAAGCAATTGATGTTTTAGGCTTTTCACTTCGGGTGACTTTGATAAAACACTTAAACATCTTATGATGAATTGTCCAGTGTGCAAAAATTCAATACAAAAATACGGTTTATTGCTGTCACCAACCGATGTGTCTGTTTTACCACCCAGGCAAGATAACAGAATACTATTGCTAATGGAACACGGACTCTAAACATCTAAAAGAAGTGAATGTGAAATTACAAAATTGTGCACGTCTTAGTTTCACAGTTCTGTCAATGGGTTCCAGTTTCAGTTATCGTTTATATAAATGTAATACTAATATCTTGACACATTGACCAGAAAACAACTGATGCTGCCGGGTCTGAGAACACCCTGAAACCAGTATAGGTGTACATTTTTCTAAAAATAAAGAAACATACCATAAATGCAACAGTAGCCAGCTGATACACAACAGACTGGGCTCCAAACTCAGCCACACTGATGATTCCTGCAATGAACAACTATAATGTAGTCATGACACAAACTCAATTTAATCGCATTAAAACACAGATAATTTGCAAACCTGCCAGGAATCCACCAATCTCATATGCCCACCAATGCACACAAAGCATGAGCATGCTGGGAAAAGCCAAGCTATTGAATCGACCCCATTCTTGAAGACAATCACAAGACCAGCCTAATGTGACACAAAAAGAGACGCAACAGATGGAGACCAACAGAAGTGTCTGTAACACTTTAGTTTAAGGACCAATTCTCACTATTAATTATTAGTTGTTTATTAGCATGCATATGCATATTAATGTCTTATTCTGTATGACCATATTCTAGATCCCTTAATCCTACCCATACCAAAACAACTGTCTGTTCCAATAAAAGTACTATCAAACTATTTGTTTTGAAGCATAATTAGGTGTTTTCTGAGGAGTTTTTTTTTTAAGCAAAAATCATGGTTAATAGTTAGTTAATAGAGAAGATTGGTCCCCTAAATAAAGTGTGACCGAATTGTCTATAGATGGCACTTTAGTATAGATATTGATAGTATCAATATAGTAATATATTAAACTGATAGATCAGTAATATATAAAACTGATAGATCAGGAAAGACACTATTTATCAAGGATATCTGCAGCTATCAGCATGCTTCCAGCAACTGATATCACACGACTCATCAGAAACATTTCAATAAACTTTCCTCCACACCATCTTAACGAGTCACATATTGAACAATTTTCTGGTTAAATATTGAAAAGTGAAACAACATACTTTGCACCAGGACATGTTACATATTCTTCTTTTACTGCAAGTCATAGATACTAAGATAGATAGATAGATAGACAGATACTCACCATCCCATGTGTTTTTATGCAGGCCCTTCCATTGAATATAAAAAAAGAGAAGCACAGCCAATGAATACTGGGAAATGGTGTTTGCAGCAGCAGATCCTCTGATAGTTAATAAGAAAGTCCAATTAATCATATTGTTTTTTTAAATAACCGTATAATCTAACCGAGGTTTAAATAAAAAAAAGAAGTTTGCACTTTTCTATAATCCCTCACACTGAATAAAGGCAACACACCAAGACCCTAAATATGATATAATCAAAATGCTTACGCAACACCAAGATCAAGCAGATGAAGGAAGATGTAGTTTATTAAAACATTGAGAACATTTCCTAAGGTTCCTGTGATGACCTGATGCCAAATAATACCCTAAACAAATAAAGAAAAGCAGACTTATCAGCATCATGAACTAGGCTACATAAACAAACAAGGTCAAGCGATAGAAGAAGAAAGAAAGAAAGCAAAAGAAGAAGAAAGAAAGATCTTGAGCAACAGAGCCCTGACCTGATTTTGAAGATACCTTCCCTCCAGCTGAAAGACAAATGCAGCCTGAGGATGGTAACAAAGACAGTGATTAAAGCATAACAGGATGGAAACATAAACTTTATTTTGCTAATTTCATACTTTCACATTGTTACTTACATTTAGTGGAATAGTTCTTTAAAGTTTTATTTTATTTATAATATATTTAAGAAGTTTAATTTAAAGTAATGTGTCACAGGCAGAGCAGGCATGAATATTTTACATAGAGTTATGACAGACTGTTGAGAGACGGGAAGTAATCACACACTGCTAAAGAAACTTCACTGACAGGACTGTAGTTCCATTTGACTGTCACATGACCAAATTATATTAATTAACTGTTTATTTTTGAAAACGGCAATAGCCACAATAAAAGCAACTGTGAGAAAGCTGAAAACTAGTGATAACCTTTTGCATTAAATAGTTGCATTGCAATGATTTACTATTCACATCACAAATATGACTATTGTTTATTTTTTTTGTTTTGAAGGACATCTCTTATGCTAACCAAGGCTGCATTTATTTGATGAAGAATACAGTAAAGATGGTAATATTGTGAAATATTATTGGAATTTAAAACAACTGTTTTCTATTTATATATATTTAAAAATATAATACTTCCCTGTGATGGCAAAGCTGCATTTTCAAAATTAAGCTTGCTGAAAATGTTCACAATTAATAAATAAAAAATTGAAGGTCTTCCAAAATATCACATACAACATACCCATACATACATATAAATGTCAGTTTGGATAAAAGGTACATGTAAGAACTTTGGTCTGAAGTTTATCTAGCGAGTGTTGAATTTATCAGACATGGCCACACTGGGACTCTGTCGAACAGCCAGCAGGATGGGCTCGGTCTTGATGAGCAACGCCCAGCAGGGGAAACATGGCAACAGTAGGATGAGAATCCCTCTCTGCAGTATCACACCCAACCGCTTCAGATTATTACTGCCAAACGTATGGATGACACAATTAAATTCAGATGACACACAAATGACAATCATATTCACTCATATTCATACTCATAGATAGTACATTTGCTATCAGAACTGAGAGATAAGTGTATCGCAAGCAGACGCCAGTCCAGAACCGACAGAGATGCCAGTCATGTTAATAACCTGTGAGCAAAACGTACGTATTTATTAATGTAATGAGAGTTTTAATAAATGCCACTATAATGACGGTTTTTTTTTTACTCACAGCTGTGAGTAAAAACAATTGCTGTGAGTAAAAAAAAGAAAACGTAATTATAGTGGCATTTATTAAAACTCTCATTACATTTATAAATATGTCAGTTTTCCTAACAGAGACACACCAGCCAGAGACACACCAGCCAGTTCAGTTTTCCCTAAGTGTCCACAGAAAATAGTGTTGATAAAGCTGATCAGAAAGATCATCAGCTGAGATATAAACTGCACGAAGAGAGGAAACATTTCCAGTATTCAATAACAGATACTTCCACTTCTTCAGAAATAAACCTATGTTATTCTAGAAAACTGATCATTTTATGTCATGTTCTTAAAAAAATAGACTACTAAAAATGTGCTTATATCATTACAATTAAATATTTATTATAAATATAAATACATTTAGTTTTTAATTTGTGACTTTGGAGGTATTTAAGGTACAATTTCTCAAATTAATATTCAATTTCATGTCAGACCACAACTTATGCTATTTAGTTTATTTCAGTGTCAATGTTTGATTTAAATAGTTACATTCAAAATTAGAAACCCCATACTTTACAAAAAAGATTTGTAAATGATGTCATTTGATATAATCAAAGTTTAACACCATAGAGCCTTAGTAAATCTATAATCACACTTGCTCTACAATTTCTTGTTAATAATTCGTCGGACACACTCCAGAGTTTCTTTCGACACCCTCCACAAACAATCTGTGAACTTGACGTTGACTGATCATCATCATCACTTATCTCCTGTTTTGAATCCTCATTTATCTGATTCACTATGTTAATACTGTCCATTTTTGTTATTTATGAAGTGTTTAATTCCCACAAAGCTTATATTTGTGTTACTGGACTAGTGTAGTTGTTCAGTTATTCAATTTATTTATTTTTCTTTCTTTCTTTCTTTCTTTCTTTCTTTCTTTCTTTCTTTCTTTCTTTCTTTCTTTCTTTCTTTCTTTCTTTCTTTCTTTCTTTAATAATTTCCAAATAATTTAAAGTGCCACACAATAAACTACTATTTAGTTACATATTACTTCTGAGCCAGTGTCTGGGACTAAGCTGACAAGCTTTTTGTTTGGTTAAAATCATAAGAATGATAAGAATGTGGTAAAGTGAGAGGGCATTTAGTGGTTATCCCTTAACAAACAAGTCTAATCCATTGATGACAGACCAAGTGGCCTTAAGCAATGGCTTTACTCAGCTCGTCAGACCCTGCTGGTAGGTAATGTAATTGCACCATCTGGCTGAACATCTGTCTCCATTCAAAAGGGGTTATATATTGTACTGTGCGCAGGTTACATATTTAAAAACATTCTGTTCTCTAGACATATTTCCTGCAGATCTGCCTCTGTTGTGAATCATTCACTATTGTAAAAGTCAAGCCAATTTAAGAGTTGTGTTTAGGTCAACGTATTTATTCAAAAAGTGTGTGCTGAAGAGAAACTGCTGCCTGATCACACTTATTTTGTATTTATTTTTTGCAGAACACATTTTACTTTTACAGTAAAAATCATTTAGAATAATCAAAGGGATAGTTCACCCCAAAATTACAATTATGAAATTCATGAAAAAATGAAAATCGCTTACTCATCATCAAGTATTGTTTTCCGACATTCTTCAGAATATCCTCCTTTCTGTTTGACAGAAGAAAGACACTCATACAGGTTTGGAACAACTTGACAGTGAGTAAATGACACAATTTTGGGTGAACAGCCTCTTTATGTACTGTACATCCGCTATCAACTAATTATTTGATAAGATCAAGCTCTTTGTATGGATTGTCAAATAGTCTAAAACAACATAAGGTATAATTATACATCCTAACAAAAAATGTTTTGACACAAGAATGAATTCTCAATTATTATGCTCATCTAAAAAAGGAATGTGCTCATTTAATCCCTCAGGTTACTATAAGCATAGTAGGAAAGCTGCAAGTGTTTGACAAGACATCCATCTCTTCGGTGGTCAAGACCTCTCCATCTGTGATCAAACAATGCATTTGCCCCTAATTACTGGACACTTTTATCATATAGCACTTGCATGAATGCCTATAGTTCTCATTCTATACCTTCAAAAGTGAGTTACAGCATCAAACGGCGCACACTTTGTGTGTGATTCTTCAGTTCATAAGAAGATTCAGTTGAGAAGATTTATTTCATTGTATTAAAGTGTTTAAATCAAGACAATAACACAAGGATCATACAATTTAATTTCAGTGCTGGTCAACACCATGCAATCTAACTAAACACAGGCTAAAAGTGCTGTCACATTTACCATTGTTCTGCAATTTTTCACAGGAAAAATCTAGTCATGTCAACAGGAATCCGTGCAAATTTAAATTTTTTGTAAAAGCAAAATATTTCCCCATGCAAACTTCTCTGTGGGTTAAAGTTGGTTCCGCTAATTCAATAATTTTCAGTAACACTTTATTTTAAGGTGTCCTTGTTACACATATTACATGCACTTACTATTACAATAACAATTAAGTATGCATAATTACATGCAAGTAACCGTAATCAAACCCTAATCCTAACCATATAAGTATAGTTCTTAAATGTATAATTACAATGTAACAAGGACACCTTAAAATAAAGTATAATCTAATTTTCTCCTAGAGCAGAGCTTCCCAAACTTCAGAGGGGTAAGGCCCCCCAAAAACATAGCAAAAGCTCCACGACCCCCCCTCCCAACCTCTTTGTTAAAAAATATATAGATTAATGATATAAAGATATATTTATATATATATATTTGTATATTCGATATATTTAATAAAGCAGATTGTCTCTGCACAAAATTATCAACATTTATTAACCCGTTTGTAAGAATTTCATGTGAACTATGAGAACTTTAAACATTCTTTACAAATATATTTAAATCCATAACACTACACTTTCTGCTTACTATTTACAATTATATTGCATCAAAGTGTAACAGAAGTAGGGATGCAACGAATGTTAGGCACCATGGTTAAAAGTCCAAAGCGCGAGGAAATTCTGTGCTGAAAAACTGTTACTCATTGTAACAAAGTTCGTAGGAAGGAAGGAAGCGGACAGGGTTGGCTCGTGAAGACTCAGGTGTTTTTATTAACACAGATAAACTCACACAGGTGCGCACTCTGCGTCACCCGGACACATCAACTCTCTCGGTTGTCTCAGCGATCACTCTCTGTATTCGTTCCGACTGCTTCTCTCTGACAGCTCGTGCGCCCGAGTCTTCACTCCGTCTCTCTCTCTGAACTGCCGTTCCACGGCGGCTTTTATCCAGTCTCCACGCCAATTACTGCAATCAGACACAGGTGATCCTCATTTTGCACTTGACCCACTTACTTACCGCTGTCTCCTGAGTCTTTCTCCCGCTGCAGACTTCGCTGAACCACGCCCCCCTCGCCACACTCATCATTTGCAAAAATAAAAGCCATGTGACAATGTGATATGTGTGACAAACATCTTCCCAAATTCGTAATGAGATATATCTGAGAAATATCTGCACACTGTTGTCAACAAAAAGAAGCACTGAGGTCTTCCTGCATGTTTCCGCCAAGATAAATGCTCCATAAACATTTGTAAATGTTAGTATTGTAATTTTACTGTTTTCTTTCTTCTGTAAAATAAAATAAAAAGACAATAATAATGATTATAATAATTAGCATACAACAGCTGTATTAAAACATTTACTATAACTTTTACCAATAGTGTTCAAATTGGGATCTCTAATATTTTTCTAAAAGTCTCTTCTGCTCAGCAAGGCTGCATTTATTTGTACAGAAAAAATACATGCCTGATTCAGGAAGGGGATCTCAAAAATGGCCAAAAATATTATTTTACTAACTTATTAATTTTAAGTTAAATTGTGCTTTGTTGGTATAATGTCTGATAGGATGTATAACAATTTTCAGTGTTAAGTAAATTATTATTATTATTTTTGTAAAGCAGGACAAAACAGTAAAAAGCAGATTTTGGCTATTTAATTTGTGCAATAGTGAAAAAAAAGGAAAAACAGGCCTACATGGGGGAGAAAAAAATTTGAAAACCCGTGTTCGGTATTCGACCCAGTGTCTCATCTTGTTCGGCTTCAGACAAGAATTTTCATTTCGGTGCATCCTTGAACAGAAGCTACTGTACATAGTTCACAATTTTTTTGCAATGAAATACCTAACTATGTTTAAAAAAACAACAACTAAAAACATCTAAATTTCATTTGTGTAATAAGTAGGGGTGGGGGGAAATTACATTTTAGAACAATTCGAATATTTTTAATTATTTAAATATTTAGATTTAGCATAGCTACCCATGCAATACCGCTACGGCCCACCGGGGGGCCGCGGCCCACAGTTTGGGAAGCACTGTCCTAGAGAATCTGCATATCTGAAATAAGGTCCCTTAAATGTCATAAAATCTTAGACAAGTATATGAATATTTTAGTAAAAAATATATTTTAAATTCAATAATGAAATGCCTTTAACTGAAAAATGGCCGTTTAATCTTGTCATTTTACATTAGTGATACACTATTTTCCGATTTTGATATTGTGCAGTTACTTTGACACAAATTGTATTGTTAAAAGCGCTATATAAGGTGACTTGACTTGATTTCAAAGAACCATACATTCACAGGATTTTTTTCTTGGGTAAAAATGGTCTTCATTGTATGTGTGCTTTACAAACAAACCCAAAACTGACAATAAATTTAAAAATACATGTGAAGTAACTATTACAGCTTATCATGAAAATACATAACTTCCAGAAATGTTTTACTTTCACAGTGAAAGTCCATGATACAATTAACACATCTAATACCAGATATTGCAAAAAGGCTGCTTGGAATTAAAAAATAAATAGAAAATAATTAAAAATAATCATCTACCTCAAATACTATTAACTTTGCTTAGGTGGCCCAGGCAATGGTGGATTTTCTAAAACACAAAAAACTAAATATGATTGCAGACAAAGCTCTGTACTTATTATTCTCATCTGAGAATTCCAATGAGCACCTCATTTAACACAATCCCTCCAGCTAGTACAAGCAGCATGAAGAAAACCGCAAGTCCTCGACGGATAATGAGCTGTTTGGTGTTCAAAACTGAGGCAACTGTGATCTTTGTGCCAGCGTCTGTTATTCCTCCTCCTTCACCGAGCCCCTCCACGTCTGTGTTTGCATATGTTTGGCCTTCTACAGTGTGCTGGGATTCCTGTTGTACTTCTATACAAGGACAAGACAAAGGACAATATTATCAGTCAACAGGGAAAGTTGAATTTGTTTTCATTTTTCATACACCACAGACAGAAAGTACCTTCTGTGCAGCCCTTATTTTCCATAGCATAAGATTCATCTTTAGTCTTAGGGGCTTGTACACCTGCTCTGATCAAGGCCTGAAAATAAAAATATAAAGGCTTAAGTCATCATCTATCAAAAAAGAATGTAGATGTGGATTAATAAAATAGACCCACCTCTTGGGTCGCTTTTTTCCAGTCCAGTTTGCAAATAAGGATGATAAAGAACAAAGACTGTAGGAAAACACATCCAAAAAACCCAATCCACAGACCTAACGATTGAGAGAAGAGACAAGAAAAGATTGATGGATGCATTCAGCATGGTAGAACCAGCATGGTAAGTTTAAACCTCTAATGCTCCTAACTTATGAATCACACTTGTAACTTCTAGGCAGTTAAAAGTGACCAAACACCTTGAGTTTTTCAATTAAAGCTGCAGTCCGTAAGTTTTGCCTCTTTGTCGCCATCTCTGTTTGAAAACCTGTAATTGCAGCTGCTTGCGGAATTATCTTCCTTGCGTGGGCTGTGCAGCGGCACGGTTCCAGCGCAGATGAATCTAATGTTTTGAGGAGTATGTGTGGCTATCACCGGTGTGGATATTTACTGTACTTCGCAATCACAGATTCTAGCCTATGTCTTGGAATATATGACTCAAATAAGAATTTTCACAGTATATTGCCATCTGAACAAGTAAGTAACCAGTCTGCCACGTTTGTTCTGACCAACTGAGGAAAAAGCATTACCATAAATTGCGCTACCAAAGGTGATTTAATCTAAAGATTGGTTAACTCATGTCACATCTAACCATGCAAATTATTATTATTGTTATACTTTATTCTCCAATTATTAATGTTAACAACATCAGCATTGCGTGATTATGAGTATAGTATGAATTAGCCTGTAGATTTCAATTTCTGTACAGTCTAACCTAATTGTCATTTCATATTACGAAATTATTTTAACCTAAAAAGTTAATTTTGCTCCTTGTATTTGATGCAGGAGCAAATTACTAAGCCTTTAGGCAGCAGCATTTAAACAATCGTGTTGTTGCAGCAGCAAGTGCTCTATAATATGTAATTGTTCTCTGCGCCCGACTCTGCAACAGATATGAGAAATGGTTAAAATGAAATAAGCATTGCTTATATACACTATCAACTGTGGTCCATCATATTTAACTGCGTGACCTCCAATATGGACATATTTTTGTTGCATTATTCCAAATAAATAGATCATGATTCACAAATAAATGTAAAGAGATTAATAAGATAAATATTTACAAATAAATCTTAGAGTTTCACAAACATTAATTAAATTCACAAATAAATAAAATTAAGTTTAAAACACATTCACAAATTTAATTTTATGTCACAAATACAACTTTGCCTGGCATTCATTTGTGAGTCACGTCCTGTGCATTTTTGGATCGCTGTACGCATTTGTGGATTTTGAAACATTTCTAGTATCGTTACAAAACATTACTGGCTATAGCAAGAATGTGCTACGACTGGTCATCGAAGTGTGGCTGTTATCTGATTGGCTTGAGTAGATGGTGGGTATAGTCCATGCATTTTTGGAGTGTGAGATTTGTGAATATGTTTTTACATGCAAATCTCATTTTATTTATTTGTGAATTTAATTCATGTTTGTGAAACTCTAAAGCTGATGATACATGGGGCAACATTTTGAGCAGTTTTGCCGGGCAACTTTTTTTTTTTGCAACTTTGCTTGGACACTTTCCCATTGAGAATGGGAAACGAATTTCTATTTGGATATTTTAGATCAGTCGTGGGCCCTGTGCCTCCCCTGGTAGCCCATTGACGGCAACATTGCTCAAAAAGTTGCCCAGTGTATCATCTGCCTAAGATTTATTTGTGGATCTCATTCAATTTATTTGTGAATATGTTTATTTTTGTTAATCTCTTTATGTAGATCATAATCTATTTATTTGTAATAATGCAGCAAAAACATCTCCACACTCCAATAATGTGTTAATTTATTTCCAAGGGCGATGTTTCATTATGCTCCGGTCATTCATTTATCGCTCCAAATGTCTTTTCACGTATTCAAGTAAGAGGATAAAGGGTTATGTCATTGACAATATAAATAAATAAATAAAACTTTAAATTGTGATACTTGCTCGGATGGTTGATGGGTTTTCTCACCTCTATCAGCCTGCAACGTGATATCTGTTTGTAACGACATTTCTAAACTAGAAGAGTCAAGCCATTTAGCGTGGTAGCCCAGGCAGGCACACATTCAAAAATTTAAGTGTTGTTCTTTTTGGGGGGTCAAAGTAACTGAAGAGCACCAGAGGAATGAAAAAGTATTTTGATTACACAGAGGTTGTTGAAGTGTATTTAAGCAAAGACACTGAGGATGTTTCTATTTCACCACATTAAACTCTTTTGTTATCATGTGGCTTCACAGGCTTGAATGTGTTCGCAAGACACCTACCGATTATGCCCATGCTGAGAGCAAACATCAGGGACACTCCAGTTGGTAATCCCACAAAATAATATCCCACAATATTACAAAGAGCACCGAGCAGCTGCTTTCCAGCACCTCTGAGAATGCCACCTGTAATGCCCTAAAGATAGAAATATATATATATATATATATATATATATATATATATATATATATATCAGACATTGACAATATCTGAAGTGAATACCAGAAATAAAGATTGAAAGCTAAATTACAGACATCAGAATATAACCACACACTTTTATGAAAAAGAAAAAAACAATATACCAGTGATGTAATAAATCAAATTTTTGTTTGAATATTTTATTCAAAATATCATAATAGAAAAAAAAAATCTAGTGCAAAATTTTGTTATAAATAAAATATAAAATATTGGACAAATTAAATCTTACCGCAATGGCATCAAATAGATGAAAGAAGCCATACATGATCATGACTTCTGATACTCTGAGCACTATGTCCCTGTAGAGAGAGACAGTTTAGTACATAGATCAGATATTAATTGTTGAATGTTTTAATGGCCACAATTACATGCTCCCAATACAATTCCAAAAAATAATATTTATTCAGAAGATGGGACTTATTTACACAAGCTGAAATACTGCATGTTGCAGTTTCTCCTTTTCATATTAATAGAAGTGTACCGTCTTGGTATTGTTGGTATTTAGTGTAATTAAATCTGAACAGTAGATTTCTGTAAACACTTACTCTTCTGTGGTAAAGATGTATCCAATAATATCTTTTGAACTTCCAATTAAGGTTGCAACCACACAAGAAATGAGCACTGTAAAAAAAAAAAAATGCACACCATGAAGGTAAACCAAAACCAGTAACCATAAACCAATAACTATGTAAATGTACATTTTTATAATAAACAATGTTTAATTATGCGATTTTTCTTCGAAACATTTGGGCATCTTAAGCATCAGTTATGACAAAGCTGTTGATGAACAGATCACATACGTCCACAGGCTAAAGATACTTTGGCAGACAGCTTGGCTTGTTCTGTGTTTCCAGCTCCGAGTGCATTTCCCACCCTCACACTGGCTGCCACTGCAAATCCCAATGGAAACTGAAAGGTGAGAATAATAAGGAACTGAATGAAAAAAGAAAAAACTTATGTTCAAGCTAATATGTGTACTTTAAACAAAGGAATTAAAATATAATTTATGACAGATGTTCAGAAACAGAACTTGTTGCTGCTGTGGCTGTTTTTCTTTTTGAAATGATTTGTCTACAATCCTCTATTTCAACAGCAATGACTTTTGTCACTTTGATGTATTTACAAACTGTAAATGTACAGTATTTCAGTTATTTTTGGGACTAGACTTAAAAATCTCAATTAAAGAATGGAACTTAACAGTCTATGTTTGCTTAGCAACTGTTAAAACTCACACAAAACTCTTTCCCATGAGGTAAAATCTGCATCTTCAGTAAAGTGGTACAGGTTACGCAGCTGCATTCCTGTGCATGCTCTTTATACAAATATGCAAGATTACAGCTGTTAGGATCTAATACTTTGATCATTTGTTCAATTTGATATATATTACATATACTGTATATTGTTGTTTTAGAAAAATAAAATAAAAGGCTGGTGTATTTAGTTACACTGAATGTTCAGGTTACTGTCACCAACCCATGTATCTGTTTTCACCACCCATGCAGAGGATAACAAAATAATATTTGCTAATGAGAAATGATACTTTAAGTAATGTAAATAGTGAATGTGGAATAAAGGAAATGTGACACTTCTTAGTTCCACAGTTCTGTCAACAGGTTCCAATTTCAGTTTATCTTTTATGTGAACATAATGCTAATATCTTGACCCATTGACCATTAAAAAGCTGGTGTTGTTGGGTCAGAGAAGACCCCTGAAATCATTGCAAGTATACAGTTTTGTTTTTGTTACAGGTTAAGCCACCATTGATACACCTACCATATATGCAATAGTGGCCAGCTCATAAACAACAGATTGGGCTCCCAGCTCAGTCTCACTGATGAGCCCTGCAACAATAAAATACATCAAGGTCACAAATATATTCATGACTCAAAACAAATTTAATTACATAAAAACAATGACATATTGCAAACCTGCTAGGAATCCACCAATCTCATATGTCCACCACTCCACACATAGCATGAGCATGCTGGGAAAAGCCAAGCGAATGAAGGCACCCCATTCCTGCAGTGAGTCAAGAGACCAGCCTAGGATATATGGGAAAAATACACATATTTAAGACATTTCTATATCAGACTAATTAACAATAAATCAAATACCAGATTTATTTATTCAATAATAACAGATGAAGATAAGCAAAAAAGATATGTTGTTTCAACACTATGAAGGAAGAATGTTATAAAATTAACCTGGTGAGACATGACTCATCAGAAACAATTCAGTGAACTCTCCACCACACCATCTTAAAAACTCACATAGTGAACTATTTTTTGGTCAAATATTAAAAAAGAAAACAACGTACTTTGCACCAAGACATAAAACTGTTACATATGTCTCCCGCAAATGAAAGTGCACCTTTGAAATACTTATTTAATGTTAAAACAATTTTTAAAAGGTGTGTAATTCATGGAATAAAAAAAACGATTAACTATAGTAACATTTAAACATTTCGAAACTAGCTTGTATTGAAAAGGCTTGTGGTGAAAACACATTTACCAGACACATTCCTTGACTCTTTTAAGTTTTGAATGCCATGTTGCACTATAAAACAGAGCAAATATTTTGTGTCCTATATCATAAACCATACACTCTCTTGAAAACCAAATAAAACAGTCACCATCCCATGTGGCTTTATGCAGGCCCTTCCAGCGGATGTATACATAGAGAAACACAGCTAAGGAATACTGGGAAATAGCGTTTGCAGCAGCAGATCCTCTGTGAGTCAGAAAAAATGAGAGAGAAAAAACCCCAATAAGTTATTGCGACCTCATTATTACTTTTAAGCCTTGGTTCTTAAAAAAAAACAAAAAAAAACTAAGACCCCTGGAAACAGGATAAACAGAATCTAGACAGCTTCTTACGGGACACCAAGATCAAGCAGATGAAGGAAGATGTAGTTTATTAAAGCATTGAGGATGTTTCCTGCTGCTCCTGTGATAACTTGAGGCCAAATAATACCCTAAACAAAGACAAACAGACCATCATACTGGAAAAAAGGTAACATTTACAATTTCCAAGTAATTTAATATCTAAATAACTTAAACACAAATGCGTATATTTATTGCTAAAATCAGTTAGAAATAGCTCTTTAAGGTAACAACTAGTTACCACTGTTTACAGTGTAGGCTATATATGAAAAATAAACACAAAATAAACACAAGATAACAATGCCTTAGTTTACCTGATTTTGAAGATACCGTCCTTGCAGCTGATACATAAAGGCAGCCTGAAAATAGTTTTTAAAAGTCATATAGTGGAAGTTTTATATTTATTAATTAATCAGTTATAGTGAAAACATTTAAAATGTTTAATGTGTCACTCACAGGCAGAGCAGGCATGAATATTTTTACATAGAGTTGTGACAGACTGTTGAGAGAGAGAGAGAAAATAATCACACACAGTTAAAGAAGCTTCACTGACACTAACTGTAGGTCAATGTGATTGTCACATGCCCAAATTATATGACATTATGTTTAAACCAACTTATTTCACAATACTTGTGTAATTTACTTCCATTAAAACGTTCTGACAACTAGTCTTTTATCAGCAGATTCGGATATGTTTTGCTAAATAGGAACATTATTTAATGCATAACATCCAGTAAATGCTGAAAATGTCAGACCTTGCCACACTGGGACTCTGTCGGACAGCCAATAGGATGGGCTCGGTGTTGATCAGCAGCGCCCAGCAAGGGAAACAGGCCAACAGGAGGATGAGAATCCCTCTCTGCAGTATCACACCCACCCGCTTCAGATTATTACTGCCAAACGTCTGGAGGACACAATTCAATTCAGATGACACCTGAGTACAAATGACACTCACATTACTGAACATTCACTATCAGACCTGAGAGATGAGTGTATCGCATGCAGATGCCAATCCAGAGCCGATGGAGATGCCAGTCACATTAATAACCTGTGAGTAAAAAGGATGTATTTACAAATGTAATGAGCATTTGAATGAATACCACTATAATTAAGTAATTTGTGAACTCACAGCAATAGCCAGGGCCACACCGGCCAGTTCAGTTTTCCCCAAGTGTCCACAGAACACTGTGCTGATGAAGCTGATCAGAAAGATCATCAGCTGAGATATAAACTGCATGAAGAGAGGAACAATTTTGAGGATGTGATAACAACCACAAGACATAGTCACTTTTATTTTCAGTGTTAGAGCTACAATATTGTATGTTTGATTTGTCATGTCCCCTATTCTTGAGACAAAACTGATTACAGCCACTACTGACTAAGTCTTTGATAATTATTTTACATTATTCTGCTAAATGCAATTATGTGGAACCAGCTTATTTTTTATAAACAAGTCTAAGAAAATGTGTTTATATAAATGTATCTATGAACAGACAGATAGACAGACAGACAGATAGATAGATATTTTGTTTTTTTGCAAAGGTTAATTTTTCACACAAATAAATTACAATTTTGAACTTTACTAAACGTTTTTCAGTTAACGCTGAATTAAAATCATCTAAATATCTGGTTAGTTGATTGGCTACAAGCAAAGTTTACAGAGCCTTTAAAATCTGTATATTTTTCACACTTACCACTGGTCCAGCTAGTTTTAGCATCTCTACAGTTTCTTCTTTGTAATTCACTGGTAACAAACTCCAGAGTTTCTTTCGACACCCTCCACAAACAACCTGTGAACTTGACGTTGACTGATCATCATCACTTTTCTCACGTTTAGAGTCCCAATTTATCTGGTTTACTGAATTAATACTGTCCATTTTCGTTATTTCCAAAGTCTTTAACTGATGCAAAGCAGCTTATATTTGGTTACAATACAGGACAACATCTGCATGAAAGAGATTGTGCTAAAGGTCCATTGCAGGGCCGGAGACGTCAAAAAGTGGTAGTAAGTTTAGCCCTGCCTCCTGAACTCCAGGAGGTTATTACATAAACAGAAGTCACTGCATGCTTGGGTCAGGTTTCATTAAAGGGGCACCAACATTTAAACATAATTTTCAATAGAGACTAGAGACTGTGGAACTTAATTCGTTATATATATATTATTATTTTTTTGGTCAGTGTGTGAGTGATGATACATGTTCCTATGTTTGACAGATTGTTTCTCCCATGGCAGTGACGGGCAATTGTAACCCACCCCTCTCCCATACCTTCTACAATTTAAATATAGAGCAGAAAAATCCATTATAAAACACTGGTGCTTTTAAGCCAAATACAAGCTGAAAACACTCTCTGCAATCTCTGATGAAACAGTCGGGTTTTCTCTGTATAAGAGCCATTTTAAACTTACTGTTTGAACGTGATCGTTTCTTGGATCCTTGGACTGAAAAGTTTACTGGATTTTACCAGTTTAAAAATGATCTGATCGCAAAAACCTGGTCCTTTTGATTTTTCTTTGCATATTATAATGTACTTATTCAAATTAGAAATCAATAATTAGTTATTATTTTGCTACTTTGTGCGCCTCCCGTGATATGTTCTCACGCCCCAGACCGACTGCATTCACGTGATTTGTCGAGATGAGAGGTAGGTTAATTCACGGTGCCCACTCCTGGGTAGTCTGATTTTTATAGTATAATTTCTAATTACCCCGATACTTACGCTCTGACTCTGAGCGATAAAGATTAAAACAGAAAAGTGCCGGTAATGCGTACAGGTAATGCGGCACATTTCGAGCACTAGTTCTGTTATTAAAGAGTGCTCACTTTGGCTGACGTCTTCATTCGAAGTTGTAATTGAAGAGGCGGCATCTCTGTCACTCTCGGGGCAAAGCAAGTGCGGGCGCAATCATCAATCATATTTAAAGGGAAGCCGGTGTACCGACAAAACATGCTACCTATCAGATTGTGCTACTATAAAATATGTGTATTGTTTTAAGGGTAAGTTTAGGGTAAGGGTAGGTGTGGATGGGTAGGTTTAGGGTAGGGGTAGGTATGGAAATTAAAAAAGCCTCAAACCACATGAAAAAAAGGCTGGTAGCACAATCTGATAGGTAGCATTTTTCGCTATCGATTTGTGCTACCTATCTTTTTTAATGGGAGGTAGCATAATCTGAGCGGATGGCACAAATCGTCAGAACACCGGCGCATCCTGAATGCATTAATGTCTTTACTGGGTGTTTTTAGGGAATATTTGCATTTATTCACAGACGATTTGATTAGCAACCCATGTGGTGGACTGTCGTGATTTTGGCTAATGCGAGACACTACTGAATGTGCAAAACAGAAACAAAACACTCTGGTTCCGTCACAAAGAACAGGAATGATCACATTAAAGCAATACACAGCGGTAGAGCGACCATCTCTCTTCACCGCTTACTCCTTCTGTACATGCGCGCTCACAACACCATGCGTGCATACGTACCAAAACAACATAAAACAACAGAAGTTATCTTAAAGGCACATTGACATCTATGGCAGAAACAGTATTTTAGTGGCCCTTACAAGTTATACCCATTATCTCAAAAAAGAAACTCGTGATCTTGAGCGCAAATGGAGAAAAAACTAACTTGGAAGTCTTTAGAATTGTGTGGAAAAACAGTATGTCTTGTGTGTGACATACTTCCACGATAGTGGAAGAACTGAAACGAATTATCCTCTTATTACAATTCTCTGTTCTACCAAATCATTAGCTTTATCTACGCTATCCAAAATGATCAATATCGCATTATTCATCCTGGAAGCGGATAAAACACCTGAGTGTCCAACCACCTCCCCAATAGCCAAGCAACAGTCCTCCACACATGGCCATTACCTTAATTGTGTGGCGTCTCGTGAGCGAGCACAAACCCTTCACCCGCTGGACCGACATGCTTCCTAAAAACGGATAGCACGCGGCCCCTGGTGTAAAACAACGGTGAGGACAGAAAAAACAACCAGACAACAATCAACCGAACAGCGTAAAGAATAAAGAGAAAAGATTCACTCACACCACTCTGCACAATGCTCACACCACTCCGTCCACTCACACACCCGCACTGGAAGTGAGATAAAGAGAGAGAGGGAGAGAGAGAGAGAGAAAGAGAGAGATAATTTTATTTAAAAAAATCGGGAAAATAAAATGAATTATACAAAAATTTACGAAAAGGAACAAAAACACTTATTTTTACACAATAATATGTATTCTGTAGTGAAAACAGATTTTTTTTTATGTTATAATGGAATAATTTATGTTTGTCAGAAGTTAACTAATTTATTCAACCTTCAATTAACAGGAGCAGCTGTGGCTGCTTATTTACGTCCACAGTTTTTTTTCTGGTGGGATAAACAAATGTTTTCACAATAGTACCACGACCCATGGGCGTGCATTCCTCATTCCGCACAGAACATCCGGGTTCTTTGTCAGAATACCAACTCATGCATCAGCAGCACCACACGCATGCATCATGGTACTCGCATGAACACGTGGTGAAGACTGACAAAGAAGAGAAGAAATTGTTGAATAAAATAGTTATTTTGTTTTCTTTGCACACAAAATATTTTCGTAGCTTTATAACATTACAGTTGAACCACTGATGTCACATGGGCTATCGTAACACTACCTTTCTGGGTAGTTGCGTTACTTTCTATGTGTAGCGGTTTTACTCTGGTTGTGAATTTATTCAATAAAGATGATGCTGAAGATGGAGTCCTCAGTTTTTTTTATTCTGCAGAAACACAGAGCACAAATTAATTATCTGGACACACATCTCTCTCCTTCACTCAGGCTCTCGTTTGCAGAGCGAGAGAGAACACATCTGACCCTGGATTGTTGTCCGTCCAGACAGTGAAGTCGTGTCCTTTCAGCCAGTGACTGAACTTGTCGCAGACAGACCACTTCAAAGCCAGAAACTCCAGACGCTCCAAGACACTGGTGAGGGCTTTGCTGGCAAAGGCGATGGGACGTGCCTTGGTTTCACCTTCCGGCACCTGCAAAAGTACGGCCCCCAAACCATCCAAGGACACATCTGTAGATAAGATGAATGGTCTGCTAAAATCGTGATGAGCCAGCACAACAGACTCTAACAAGGATGACTTCAATTTCTGGAATGATTCACTATGTTCCTGCGTCCAGTCACTAGGGTTCAACTTCTTGAAATGTTTATCATCCCTCAGGGAGGCTTTCTTTCCTTTTGGTGCCGCTGTTAGGTTGAACAAAAGCTTTGCAACACTGGAACAGTTTAGGATAAACTTTTGATAATATATCACCATCCCCAGAAATGACTTGATTTTTTTCTATGAGGATGTCACTCCATCAGGCATCATAAGGTCTTCTTCGGACACAGCTGATATGGCACTGACCTTATCCGGATCTGTTGCTACTCCAGTCTTGTCAATAATGTGGCCCAGAAATGTCACGCTCCTTCTGAGAAAATGGCATTTCTTAGGGGCCAACTTCAGTCTGCGTGCCCTGAGCCTAGTAAACACAAGCTCAAGCCGCTTGATGGCTTTCTCTTCAGTAGGAGCATACACCAGGAGATCATCGAGATGGAAATTCTGATCCCCAAAGATGTTGGTCATGAGTCACATGAAGCTGGCTGGTGTAGCATAATTAAAACGAAGCTATTATTTCAGCTCTGGGGAATTATTTATTAAAGATTCAATATTGCTTTGATTAAAGTGATATTAATCTTTAACTTAGGATTTATTCTGTATTAACGACTCGTCCAGCGACCGTATAGCGACCATTAAAATCAGTATATCTTTATCAATTTCGTTTCTCTTGCCTCGTGGCCAATGATAACAATAAAACGAGATTAATAATCTCTCAACTTTGAGCGAGGTAACGTTATCTTTTGGCAATAAGGTTAAAATACTTGAAAATCACATCTCAAGAGACAATTCTTTATAAAATTAAACAAGCTTTATTGCTAACTGCTATTCTAACATACATGGACTAAACTACTAAAACACATAAACGAACACACATACATACAGGAGTTTTGCGGGTAACCTCAGAAGGTTAAAATAGCCCTACTTAAACCAAAAGGAAGATCACGAAACAGGACACTGTCCTCTCTTCTGCATTCCGATCAATTCACAGTTCAGTAATAGAGACTTTGTTTGAAATACTTGCTTTACGTTGATTAAGCAGGTCGGATCTCTTATTCATTCCACGTGGTGCTTGATCCTTTGTCTCGGATGCCAACGTGTTGCTTTGGAAATCTCAGCTGGCTCGCGTCGCTGTTGCGTGACGTCACTGGAAAAGCCCACGCGTTATCGGCGTCTTAGTTTCTTTGTTGAAAGCGGAAGATGTTGAGCGGCTTGCTGGAGTTGTTATTACGGCTTTGAATAATTATTTTTGATGGTCACTTCGGCCTGCGATGTTAAGGCGGTGACCAGCTTGACCAGATGAAGCCGGAGCTCCCGAGCAAGTTGAAGAGCGATCGAAGAAGCGGAGGAAGAGAGAGCGATTTTCATAGTGTGTCCACTTTTAAACAGACAGATTTCAGCATGCCCCCGGCGGCTGGACCAATCAAATTGTTCGTGTGGGGCGGAGCCTCGCCCCACGTGACTTCTTGGCCATGCTCACGTCATCTGAAATTTAATTTATCACGTGAACGATATACTTACAGACCTTTTATACGTGCTGTAATCATACATTATGATGCTAAAGAATAACGGTCATCTACACCACTTATTTACTGATGATGATAGTTTTTTTTAGAGACTAAACACTGCATTTGGCCCACAAAGTATATATACTGCACAGTTAAGGCACAGATTTAAAACCATTCCACATTTCCTAAATAATTCATATTCACATCAAGCATATGAATGGCAGAGTACAACATTAATATCCATATGTTTCTTGCGTAGATGGTTTTAATATTCAAGGAATAACTGACTGTCTTTGTGCAACAAAGGAAGCACATGTGGATTGGCTCTTCTTTGTCTTTTGACGAAAAAGCGCGTGGTTTGCTGGATGAAAAGGGAGGGGCCAGATATATCCAGACCGAGAGGCGCCCATGCAGGAAAAGATGACAAATTATGAAAAAGCTGCTGGTTTCCATGGTCTTGTGTGTCTTCATGCCTAGCTGGCATTACACTGGACTGATACAGAGCCCTTGTGGCAGACGATTGAATTCATACAGGCCCATGGGAGTCGTAAAAGCAGTGAACTTCCTGTTTTCCTCAGACACAACGATGTTATAAAACCCGGAGGGTCAAGTCCATTGCACTGAAGATGGCATTTCCTCCCAAAGCACACACGTCTATGTTACTGAGAGGGGACTGTCACTCTACACTGACCAAGAGGGGACCATGGTTTCTGCTTATTTTGAAGAAACAAAAATCACATACAAAATTTTCTTGTAAGGCCTTTTTTCATAATATAACAGAACATAATATTTTGTATAATTTTTTTAAGCACGTGCCAAGTGGGGATATATATACACACATATATATGTGACCCTCTCAGTGAAAACCCAGCTAAAGTAATTTGTTTGTGATTTGCTTTTTTCTACAAAAAATCATACTTCATATGGTACAGAACATTCTGTGAAAATTTAACCTTTACATCTGTAATATTGACTGAGTAAGGTCATGTCAAATTTTTAAATTATAGTGAAATTAATGGTAGAAATCCAATTTTTATGCTTGTTTTCTCATAATTAGGTTTTGAGACTTTAGCCTGGATTTCACACAGAGGGTCACGCACGTATGCACGCACACACACATATATATATATATATATATATATATATATATAATGTATATCTATCTATCTATCTATCTATCTATCTATCTATCTATCTATCTATCGATATAGATATACAATACAAATAATAATTAAGTTACAGTCAGGCAGATGGCAATAGTTCATGGATGGAGAAAATTAAGCTTTTTTTTTTTTTAAACACATGCTAAGTGGGGACCTGAAACTCTGAGTGACTTCTACCTATCCAAGAGGGGACCTTTCATAGTTTACACTGTAAGCCTGGTGCCAGTATGTCTGCCCCCCTAGAGAGGACAAAAGACCCTCCTGAGAATCAACAAAAAACCATCTCTTGCATATGTAACAGCAGCATCCGAGACGCAACACAGTGTAGTTCCTCCTCACCTAGAACTCACTGAAAACCCATGCAATGTAATGTATGTACAAAAAGTAACTGTACATGTTTGATATCATTTGAAATGTCTCAGTGCGCCTGGTAAAATGGTCTCATTCTCCCAATCATAATGAAAAGCTAAAAGAAGTTCTAAAGTATGAAATGTGTAGTGTACAACTTAAGGGTGTGCCCTCCCCCTGATCTTCTATTCAGATCACCTCCTGTATGTAAATAAGCATTCTCTGCCACAGGATATCAAGAAGCCATTTGGTTGCAAATTCTAAAGACTAATTATAATGACAAGATACCACCATTTGGTGGGCTTATTGAATTATCTGTGTTTATAAGGAAACGGGACACAGAGTTCTAGGAGTCTGTAGGTTGACTGCCCACACAAATCGTTGTGTGTAATTTTCATTGCCAGGTAGTAAGAATTATTGTTATGTTATGGTTAATTGATGATTCTATTCTTGTAACATTGGAGTTTTGAATTATTGCTTCGATTACCTGGTCAATAAATTGTAACGTTTGATTCTATTCTAAATGCCTCTAAGATTGCTTTCTCCCTAACAGATCAGCGGATTCGTATATTTGCGCAAGCCTGCGTCAGTTTTAGCGACGGCTAAGACCCGGCGTCATTTCAAGTCTACTTGGGTGCAGAGGCGGGTAATAATTCCGTTTAGGGACGGCGAATGCCGTCTGGTCAGACTAAACTCGGGTACGCCTATACCTCTGACTTTTGATTTAATGTTACTTTAAACAAGGACTTGACCAATCCAAAGCTATTACGAGTGTGGTACATTGATCTGCTAACATATCTGATAGTGGCCAAGAAACCTTTACTGAAGTAAACGATTGAACTAAAGTTCTGAGGGGCTCAAGGGTTATCCGATGTCTCTGATTGTGTACGTGTGAATTAACGGCAAATCTTAGATACATAACCATAATTTACCTCTGATTGATGACCGGGTCTGACGAGATTGTGTCCGTGAGACCTGTGGAAAACAGGGCCTCTAAGCGATATAGTTTCCCTACATCTGAGCGGATAAAGTATTAAAAGGAGCTGAAAAGAATAATCAATCATTCGTTCATATTTTAATGATGCACAGATATCATTAAAACCTTTTAATTTATGGAGTCAGATGAAATAACGAGACAAAATATATAAGAAAAAGCCTTCCATTTAATCTTGTTGTGTCGTGAAAAGGAAAGACTGTAATACGCAGGCCTTCACTCTGAACGACTGCCGTCATTAAGTCGACGACCTTAAAACATCTCAATGTATGAATGGAATTATATATATATATATATATATATATATATATGCATATACATTGCATTCATACGTTGAGAAGTGTTTTGATTTTATTTTCAAGCCCAGCAAATATATGCAGGTTATTTATTGAGTTAATGACCATTTAGCATTACATTACATTACATGGCATTCAGGACAATTTGAGTATATGGAATGGAATGAAACTTGAATATATTAAATGGAAGTTTGAATATATTGAATGGAAGTTTTAATATAATGAATGAAAGTTTGAATATATTGAATGGAAGTTTGAGTATATTGAATGGAATTTTGAAAATAATGAATGAAAGTTTGAATATATTGAATGGCAGTTTGAATATATGGAATGAAAGTTTGAATATATTGAATGGAAGTTTAAATATATTGAATTAAAGTTTGAATATATGGAATGGAAGTTTGAATATATTGAATGGAAGTTTGAATATATGGAATGAAATTTGTAATATATTGAATGGAAGTTTGAATATATTGAATGAAAGTTTGAATATATTGAATGATAGTCTGAATATATTGAATGGAAGTTTGAATATATTGAATGAAAGTTTGAATATATTGAATGGAAGTTTGAATATTTTGAATGAAAGTTTGAATATATTGAATGAAAGTTTGAATATTTTGAATGAAAGTTTGAATATATTGAATGGAAGTTTGAATATTTTTAATAAAAGTTTGAATATATTGAATGGAAGTTTGAATCTATCTAATATTGAATGGAAGTTTGAATCTATCTATCTATATTTATCTATCTATCTATCTATCTATCTATTGATATAGATATACGATACAAATAATAATTAAAATACAGTCACACACACACACACACACACACACAAATTATAAAAATAATAAAAATTATAGTTAATGTACATCAGTTACTGTACCATGACCTAAAATAAAATGAAAAATACTAACACAGATACAGTAAAAATATGTTGTTCATACTTAGTCTGTTAGTTTTTAATTAACTAATGTTTAAAACAATACTATTGAACTATAGTTACAGCAGCGGTTCTCAATTCCAATGGACCACTGGGCAACAGCTCAGTTAAGAAGCCTCTGACAACAACTGTATCCAAATTCCTTGACACGTCTGTGTGTGGTGGCTCTTGATGCCTTGAACCCAGCCTCAGTCCATTCCTTGTGAAGTTCACCCAAGTTCTTCAATCGATTTTGCTTGACAATCCTCATAAGGCTGCGGTTCTCTCGGTTGGTTGTGCATCTTTTTATTCCACACTTTTTCCTTCCACTCAGCTTTCTGTTAACATGCTTGGTGCACTCTGTGAACAGCCAACATCTTTGGCAATGAATGTTTGTGGCCTACCCTCCTTGTGAAGGGTGTCAACGATTGTCTTCTGGACAACAGTCAGATCAGTAGTATTCCCCATGTTTGTTTAGCCTAGTGAACCAAACTGAGATACCATTTTTAAGGCTCAGGAAACCTTTGCAGATGTTTTTAGTTGATTAGCTGATGTCACCATATTCTAATTTGTTGAGATAGTGAATTGGTGGGGTTTTGTTAAATGTGAGCCAAAATCATCACAATTAAAAGAACCAAAGACTTAAACTACTTCAGTCTGTGTGCATTGAATTTATTTAATACACGACTTTCACAATTTTAGTTGAATTACTGAAATGAACTTTTCCACAACATTCTAATTTATTGAGATGCACCTGTATTTTTACTTATAATAACAGCTTGACACAGCTAACAAATGCACTGAGGAGCGCTGTCATCAGAAATGATCCAGGCACAAATTATCTGTTCAACCCAAGCTAAAGCATAATAATCTGCGTTTGATCAGATAAACCTGCAGTAAAAGATTGTGAGATGCATTATATGAATGCTTGGCTAAAGAGATGTGTATTTAATCTAGATTTAAATAGAGAGAGTGTGTCTGAACACCGAACGTTATCAGGAAGGCTATTCCAGAGTTTGGGAGCCAAATATGAAAAAGTTCTACCTCCTTTAGTGGACTTTGCTATCTTAGGTACTACCAAGAATCCAAAGTTGTGCGACCTTAGGGAGCGGGTTGGATTGTAGCGTGATAGAATATTAGTTAGGTACACAGGAGCTAAATCATTTAGGGCCTTATAGGCAAGTAATAATATTTTGTAACTGATATGGAACTTAATAGGTAGTCAGTGCAGAGACTGTAAAATTGGAGTAATATGATCATATTTTCTTGACCTGGTAAGGACTCTAGCCGCAGCATTTTGTACTATCTGTAACCTGTTTATTGAAGATGCAGGACAACCACCTAGCAGTCCATTACGATAGTCCAGTCTAGAGGTCATGAATGCATGAACTAGGTAGGAACTAGGTCATAACAGTTAACATGTTCCGTAGCTTGGCTATGTTTCTAAGATGGAAGAATGCTGTTTTTGTAACATGGAAAATATGATTTTCAAAAGATAGGTTGCTGTCTAATATAACACCCAGATTTTTGACTGTAGAGGAAGTAACAGTACATCCGTCTAGTTGCAAATTGTAATCCAAGAGATTTTGTGTACTGTTCATTGTAGATCCACTGCTCAAACTCCCATCTTCTCCTTCTGTCCCCTCACTGAGGCGGAAGTATCCAAACTTCTCCTCTCCAGCCATCCTACAACATGTCCTCTAGACCCTATCCCCTCACACCTTCTCCAAGCAATCTCTCCTGCACTCTTACCAGCACTCACACACATTATCAACACATCTCTCCTCACAGGCATCTTCCCCACTGCATTCAAGCAGGCTCGAGTAACCCCACTGCTCAAAAAAACTACATTAAGCACTTCTCTTTTAGAAAACTACAGACCTGTCTCTCTCCTTCCATTCATTGCCAAAACACTCGAACAAGTTGTCTTTAACCAGGTCTCATTGTTTCTTTCACAGAACAACAAACTGGATGCTAAACAGTCAGGTTTCAGGAGTGGCCATTCAACTGAGACTGCGCTACTATCGGTCACTGAAGACCTGCGAATTGCAAAAGCCGATTCCAAATCATCAGTCCTCATTCTGCTGGATCTGTCTGCCGCTTTTGACACTGTCAATCATCAGATCCTCCTGTCCACCCTCTCATCACTGGATATCACTGGGATTCCACTTCGCTGGTTTGAATCCTATCTCACTGGTCGGTCTTTCAGGGTGGCCTGGGGCGGGGAGGTATCCAAAGCAAATCAATTGGTCACTGGGGTTCCCCAGGGCTCGGTTCTTGGACCCCTCCTCTTCTCCACATACACTACATCACTGGCTCCCATCATACAGGCACATGGCTTCTCCTACCATTTCTATGCTGATGACACACAGCTCTATCTCTCATTTCGACCAGATGATCCAACGGTAGCTGCACGGATCTCAGGCTGCCTGGCGGACATCTCGGCATGGATGAAAGAACACCATCTACAGCTCAACCTGGCAAAGACTGAGCTTCTCGTCTTCCCTGCAACTCCAACTCTACAGCATGATTTCACGATTCAGTTAGGTTCATCAACAATTACCCCATCAGCTTCGGTCAGAAATCTTGGTGTAATCTTCGATGACCAGCTGACCTTCAAAGAGCACATTGCAAAGACTGCTCGATCTTGCAGGTTTGCACTACACAACATCAGAAAGATCAGGCCCTTTCTGACAGAGCATGCTGCACAACTTCTTGTCCAGGCCCTTGTCATTTCTAGACTGGACTACTGCAATGCTCTTCTAGCTGGACTTCCATCAAACACAATCAAACCTCTACAAATGATTCAGAATGCAGCGGCACGACTGGTCTTCAACGAGCCCAAAAGAGCCCATGTTACACCTCTCTTTGTCTCCTTGCACTGGCTACCAGTTGCAGCTCGCATCCAGTTCAAGACACTGATGCTCAGCACCCACCTACTTCCACTCACTATTACGAATTTACATCCCCTCCAGAAGTCTGAGATCTGCTAGTGAGCGACGCCTCGTGGTACCATCACAGAGGCTCAAAATCACTCTCCAGAACATTCCGTTCCTGGCCGGTGGAATGATCTTCCCACCCCCATCCGGAATGCTGAATCCCTGTCAATTTTCAAGCAACAACTGAAAACTCATCTCTTTCAACTCTACTTGACTACATAAAAAAAAAAAAAAAGTGAACTTTCACTTTTTCAAAATCTTCATCTTTCTCTTTATCTTTCTCTCCTTCCCTTGCTAGCATGTACTTATTTGAACAATGCCTGAGACTTGGTGTTATTGGCACTTCCTCTGTATGTTTGCCTCTTCAAGATTAATCGCTTTATGTACTCCTAATTGTAACTCGCTTTGGATAAAAGCGTCTGCTAAATGACTAAATGTAAAATGTAAATGTAAATGTTTTTATGTCCAATAAGTAATATCTCTGTCTTATATGGATTTAATAGGAGACAATTATTGGTCATCCAATCTTTTAAATTTTTAACACACTCCGTTAGCTTAGATAGTTTAGAAGTTTCATCTGGTCTTGTTGAGGTATATAGTTGAGTGTCATCAGCATAACAAAAGCGGCTGCAAAAAGAGGAAACACATCGAACTTGTTTACCTATATGTCAGAACACCATCCCTCCATGAAGATACAGTTATGATCCATTTATAACTTAAGGTTAAAGCTTTATGATCTCCGTGATGTGGAGTGAATCCCAGAATCCAGTCATGACAATGAATTTACAATGCAGATGTCACATAATTTGATGGATTGATGAATAAATCAAAAACAGAGCTGTCAAATCACTACATGGTCTAGTGTCTGTGATTATTAAAGCGAAAAAAACACTGCTATATAAAAATATTATCTGTTTGTTTTGCGTTTCTCTCTGTGAGTGGGCAGCCGGTGTTCTGACAATCTGTCCTACCCGCTCAAGATGTGCTACCAGTAGTTCAAGATGTTGTGCAAATCTAACGACATAAGCTTCTTTCTCGGAATGAACTACTACCTTAATAAATGATGCAGAAACAGAGGTAGCACATATTTTCAGCTATAAACACCTATCAGAATGAACTACCACCTTAATAAATGATGCAGAAACAGAGGTAGCACATATTTTCAGCTATAAACACCTATCAGAATGAACTACCACCTTAATAAATGATGCAGAAACAGAAGTAGCACATATTGTCATCTATAAACACCTATCAGAATGAACTACCACCTTAATAAATGATGCAGAAACAGAGGTAGCACATATTGTCGGCTTAAAATGTGTATCAGAACGAGCTACCACCTTAATAAATGATGCAGAAACAGCGGTAGCCAGAGGTGTAAAAAGTACCAAAAAAAATTATTGAATTAAAAGTGCAAGTATCTGGCCAAAAACATACTTGAGTAAAAGTAAAAAGCAGTACTTTTAATTGTACTCAAGTATTAAAAAAAAGAAGTACTTTTTGTTTCTGACTTAAAGGGTTAAAGTTTATAGGGAGAAAACTAAACAAAATGCAATGGCACAGTTCAAACACATATCTAATGCAGCGATAACAATTAAAATTCAGCACAGCGGAACACACACACACACACACACACACACACACACACACACACACACACACACACACACACAATTGCAGGGAAAGGGATTAAAAGGAAACTCCATCCTTTCCACCCTCATGCCATCCCATATATACATATATATGAATGAGCGATGCGTTTATATAGCGCTTTATAGTGTATTGCTGTACACCCAACGCGCTTTACAATCATGTGGGGGGGTCTCTCCTCAACCACCATCAGTGTGTGCAGCATCCACAGACAACGGCGCTCACCACACACTAGCTACATACACACAGTGTTCCTGTGTGGCTCAGTGGTAGAGCATTGCGTCAGAAGCGCAAAAGGTTGTGGGTTCGATTCCCAGGGAACACACATACTAATGAAAAATGTATAACCTGAATGCAATTGTAAGTCGCTTTGGATAAAAGCGTCTGCTAAATGACAGCACAGCACATGACATATACATATATATATATATGTGTGACTTTTTATTTATCAGATGAACACAAACTAAGATCTAAATCATCTAAACTAAATCATCTCTTTTCTTATAAGACAAGTATGGGACGTCCAACAATTACACTTCAAAAACTACACAAAGTGAATATGACAGTAACTCATACAACCCCTGTTAATTAATCAATATTTTTAACTTGACCGTCGTGTTCACTTTGTGTTGTTTATGAAGTGGTCCTGTTCCCTTGCATTACACGGACTAAAAAAACTTTGCTTGTGTTCATCTGAAGAAAGAAAGTCATAAACATCTGGGAAGACACGAGAATCTTAATTTTTGGGTGAACTATCACTTTTAATAAAAATGTGATGCAGAGGTTAGAGACATATTCCAGACAGAATGCAAGAATGGATTGAATTAATGAGGAGAGTCATATTATTAAAACAATGTATCCACTACCTGGTAAGAACATCACAACATGAATTACAAGTAAACATACAATGTTCATTTAAACACTTTTTGGAGATTTGTAACATTTAATAATAAATAAAAGAAATTTGCACAAAAATATTAATTATATTTACATTTTCATCACTGATTTTATTTGCACTCAATCTTGTGCATTCAGCCAATATATTACACAGCTAATGGCTCTATCAAAACAGAAAGAATAATGAATACACTTCTTTGGGGGAAAACACAACTTTGCTACCTCAACATGCTTCATCAGATTTTTCATCAGACATCAGAACCTGATTAAAGTCATAACTGAACTAAAACTGTGTGCTTGATGCGTGAAAACAATGATCATTGGTTCTCACGTCAGGCACGTACGTTTGAGCTTCCGTTTACCATATTTAATGTGCATAAGATAAAATAAAAATGTAATGTACTTTTTAAGTTGAAATAAAATCATATGGAGTAAAAAGTTATGTTTTTGTCTTCAGAAACGTAATCAAGTAAAAGTACAAGTAGTCAGTTTAAATTGTACTTGAATAAAGTAAAAATCCCCCAAAATAATACTTAAGTAAAGTAATCAAGTAAAATTACTCCTGGCACACTAAAGCAAAAGATAAAAATAGCCATCTTGAAAATAATTAAACAACACTAGACTATGATTTGTAATGGTTGCAAGTGTATTTTGTTGAAAGATTCTCTGTACTCACGACACCAGGGATGCAAGTTAGATGTTTCCAACTTGAACACAACTTCAAGGGGAAGCTTCCAACCACTTTGAGAAATAATCAGTTATTGTAAAAATGTATGCATGCCCATCAACTGTCTTGGGCGGTGGTCCTGTCAAATCAATCCCCAGCAGTTCCCAGACTGAGGAGACCTAAAAAAAAGTACGGCAAGCAGTCCAATAAAAGGAATAATAAAAAAATTATACATTTTCAGATCAGAATGCATTATGCAAAAAATTAGCAATTTGAAAGCAGAAATACCTGAATACTTTCCAGTGTGCTCTCTAGTATAAGAGATTTTCCCACCCTTTGACACTGGTCACATTCACTCACCTGGAAAATATGAGAAATAATGCCCATAACAATTATTAATTACAAGCTATAACAATAAACCATATTAATTTGTCATCCAAAAATGTACATTTACATTTAGTCATTTAGCAGACGCTTTTATCCAAAGCGACTTACAAATGAGAAATAATAGAAGCAATCAAAACCAACAAAAGAGCAACAACATGCAAGTGCAAGTCTTGGTTAACCTAACGCAAGTTTTTTTTTTTTAAAGAAACAAGTAAATAGAATAGAAAAAAGAAAGCTGGCGTTAGTTTTTCAAGAAAAGCTAGCAGTTAGAGATTAAATATGCAATTGATAGAGGGTCAAGTCAAGTATGTGTGTGTGTTTTCTTTTATAAAAAGAAGACAGATAGATAAAATAGAATTCAAATTGAGAGTGTTAGAGTTAGAGGGTCAAATAGATTTAACTAATTTTGACAATAACTCATCAATGTATCATCGATTATCTTACAAACACAATGCACCAATTCAAAACATTAGAAAAGGTATGACATATGGACAAAAGTTTTGAGACAGCTCCTTCTATTGACCAGGTTTGACTACTTCTGTCATTGCCAAGAGCACAAATATATACATATTACATTATATCTTCAATATAATGTGGTTGTCACGGTTGCCTTCTGTGGCAAAATGGAGAACAAGGAGACGTGGGCCAAAAACTAAACAGTCTTTAATCCTCCAAAATGGTAGGAGGATATCAGTGGTCAGTAAGTAGTACAACTACTTCGTTACTGTCCTTAATAATTTTTCAAGTATCTGTACTTTACTGGAGTAGTTTTATTTTGAGTAACTTTACTTTACTTCACTACATTCCAAAGCATAAGATCAACTCTTTTACTTCACTACATTTCATAAAACATATCGTTACTCCTTGATACATCACGTGCAGTTCCGAGACAGCAGAAGCGGTGTCTGATTCATGAACAAACTGATTATTTTCAATGAACCTCTTCAATCGGTTCGCAAATCGTAACAAAACGATTCATTGACGAAGTGCAATGATCTGATTGCAGCTGTTCTCGAGTCGAAAACTCACTGATTCAAATGATCCGTTTAGAGCGAGTCTTCTTCAGTGAACTGAACTCACAAGTAAAGAACCGGGAGATCTCGTGAGCGCCTGATGCTGTGAAACGCGTGGGCGTAACCACCATATACTTTGGGGACGGTCAAAATACCTGTCCCAATTTTTGAATAAATGAGAAAAAAATATCACGTTTAAATGGCTCAGTATTATAGCAAGGTTTCTAGCATGATACCCTGAAAATAGTCTGAATAATGAACTGCTGGAGTCACAGACCAAGGAGTTCCCGCACTTCCCACTCCATTGATAAGCCTCTATTCATTCGTTGATGGCCTGGCCTGTTTGTTTTTACGATCTGATCCGCGACTGAACTTAAAAAAATATATCTGGGGGGAGGGCTCACATTTGGACCCCCCCAATATCTATACCATGGTTACGCCCTTGGAAACGTAAGTTACTAATGTCGAATTTTAGGATTCATTATTGTAACTGAAAATAATATTTAGGTCAAAACTGTCAGTTGTTTGTGAACTAAATCTGCTGTAAAGGGTGATCTATTTAAGCCCACTGAAATGCTTGAATGCAGACAGATCAACATCAGTGTCTCTAACGTTATGTTTTAGGTCAAAAAACAAAACATTAAAATAACACCGATTAAATAAAATAACTCATGCACGTTCATATTCCCCGCTGCTGTAACGTTAGCAGTTTTATTAAAATGCCATGCATTTAGACCTATGTGACGCCTGTTTTTATATTGTTTATCAACAGTATACATTTTATATTGTTTAGATCAACTTCTAGTAGACAGATATGAATGTTTATTCATAACCATACTGAAAATAAGTAAATATTGTTAGCTGATGCTAACTGTCTAGCTAACAAGCTTGCTGGTGCTAAGTTGAGGACATTTTTAGATATAAAGTCCAAATATGTTTATTCAGCCACCTAGATAGATTCCATCTGAGGGAAAAGAAAGGATGTGATGTTCAGAACATAGTAACTACAGTAATTATCAGAGTGGGAAGTGATGATGCCCTCTGGGGGTATTTGGCCAGGGGTGTTTTTACACCACAGACAAGGTTTGAGAAGAAAAAATCATTATGAAAATATAATTAGATTTTCCTTAAAATGTTCTTCCTAATTTCAGGCCTAATTCTCATGTCATATATAACTGACGTTCTCGTCAACAAGTTCTAAACACTTTTTTTCTCACTGGTGAAAATTAGATGGTGAAATCTGTTTTCTCTCAGGTACATGGCAGTGTAAGCTTCACAGTGAACATTACTACATCACTCTCATCTATGTAGTCCATATCAACAAAATATATATCTTGACTCTATATAGTGGTTATTTTGGGAAAAACCCTGGTATTTTGGGCAGTAGGATTATACAAATATGTGCTAATATAAAATTAAATAAAGTAGTCTATATAAAATTGCAAAATAAATCTGTCTATCAGTACTTTTTTACTTAAGTACATAAAAAATTGAGTACTTTTGTACTTTCACTCGAGTAAAATTGAAAAAGCAGTACTTTTACTTTTACTGGAGTAATATTTTATTATACCTATCTGTACTTTTACTCAAGTACTTGATCTGTGTACTTTGCCCACCACTGGAGGATATACACATGAATGAAGAGTTCATATGCAAAAACAGATAAGTCCGTTTTTAATAATTTTCAAAAATGATGTTTTTTCATTGTATATTGCCATTAATCTCAATCAAACGGCAGTTGGGTTTGTTGTGGCAATTTCTTTCTAACAAACATCATCACTGAGTAAGAGACAACTCTGAGTCCATATTATAATAATAAAAGTATTTATTCCCTTGCAAGAGAAGATCCCTCAGTTCTAACACACATAGCTGTGAGTCAGTCAGGAGCGAGAGAGAGAGATAGAGAGAGAGAGAGAGAGAGAGAGATAGATAGAGAGCCAGAGAGACAGAGAGCCAGAGAGCCAGAGATAAGAAGTCAGGAGAAGCGGTGCCGGTCTGTTTTATATTCCTTTTCCCTCAAGGCCCTATTTCTTCCCTCCCCTACAGGAGAGATACCAAGTTGTTTATCTATTAATGGTTATACAGAAAAGGCAGGCAAATGCCCCCTTGACCCCCTGACCATCTGCGTTTCCTTACCTCTATCACTTCCCAATCATAGTACATCATCACACACAGAATGCTTATCTAACTACGAGTGAGAGAACATAATGCATACTCACTGTTTGATTACTGCCCATAAGGAAAATTCCTTTACAATTCCTCCCTGTTTATCATTCTCTGATAACTGATTAATCAAACATTGTAATAATAATAGTAAAAATAATAATAAATACAAGTTCAAGCCATTAAATCACACTTATACTCTTCATCTCTGATTTTCACATAAATGATCACTCTTCTTGAACCTGTGAAGTAAGTTTTTGAAAATTTGAAAAATGCTTAGGCTGTTTTTGTTTTGGACAGACCCTAAATGTTTTTTGCAAGCAAAGTAAAGACTTATTCTATAGCCGGGCTGAATGGACAGACACTGATGTCGCACTCTCGGTTAAACCAAACCCTCAGTCACCATAGTATAAACAAGGAAAAGTATAGTTCATAGTAGGAAATAAACATATCAATTTATCACTGTTGAGTTACTTCTGTAATATAAAATGTAAATATTAAAAGTATGTAAAAAATCCCTCAGTTTCAACCCCTCTCCTTGTACGTCCTCTCGTACACGGATAACTGCTGCTTTTAACCTTCTTTACATTTCAATCCTTCTCAGGAAGAAAATAGAAACATCATAACTCAATTAACACATTTCACTGTAACTTCCGCTACTTGTGTCTTCATATTGTTGGTCTGATCTCCTGTTGGTAACACCTTCAGACCTGTTGTGAAGTGTAGTATTACCAAGCAAATTGTCACTGACAACAAAGTCATTATACATATGGTCTTATAACAGGCCACACATTCCTGGCACTCTGAATGGGTGCCACGGCCTTGGACGCTCCATTCTCTCAGTTACTCTGTATCAAAAGTGCTGTTATGACCAGAGAATGTGCTGTTTTCGAAGCACTAAGAGTCTTATCTGTTCTGTTGATTACGATGTTCACCCAGATGCCGGTTGCGCCTAAACACACAGCTGCAACGCAAGGGCTTTTCAAACTGGATCTTAACATTTATTGACACTCGCGTTGAACCTCCTCCAGCGATTGCTCCGCCTCCGCAATGGGCGGCACCTTCCTGCAATGGTTTACGTGCACCCACGTAGCCCTCTCTGCGACCTTCACTGCCGTGTGCGTCACCAGAAGCACCTGGAAAGGCCCTACCACCTTTTCGATTTCCAGCTCTTTCTCCTGTGATCACGAATCACCATGAAATCGCCAGGTCTGACCTCGTGCAGGAATCTCTCAGCAACCTTCAGCTTTTACCTGCACAGAAATATTTGACAACAGACAAGACATTTCTTTGCAGTAATTCAACATGTCATTTTCACACACATCCGTTGATGGCAGCCTTTGTTTACCCCCTTCCATGCCCATGAATGGTGGCCTGCCGGTGCTGGTTGAGATGCCAAGGGTGTTTTTATTCCCCTAGCCACATTGTGTGTGTTACAAGTGACACATCTTTTGCAAAAATTTTCAGCAACCACTGTAAACCCCTTTGTAAACCATAATTCCTTCATCTGCATTATCATACCCGCTTTTGACACATGATCCAACCCATGTGTCAACTTAGCTTGGGCAAACAAGGAATGTCATCAACACTCATCCATACACCCCTCTGGAGACTGCAGCCAGACGACCTCCATTGTTGTTTTTCTGCTCCTGTGGAAAAAGACTGCATACTCTGTAAACAAGGGGAAATATCAGGGTTAGTCACAGATACTAAAGCACAAGTCGTTTCTTTTGTCTCCTGTGCTGCCGCTGACCTCGCTGCTGCCGTCTCTCGCGTTTCCTGTGGAGATAAAACTTTTATCGTTAGTGTGCGCTGCGCATTTACAGATCGCGACCTTGTCTGGTAAAAGAATGGCCTCCAAAAGCTTAGACACAAGCGATGCGTTTAATATCGGATATCCATCCGACTTCAAAAAATTTCTGTGCTTCCAAAGCGCGCCAAAGTCTATGCGTGACCCCAAAAGCATAACGCGAGTCTGTGTAAATTGTCACACACTTGTCTGCCATAAGATTACACTCCTCTGTCAGAGCAACCAATTCAGCTGCCTGAGCCGAATAATTTGATGGCAATTTGCCAGACTTTACGACTTCAAATTCAGTGGTCACCGCGAAACCAACCTTATTCAAGCCTGTTTGTGGATCTTTGGACGCCGATCCATCCACAAAGAGGACATTGTCACAGTTTTCTAAAGGTGTGTCCAACAGGTCTGGACGTGGTGTACACACCTGTTCCAGCACTGATAGACAACAATGGTGTTCCTCGCCATCCTCCTCTGTAGGGAGAAGTGTGGCAGGATTCAAAGTTGTGCATCTTTTCACCGTTACATTTGGCATATCAAGCAAAATCGTGTGATACCTCAGCCATCGGGCTGTTGATAAATGTGATGTTCTCTGATCTTGCAAAATCATGGAGACTGCGTGTGGGACCATCAGAGTCAAATCAGAATACCCCACAAATTCCCTTGAAGCCAGTACAGCCAGCTCAGCAGCTGCCACCGCATCAAGCTTTGCTGAAAAATCTGCGATTGGTCTTAATCTGTCCCCATGGGTTTGCAAGCGCACTGAACTCATAAATCCATGTTTTTCATCTACCATCTGGGTGAAAGGCTTTTCAAGCACAGGCAGGCCCAACGTTGGAGCCTGAGCCAGCTGCAGTTTCATGTTTACAAACGCCTCCTGCGCTTCTGCGGGCCAATAAATCTTGTCACATGACCTCAGCCCTTTCCCTGTTGTCAGGGCTCTCAAGGGCTTTTCAAGAAATGCATAATTTGGAATAAACGTTCGACAATATGCACACATTCCCAAGAATGATAACAATTGTCTTTGTTAAAGGTCTTGGTACATCTTTGATAGCTTTTATCCGTTTCTCAGAGATAGCTTTACTGTTTGGTGTTAGTGTGACCCAAAAAAAAATATTTCCTGCTTCACACACTGTAGTTTTGTCAGACTGACCTTGTGACCCTCTCTCGCCAGATGGTTCAAGAGAGCCACAGTGTCAGCCACGCACGTAACCTCATCTTGTGCACAAATCAATAAATCATCTACATACTGCAATAGCGCCGTTCCGCTCGATAGAGTTAATGGTTCAAGGCTCCGTCTGAGCGCTTCATTGTGAATCGTCGGAGACTCATAATAGCCCTGACACAACCTGGTAAACGTGTACCCTTTGTTGTCAAAATCAAACGCGAACCAAAACTGACTTTTTTCTTCCACTGGGACGCTAAAGAAAGCGTTGGCCAAATCAACCACAGTGAAATACATAGCATTTTGCGGAATTTGTGACAAAATTGTGTATGGATTAGGTACGCGGGCAGCTCTTGCAATAACGGCTGAGTTTACAGCCTGCAGATCCTGCACAAATCGCCACGTGACTGGTTCACTTGTGTTAGATGTTATTTTCTTTACGGGGAAAATAGGAGTTCGCACTGGAGAATCATGACAGGGAATTATTACTCTCTCCTTCAGGAGAGACTCAAAACCGCTGTATCCTCTCAATGCCTCCTTCTTCAGGGATATTGCGATTGACATGGCCTGTAATCAGACTTTGGAGTGATTACAACTGGTTCACAACCTTTAATCAACCCAACATCATATTTGTGTTTTGCCCACAATTTTGGAGGTATTTCTGCCAGGACAGGATGAATGTCTGTGGCAGAAATAGATCCGTGCTCATGTTTCTCCATTGCATTCCTGACAATAGCAGTCACAGTTCTCTGTACGGCAACATCAAACTCACATTCCTCCATAAAACACCTGCATTTCCACTGTGTTTCTGCCCGTTTGGCTTTTCAATCCAATCTGTGGCAGAAAGACATTTTCTCTAAACAGGCCTATTTCTTCCCATTTCTGCTCGGTGGCCTTGATTACTGATAAGTGAGGCGCAGACTGGCCTGTTATCAAATACAGCCTCATTTGTTTTTCTGACAGGCATGCCCAGAAAATCTTATCAAACCTTGTCAAAAACATTTTCTGCCCCGCTAAACCCACTCTTCCTCATATTGATATATGCATATATCAATGAATGCAATTCATTGATACTGATACTGATACTGTTCGATCTTTGCCAATTTCAAAATCTTTTGTGCCCAATCAGAATCCGTTATCTGCCACTCGTATGCCCACTGTGGCTCAAATTTTGCACCACTCATCTGCTGTTTCTCTTCAATAAATCCCAAACCAGCAGTGAGTTTCAGATTTAATTTACACATTAGTTCCCTGGCCATTAACGGAGTCGGACAGGTTTCAGAGCACAACAATGCATGTTTCAATGCCCTGCCCCCCTCCGTCTCACATTTTAACGGCACAGTATAGTTTTCTGAAATTAATGCCCTGACATCAAGTGCTTTCAAACACTAAATCCATCATTCTTGGTTCACATGGCAAGTCACATGGTCTCATTCAAAACTTCAGCAGTCCCACATTAACGGTTTGCAAGCATGTCTTCATTGCAGATAGCCTTATTCAAAACTTACACACACTCACACATAAAAGGTTTGCAAGCATGTCTTCATTGCAGGTAGCATTATTTGAATAAGTGTATGTGAGCGTGTTGTGTGTGTGTGTCAATAAATTTTTACTTCCCTTTTTCGTAGCTTGCTGAATGCCTGTCACCCGCCCTCTCCTCTCCTGTTCTCCGTTCCTCTCGTTTCAATCCGCCTTCCGCGCCTCTGGACAATCCTGTGCCCAGTGTCCGTGGTTCTTGCACAACCTGCACTTCGTGCAGCCAGAAAAGTCATGTTCACACCTCGCACACAGTCCACATTTGTGCGCTGCTCGTGCTGCTTTAATCTGTACAACAGCCAGCTGCATCTCTCTCCCATTGGGTAGATGTGTGTTTGGCGGTGCCGACCTCACCGTATTTTCATGTGGGAAACACAAACATACTGTGGGTCAGTCTGTTCTGGTGGTGCAGACACATACAAATAGACTTTCACACTTTTCATTTTTCCTTCCTGCTAACTTTCTGCACTTGCTTTTTTCCTCTTTTGTCTACTTCCTTGAGCCAACCATCTACTTCCTTTAGCCAACAATCTACTGTTTGTTCACATTTTTAACATACATGTTTAACACATTTGCAACAACAACCTGGTTGTTGAAACCACTTTCAGTTTTGTGAGACTCAATGTTCCCTCTTCGGGAAAATCATGATGCTTGATTAATTTTTCAATATCTTGCATACATTTCTGACCATACTACATTTTTTAATTTGGTAGTACACCGGTGTATCCTATTTCGCAAGCTTGCTCTGAGACATCCCCATACTGGCTGTTTTCTGCTTTCTGTGGATTTACTCACGCGCGTCTCTTTAATCTGCTAGACGTCTCCAGCAGATCCGATTTTCTCTTATCCCGCAATCGGATCGGGTTGCACTGTTAGTGCCCTCTTAATTGTGATTTATCAAAATCTTTCGATTTTTTCTAACCCCAATTAACCTCGGTACCTGTTTGAAACCCTCTTGATCCTTACGGATCTCAAATTAATCTCAGGCACCTAATCTGAACGTTCGTGCTCAGATTACTCTACCACAGAAAAAAAATTTCAGCCAATATGGTTCAATTTCACTCTTTAAACTGAATTTCACCCTAATTAAATTGAATTTAATTGTTTCTTACCAGAGATGTCGTTTTGTGCCACCTGGGTTCTTTTTGATTCCAGTGGTCGATCCCTCCGGTCCCAACAGCGGAAACGGTCCCTCGTCTCTGAATCTTTTTGCGAGGTAGGGTTGGAACTTTTCAGCTCCAAGGTGATCAGCCTCCGTCCGCTGTCAGGTCCAGAAGTCACGTCCAAGGAATCCCACTATTCTGACACCAAATTGTTGTGGCAATTTCTTTCTAACAAACATCATCACTGAGTAAGAGACAACTCTGAGTCCATATTATAATAATAAAAGTATTTATTCCCTTGCAAGAGAAGATCCCTCAGTTCTAACACACATAGCTGTGAGTCAGTCAGGAGCGAGAGAGAGAGAGAGAGAGAGAGAGAGAGAGATAGATGAGCCAGAGAGACAGAGAGCCAGAGAGCCAGAGATAAGAAGTCAGGAGAAGCGGTGCCGGTCTGTTTTATATTCCTTTACCCTCAAGGCCCTATTTCTTCCCTCCCCTACAGGAGAGATACCAAGTTGTTTATCTATTAATGGTTATACAGAAAAGGCAGGCAAATGCCCCCTTGACCCCCTGACCATCTGCGTTTCCTTACCTCTATCACTTCCCAATCATAGTACATCATCACACACAGAATGCTTATCTAACTACGAGTGAGAGAACATAATGCATACATCTGAAATGTATGTCTCACTGTTTGATTACTGCCCATAAGGAAAATTCCTTTACAGGTTATTTTGATTGGGTTAAGAAATAACTAAAAATTACAGCTAACTAACACAATAAAAACATGATAACATTGATATGTTTCATATTGACGGAGTAAGACCATGTCAAAGCTTAAAATCATAGTGAAATTAATGACTGAAAAACGTATTACATATTTAGGCTCACAAATAATCTGTTTTGATGAGTAGCCCACTTAAAACGTCAACAACTACCTTGTGTAAAAATACAAAGTATTACACAAAACTTTAATATAGTAATAGAGTTAAACTATAAAGCCCAAGACACACTGAAACAATCTTGAAACAATCTAGGCGAATCAGAAATCACCGTAATTGTTTCATGGTCTGGGACAGCCGAAATTCGTGGATTGTGTCTCAGGCTTAAGACAAAAACATTTTTGATAACGTTATGCTCATCGAAATCACAGACAATTATGAAATGATCACCCATTTACTGGGAGCCATTCGATATTGAATATAGTATTTTAATTTAGCAAGATCGATTTAAATCACTGGCTCATCAAGACTGCATAGGGAGAATAAACCCTTGTGATAAAATTAAGCACTCGAATGAGAGACAATGGAAAAAAATTCACATATTTAATGTAAAAGATTCGACGTACAGTGAAAAGGTATTTTATTTAGTATGACAAAGACAAACTTTATTTAGTAAACCAGTGTGTGTGCACTTGGATGGGTTAAATGCAGATAACACATTTCACTGCTGGTTATACTCTGTATAATTTTGTATGTGACAAATAAAGCTAATTTGAGCATACTTTGTTGAAGAAGCACCCTCTTGGTAACGTTAGAAAACTCGTTTTTGTTGTTATAAATTATTAGACAATTAATAAATTATTACATATTTAATGAGAGAGATTCAATATAACCAAAAAACACAACTTTAATTAAGCAAAACTGATTTTACTTACGCACTCATTCACAACTCAGACAGGGTAGCTCAAATTTATGGGTTGGGTCTTCAGATAGAGGTTTTCCAAGAGTAGTAGAGTACTGCGCATGCGCATTGTGTATGGGTAGCTAATTCTGAGAGGTAGCACCGGCATTATGTCATGTACTACACACTCAAGTATGCACTCTGGCGCCGCTCAGTGTTTAACAGCGCCTGCTGTCTCACTATCTGAGAACAAACAATGAGAGCCTCACTGACACTGAGAGAACAATTAATAATCCTTTCATCATTTTATTTGAGAAAACCATTGTCAAATACACTGACACGCAAAAAACTCTTCACTACTACCCATCTTCTTCTTCTTCTTCTTCTCTGATTTGCGGCAGCTTACCTGTTAAAATAAAAGTCCGCTTTTTAACATGAAGAAATTGACAGAAATTACGATTGTACTATAATGTAGCCTACTTCTAAAAGAATAATAATTACAATTTTTTTTGTAATTGTAATTTATAAAAGCCCTCCTAGGGACAAGTGTTGCGAATTAGCTTTGGCTATTTCAGTTTCATCTAAGTTTAGTGTATCTGTCCCTAACAAATAAAACATTAAATAAATAAAGGTGTTTACCGTGCATGCGCAAAGTGATTGCTCGGTTGATTGTTTTATCAGTGATGGACTTAAAATAGAGCAGAAAGATTTATATTTATAAAATAATGCCATTGATGGTTGCATGCATTGCAAAAAAAAGTTTCTCATATTTGTTATCTTTTTCATTAACTACCATAATCAAATATTAAAATCATGGATATGTGCTGTGTTACATTTCACAGATTTTTTTTGCCTTAACATTCATTAATCTTACATTTTATTAGAGTATTCTCTTAAGTTGCGCATGCGTGTTATAGACATACCTTACGTCACTTTGAGCATGCGCAGTAAACACATACGTGACGTAGATACGCTACAGTCTGCAGCGAGGGGTGTCTCGGGAAAGGAGGCAGTGGACTAAACCACGGAAAGACACAGGCTCACTGTGAGGGGAGCCGTACCGTGGAAGAATACACATGTGGAATCATCCGAAGGGGAATCGCTACACACGGGCACCTAGCCCAGCACAAGGGCTGACCTTGGGCAACACACGAGTGCTGGACCTGGCATCTAGTGCTACGCTACGCCTGACTGCCGAGGGTGCGGGAGGAACTTCAACAGGGTTCGCCGTTGGGGAACTGAACTGAGAAGCAACAAAGCGCACGTATCCAGTCTGTAGAGGGGAATGGCGCAGCAAGCGTGATTGACACCGAGCAGGTTCTAGTGTTACTGGCCATACGAGACAAGTACACGGGAGGACACCGGCTCTATACGGATATTAAAACATTTTGCAAACATATTAGGTGTCGCCCAGCCAGCAGCTTTACAAATGTCTGCTATCGAGGCGCCCCGCGCCAAAGCCCAAGAGGGGAGAAGAAACGCCTCTCGTAGAGTGCACTCTCACACCAAGGGGGCACGGTAAGCACCGGGCATGATGGGCCAAGACTATAGCCTCCACTAGCCAGTTGGCAAGTCTTTGTTTGGAGACAGCTTTCCCCTTCTGCTGTCCTCTGAAGCAGACAAAGAGCTGGTCTGAGGTCCTGAAGCTCTGCATGTGGTCCACGCAGATGCGCAAGGCGCGGACGGGAAAGGGCAGAACAATGGCTGGGTCTACCTCCTCCCGGGGCAGTGCTTGCAATTTCACCACCTGATCCCTGAATGGCGTGGTGGGAACTTTGGTCACATAAGTTAGCCGGTCCGAATTCTAGGCACGAATCGTCGACCGAAAATGCTTCCAGGTCCCCTGCCCTCTTGACCGTGGCCAACGCTGCAAGGAGCACTGTCTTCAATGACAGGAACTTAAGCTCTACTGACTGGTCCCCCTTCAAGGCTGTCAGAACTGAGGGGAGATCCCAAGAGGGTACCAGATGAGGACGCAGAGAATTTAACCTCCTCGCCCCTCTGAGGAACTTGATGACCAAGTCGTGTTTCCCCACAGACAGGGAGTAAAACAGCTGGCAGTGGGACGTGTCCGGGGAGGCAAACAGGTCTAACTGAGCGTCCCCGAAGCGTCTCCAAATCAGCTGGACTACCTGGAGTTGCCATTCTCCCGGAAGGGCAGGCTGACGTGAGAGCTCGTCGGCTGCACGATTCAGCTTGCCTGGGACATGAATGGTGCGAAGCGACCTCAGATGCTTCTGACTCCAAGGAGGAGATGGCGGGCGAGTTGCGACATGTGACGGGGGCGTAGACCGCCTTGGTGGTTGATGTACGCTACGGTCAGAGAGTTGTCCGTATGGACCAGTACATAACTCTCGTGTAGCAGCGTTTTGAAGCGGTACAGAGCAAGCCATATTGCTATACTTGCTATCCTGGCTTGCTATCCTAGGTACTACCAAGAGTCCAGCGTTTTGCAAAATTAGGGAGCGGGTTGGATTGTAGCGTGATAGAAGATTAGTTAGGTATGCAGGAGCTAAATCATTTAGGGCCTTATAGGCAAGTAATAATATTTTGTAACTGATACGGAACTTAATAGGTAGCCAGTGCAGTGACAGTAAAATTGGAGTTATATGATCATATTTTCTTGACCTGGTAAGGACTCTTGCCGTAGCATTGTGTACTATCTGTAGCTTGTTTATTGAACATGCAGGACAACCACCTAGCAGTGCATTACAATAGTCCAGTCTAGAGGTCATGAATGCATGAACTAGCTTTTCTGCATCAGAAAGAGTTAACATGTTCTGTAGCTTGGCAATGTTTCTAAGATGGAAGAATGCTGTTTTTGTAACATGGGAAATATGATTTTCAGAAGATAGTTTGCTGTCTAATGTAACAGTATATCCGTCTAGTTAAAAATTGTGATCCAAGAGATTCTGTGTACTGTTTTTAGGTCCAATAAGTAATATCTCTGTCTTATCTGAATTTAATAGGAGAAAATTATTGGTCATCCAATCTTTTACATTTTTAACACACTCTGTTAGATTAGATAGTTTAGAAGTTTCATCTGGTCTTGTTGAGATATATAGTTGAGTGTCATCAGCATAACAATGGAAACTAATCCCATATTTTCTAATAATATTACAAAGGGGCAACATGTATAATGAAAATAGCAGATGACCTAGGACAGATCCTTGTGGTACTCCATACTTTACTGTTGATAATTGAGATGCCTCCCCATTTAAATATACAAAGTAGTAGTGATTGGACAGGTAGGATCTAAACCATCTTAGAGCCTGTCCTTGAATACCTGTATAGTTTTGTAATCAATCTAGGAGTATGTCATGATCTATAGTATCGAACGCAGCACTAAGATCAAGTAAAACTAGCAATAAGATTCAGCCTTGGTCTGACGCAAGAAGCAAGTCATTTTAACAAGTGCAGTTTCTGTGCTATGGCGGGGCCTAAAACCTGACTGAAATTATTCATAGATATCATTTTTTTTGCAAGAAGGAGCACAATTGAGCAGACACAACTTTTTCAAAAATGTTTGACATAAATGGAATATTTGAAATGGGCCTGTAATTTGCCAGTTCACAAGGATCTAGTTTTGGTTTCTTAATAAGAGGCTTAATAACCGCCAGCTTGAATGGTTTTGGAACGTGACCTAAAGATAACGAGGAGTTAATAATATTGAGAAGCGGTTCTTCTGCTACAGGTATCAACTCTTTCAGTAATTTAGTGGGTACAGGATCTAATAAACATGTTGTTGGTTTAGATGCAGTGATAAGTTTATTTAGCTCATCCTGTCCTATAGTTATAAAGCAATGCAGTTTTTCTTTGGGTGCAATGAATGAAGCTGAAGTACTAGACGCTGTAGAATCTACATTTGTTATTGTATTTCTGATGTTATCTATTTTTACAGTAAAGAAATTCATAAAGTCATTACTGTGAGGGAATATTTAGATCAGGTGACATCTGTTTATTTGTTAATCTAGCCACTGTGCTAAATAAAAACCTTGGATTGTTTTGGTTATTATCTATGAGTCTGCTGATGTGCTCGGTCCTGGCAGCTTTTAGAGCCTGTCTATAGCTGGACATACTGTTTTTCCATGCAATTCTAAAGACTTCCAAGCTAGTTTTTTCCATTTGCTCTCAAGATTACGAGTTTCTTTTTTGAGAGAATGGGTATAACTGTTGTACAGCACGTTTTTCTCTAACCTTTTTTAATTTGATGGGGGCAACAGTTTCTAACGTATTAGAGAAGATAGTTCCCATGTAGCTAGTAATTTTGTCTAGTTCATCTTTATTTATGGGCACACAGAGCAGCTGAGATAAATCCGGAAGATTATTGGTGAATCTGTCTTTAGTGGCTGGAACAATAGTTTTGCCTGGACGATAACGTGGAGCCATATAGTTAAAATCATTAATATGCAGCATGCACGATAGAAGGAAATGGTCAGTAACATCATCACGTTGAAGTACGATATCTATATCAGTAAGATCAATTTCATGCGATATAATTAAATCTAGCGAATTACTAAAACGATCCGTGGGCCCGATGACGTTTTGCTTGACACCAAAAGAGTTTATTAGGTCAGTAAACGCAAGTCCTAATGCATCATTTGTATTATCAACGTGTATGTTTAAATCTCCTACAATTAGTGCTTTATCAACATTAACCAATAGGTCTGAGAGGAAATCTGCAATTTTTTTTAGAAAAACTTTATATAGCCCTGGCGGTCTATACACAGTAGCCAGAGCAAGAGATAGGACAGATTTCTTTTGCATATCTGACAGTGTAATATTAGGCATAAGTATGTCAAATGAGTTAAACCTGTATCCTATTTTCAATTGACATGCCACTGCAGCTGGGGCCCTGTCCAGAGCCCCGCAGCTGCATGCCTGTTGCACATGCCCCCCAACCGGCTGAGGTGACTGAGCACCATATCCCTGTGTTCGCACAACAGTGCTCGAGACTGGGCCAGTATGAGCCAGTCGTCGAGGTAGTTGAGAACACGAATGCCTGCTTCCCTTAACGGGACAAGGGCTGCCTCTACGACCTTGGTGAAGACACGAGGCGACAGGGATAGCCCGAAGGGGAGGGCCTTGTACTGGTATGCTCGCCCTTCGAATGCAAAGCGGAGAAACGGTCTGTGTCGAGGGAGGATCGAGACATGGAAGTAGGCATACTTCAGGTCGAGGTCGATTGCTGCAAACCAATCGAAAGGACAGATGCATTGAAAGATGCATCAACATCCTGAACGGGAGCTTGTGAAGGGCCTGGTTCAGAATGCGCAGGTCCAAGATCGGTTGTAACCCACTGCCTTTCTTGGGTACGATGAAGTAGGGGCAGCAGAACCCTGATTTAATCTCGGCTGGAGGGACCGGCTCTATCGCGTCCTTTACCAGCAGGACAACGACTTCTGCACGCAAGACAGGGGCATCCTTGTTCAACACTGAGATTAACCGAACGCCCTTGAACTTGGGAGAACGCCAGGTGAACTGAATTGCGTAGCTGAGTCTGATGGTCCTCAGGAGCCAGCGAGATGGCCTGGGGAGCTCTAGCCAGGCCCCCAGAGACAGTACAAGCGGGACCAGGGGAGTCAACAACGTACCCGCGGTGGGGCAGCGAAGTGGAGCACAGGGGCCCGACTCGAAAGGCAGTGCGTCCCGAAGTGGGGTCTGAGTGTGTGGTGCGACACTCACCTGGCTCCATGGCTGGGCAGGGGGAGTGGGAGTGGGAGGAGGCATCGCGTCCTTGGACCGGACCCTGCTGCCCATTGGCGAAGGGAGAGGGGGACGTGAGTGTGGAGACTGGGTCTCGTGCACTGCCATCCTCACCCTCTTGGGACCCGGAGTAAAAGGAAACTGCTCTTTTTTGACGTTTTTGGTACAGAACAAAAAGGAAACAAAATATTCTCCACCCGGCCCTCCTCCGGGGGAAGAAGTGGTGCAGTCACCATCTCCTGAATAGCAGGATCCAGAGTCTCCGGGTCGCCCATCTCAGGGACGCTGCCTGCCCTGGCGCTTCACGGGCTTGGCAGGGGCGGAGGCAGGCTGCGCCGCTTTCCTGCGGCCAGCTCCACGCTGCGGCCGTTGTGAAGGCTGCTGCTGTGGCTGAGTTGGAACGGAGGTGGAGGCAGCAGTAGGGCGCCCTCGGCGATGAGCAGACGGAGGGGCTGCAGCCGGCGGTAGAGTGGAGACCTCCCGCCGGGGTAGGATGTGACGAAATGCGTTGTGAGAGGATGTGAGAGGCGGTTGCCGGCAATCGGCCTGCGCCCCCAGGAACCAATAGTCCAGCAGTGAGTACTTGGGAGAAGGCGGAGGCCTCCAGTGCAGTCCGACGCTCTCAGCTCGGGAAAGCATAGCAGTCAGTTCTGGATCTGACTCGGGCAACGCCACTCTTCCTGATGGAGGCAGTGCAGCCGAATCGTCATCTTCAGAACCTAGCTCGTCCCCCGATGCAGCGATCGACATCCTGTCATCCGCTGGTGCTCCGAACAAGATGCTGGGCCCTGCCCTGTCCGAGGACCCCGTGAGCTCGTCCGGGAACACCAGATGGTGCGATGCACTGGAGGAGTGAGAGGCCCGCGGAGACGTACTCGACGGGGAAGCTCTCACTGTGATCCTCAAATCACCCTGACCATGAGCCGAAGTAGCCCTCCGAAACTCCGCGTACTGATAGCCCAAGCATGAGGGACAACTATCGTGACCATCAGATGAGGCCAGGAAACAACCATATCCAGAAACACACGAGCGGGAAGCCATCTTTAAAAAGACGCCCGTCGCTCGTAGAGCTCTTTTAGATTTGCTCTTTCAGAAAAGGAAACCTCTTTCAGATAAGCGCTGAAGCGCCCAGGGTCGCAGCATGACCGCAGAATGAGAAGCTGCAGCACGCCGTCAGAAGAAGCACTGGGCAGCAACCTCCGTTGATGCGCCGTAACACCAACGCTGTTTGCTGTCTTGCAGACACTCGGAGATTCACGCTGAAAGGCTCGGCTCCGAAGCTAAAAGCTGTTGTGCGTTTGCACATGCTCTCCTTTTTTTTACCCGCACTGTGGGACGGGGTGCGCTTGGCAAAACACGCACGCCAACTGTCATTGGCTTGTTTTGTTAACACTCAAAGGTGATTGGGCTCTCGGGCGAGATCCCATTAGTCTGTCACACTGACGTTACGTCGAACGTGACTGACTCATAGGGAACTAGTTACTCCCCAACACTACCTATGCTCTCAATGTCAAATTCTGAAATATGAATTCATGCGTTTATGACCTCAAGGTTAGATTATTGTAATACTTTATTGGGTGGCTGTTCTGCACGCCTAATAAACAAACTACAGATGATTCAAAATGCAGCAGCAGAGTTCTTACTAGAATCAGGAAGTATGAATACATTAGTCCGGTTATGTCAACACTGTACTGGATCCCTATTAAACATCCTATAGATTTTAAAATCGTGATAATTACTTATAAAGTCCTGAATGGCTTAGCTCCTCAGTACTTGAGCGAGCTCTTATTGCATTATAGTCCTTCACGTCCACTTCAATCTCAAAACTCAGGCCATTTGATAATATCTAGAATATCAAAATCAACTGCGGGCGGCAGATCCTTTTTTTATTTAACGCCCAAACTCTGGAACAATCTACCTAGCACTGTCTGGGAGGCAGACACACATACAGTTTAAATCTAGATTAAAGACCCATCTCTTTAACCTGGCGTACACTTAACAGACTAATACGCTTCTAATATTCAAATCCGTTAAAGGATTGTTAGGCTGCATTAATTAGGTCAACTGGAACCCGGAACACTTCCTATAAAACATGATGTAATTGTTACATTGTAAGAAGATTGACATCAATGCTAATTTTAGTCTGTTTCTTTCTTATTCCGAGGTCACCGTAGCCACCTGATCCGGTTCTTATGCAGCCCACATGGTCAACTGCAGTCACCAGATACAGTGCGTATCCATCGTGAAAAGACCACTGGAACCAGTTGAGCCCTTACAATCTGACTTTGCTGCAGTTAGAACAAACTGCTGGTTCGTCTGGCCAGAGGAGAACTGGCCCCCCGATCCGAGCCTGGTTTTTCCCAAGGTTTTTTTCTCTATTCTGTCACCAATGGAGCTTTGGTTCCTTGCCGTTGTCGCCTCTGGCTTGCTTAGTTGGGGACACATAATTTCCAGCGATATCACCGACTTGATTGCACAGATACTATTTAAACTAAACTGAGCTGGAAGATGTCAACACTGAATTCAATAATGAAATGCTTTTAACTGAAAAATTGTACAGTTGGTTTGACACAATTTGTATTGTTAAAAGTGCTATATAAATAAAGGTGACTTGACTTATAATAAAAAAGCACAAAGCTTATTGTGATTATTGAGTGGCTTGCTTCAAGTTGCGTGTGAAGATGTAACAAAAATGGAGGTCATCACGGAACGATTACTGCATGAAGAGCGCAAATTACGGGAACGAGATGCTGAAAAACCCAGCAGTGATGCCAAAGCCCTGACTGGAAAGCAGATCTCAAAAGGGAAAGGTCCAAAGTGTTACTACTGTGGAAGATTTGGACATATTAAGCGTAACTGCAGAGACTTCAATGACTTTGTGCAGAGCAAGGATGTTAACAGAGAAACCAAAAAGGTGAGCTACAAACACAAGGCAAATAAAGCTGGTGTGAAAAAACTAAGTAGCAGCTCAGACAGTGAAAGTGTCGGATTAATAGTCAGTCATGCACAAGCTATAAGCTCTGAGAAAGGACTAAATAGCTGGATTGTTGATTCAGGAGCAATCTGCCATATGTGTAATGAGAAGGAAATGTTTGTTGAGTTCAACAACTTAGAGCCGTCACTAGAAGTTACACTTGGAGATGGATACTCTGTAGAAGCAACATGATGTGGCACTGTACGACTAAAGATGCAGCTGACCGATGATAAAACAAAGGAGTGTAACATGAGTGATGTATTGTATGTACCTCAACAGTCATACAATTTACTGAGCGTGTCAAAGGCAACACAGTCTGGAAAAAAGTCAAGTTCACAGAGAATGACTGTTACATTACAGATATGAATCAGAAGCTGATTGCTACTGCAACTAAAGAGGGCAGTCTCTACTATGTCAATAGCGGAGAAAGTGAACATGTGTGTGCAGAGAAGGCAAATGTCCATAAAGATTCTAAGGAGCAAATCTGGCACCGACGATACGGCCATTTAGGAATGCAAAATCTGAAGAAGATGTGCAGTGAAAGTCTAGTTGATGGATTCGACTTAGATGTGTCAAAAGACAGACTTCTGTGAGTCGTGTGTTGCAGGAAAGCATCATCGCAGTATGTTCAAAACTAATGGTCGGAAAAGAGCAGTTGAACCCCTTGACTTAGTGCACAGTGATGTATGTGGAAAAATGAATGCAAAGTCTCTAAGCGGAGCTAAATACTTCCTCACATTCATTGATGACAACACTCACTATGTGTGGACATATGTTCTAAAGCACAAAGATTATGTTTTTCAGAAGTTCCTAGAATGGAAAGCATTGGTAGAAAAAGATACTGGAAAACAGTTAAAAATCTTACGCACCGACAATGGAGGAGAATAAAAATCAGCTGCCTTTCAAAATTTCTTGAAGACAAAAGGAATTCGGCATGAGCTTACCGTACCAAAAACTCCTGAGCAAAACGGTGTAGCTGAACAGATGAACAAAACACTGACGGAAACCATGAGATCCATGTTAGCTGATGCAAAACTATCTCAAAGGTTCTGGGTGGAAGCACTGTCAACGGCTGTGTATCTGAGAAACAGAAGTCCAACAAAATCTGTCGAAGGGATGACTCCTATTGAAGCGTGGACAGGAAAGAAACCAAAAGTTGATTATCTGCGTGTGTTTGGATGCATAGCATATGCACACATACCCAAAGTTGAAAGAAAAAACTTGATTCCAAAGCAAAGAAATGCATCGTTCTAGGTTATGGAACTGAAACAAAAGGATATCGACTCTATGATCTTAAAAAAGCAAAAGTGTTCTACAGTCGAGATGTGATTTTCAATTAATCAGAGCGTGCAGTTGAGGAGCCTGAGAGAGTTTTCTGAAAAGTTTCTGAAAAGTAAATGGCCAACATGTTTTAGCAAGAAGAAAGTCTCGTGTTTTATTAAATTACAACACAAATGACACTCACATTACTGAACATTCACTATCAGAGATGAGTGTATCGCAGGCAGATGCCAATCCAGAGCCGATGGAGATGCCAGTCACATTAATAACCTGTGAGCAAAAAGGATGTATTTACAAATGCAAAGTTGATTTACAAATGAAGTTTTAATGATTGTCATAATTAAGTTATTTTGTGAACTCACAGCAATAGCCAGAGCCACACCGGCCAGTACAGTTTTCCCCAAGTGTCCACAGAACACAGTGCTGATAAAGCTGATCAGAAAGATCATCAGCTGAGATATAAACTGCACGAAGAGAACATTTACTGTATAACAGTTACAATAAATTTTCACTAACTGTCAGTTAAAATTAATCATAAGGCCTTAATTTGTCTCTACACTGGATCTTACGTGACATGAACTGAACATGGCACAATGCATTAATTTGAAAATATATTAATTGAAACATTAATGAAAACATAATTAATAAATAAACTGAAATACATTGTTTAAAAAAAAATCAATAATAATTCAATGCTATATTTAATTGACTTTTATCAATGTAATATTCACACTTACCACTGGTCCAGCCAGTTTTAGCAGCTCTAAAATGTATTCTTTATAATTTACCGGTGTAGTGTATTGGCTAAAGATATTGGAATAGTGAGGTCCCTTTAAGATGACAAAAGACTGGGAGGGGCGTTATAGTTTGATGAATGCTTGAGTAATTCTTTTGAAGAATATATAGAAAGACTGAAATGTTTTTTCCATGCAAATGACATTGAGGACGACGCAAAAAAAACATTCCGTGCTGCTTAGTGTGTGTGGTGCAAAAACATATTCCACACTACGTTCAGTGCTCGCCCCAACGCAGCCCTCTACTGTGCCTTATTGAAGTGCGTTGAAACGCCACTACAGTCTAGCGCCGTCAGAGATTGTGCAGTTTTCAGTTTCACAACTGTAAGCAGAAAAGTAATCAAAGCATATCGAGAACTACGTTGCTGAGCTTCGACGTCTCTCTGTGCACTGTGCTTTTGGAGATCAGTTAGATGCGATGCTGCGTTATAGACTTGTGTCCGGGGTTGTGAATGAGGTGCTACAACGACGCCTACTGGCTGAACACACACTCACATTTAAAGAGGCAGAGGAAAAGGCATTAGCCGCCGAAACAGCATTGTTAAATGCTCGCCTACTTCGTCAACAACAACAACAACATGAATCACTGCCTCAAGATGATGTTTACTACACTCTCAGAAAACAAAGTACATAATTGTACCTTTAGGGGTACAATGGCTTGTCACTGGGGCTGTACCCTCAAGGGTACAGCTTTTGTACCCTTGGCATAGGGTACATATTTGTACCCTTGTGATTTGTACCTTAAGAGACCAGTTTTGTACCTGTGGTGACAATTTTGTACCTTTATTTAACAGTACAAAAATGGACCCTTCAAAAAGGGTACAAAATTGGCTTTGACAGGGTACAATCGTTGACTATAATGAGATGTATATATATATATATATACACTGATAAATGTAATTGCTGAGCTTACTAAAATGATTAAGTAAACTTAACTTATTTTATTAAGTTTGTTGACATTACTTAGTTTAACTAAGTAATTCCAACTTTTTCCCCACACAAAGTGCTTAAACTCAACTTGTTCATTTAGCTCAACTTAAAAGTTTAAGTATTGTGAATGCACCAGATATACAGTAGGTGGCGGTAATGAGCTCAGTGAGAGCTCATTAATTGGACGAAGAAGAAGACTGCACATGCACTTGGTTCAGATAGCAGGTTCATTAATTTGCACGTGGCTGGATAAGATGATGATGAGGTAAGTCTCATTTTTTATAGTTTAACTGCTACATTTTCATTACAAAATAGCAATATACCATTCAAAGTTTATAAACAGTAGTATTTTGTTAATATATTGATATAAAATCGATGGATGACGTTGGATTGCTCTTAGCAATCTAATAATTGGTAATCGTCTCGCTTTAAAGATAAACGTGTTTTAGGTCAACAGACAAGTTACAGAGGTGGATAGAGTAACAAAAACTTAAGTAAAATACAAGTAATTGTGTAAATGATTAGTTGAAGTTATAGTCTTAATAATTACTTGAGTAAAAGGAAAAGGTATGCAATGGAAAAGTAAAAAGTTTATAATTAGTGTTGATGTCGTTTATATATATATATAACAACTGTTTTCAGATTAATGACGGACGAGTGAAGCTCTGTACATGTGTAACGTTACTCATACCCGCAATTTAACATTTGAGCATAGTATACAGGATTTTTGCCTTCTGTTCTAAAATACAATAATGTGTAAGGTTATATATTCTGCAAGCACGTGTGTCTAAGCGACATTGTTTTTTTCTTAACCCTCTGGGCTTCTTTGTAAATGAACCTGAGAAGAAAAGAGTTGGTTGAAAAGGAGCCTTCAGTAAAAGAGACTTTACAAAGATGGCCAGCACTCTTCAGGGAAAGTCAGGTAATTAAGACACATTTTATCTAGGGCATGTAAAAATGTTTTAAGTCTTAATGAGTTGTTTCTTTTGTTCTCCTTTTCGTAGATTATTGCTGAGTTCAACCGGATCACAAGCAAAACCTCAAGCAAGAATTCTTCTCAGTCCTTGATAAACATACTTCTCGTTTTCTGGAAGTTTTCGAATCCAAGAAAGGCACAGCTGGAAAAAGCTCTCGAGTATCTAATGCAAATGAAGTCTGCAGTAAGTGTGTTTTTCTTTTAACAATAGTGTAAGTCCATTTGTCAACTTTAAAGTGATCTGTTTTCACTGTTGATCTTGATGTTTTATGTATTATTTGTTAGAACATCACTGAGGTCACTGCTCGACGGACAGCAGTTCTCCGTGGTCTTGCTGTCCTTCTTGGTGAAGACACTACAGACTTCTTCAAAACATGCTTTTAAGTATTCTTCTAATTTAATATCTGTAAAAAGTGCTACAAGAAAGATGTCCCAATTTTTCTGTCAGCGTTACGTTTATTTAAGAGATCTTATATAAAGTACATTGAAGATAAATAAAATGCAAGTACAATATATTCTTTGTTTTCCATAACATTTGATCAAATAAATCTTAAAATGTGGATGAAACTGTTTTCAAACTATACAAATCTCATATAGAATAGTGTCTTGAATTTTTCCAATTCAATTTCAATCCAACTACTCCGCGCAAAGAGGTCTCTATATATAGCCATTCCTTACCTATGTCTCGTGACAGTTTTAGCAGCATCCCTTCTCCACCCTATCGCCTCACTCTCTGCTGGTATAGACGGTTTCAGCAGTAACAACAAAAACAAACACCTTTCGATGACCAATAATTAGCGTTAAATAATAAGTGAACAATTAAAAGGATATGGGAAGGATCTCATTTTGTTACAAACCTGTATACATTTCTTTGTTCTGATGAACACGAAGGAAGATATTTTGAGGAATGTTTGAAACCAAACCGATCATGGGATGGATGTAACTGTTTTACTGAAAAATATTGCTATTAAATGTTTCAATTATGCTTTTGCTGAAAAGGTCCAAATTATCATTGACAATTCCACTGAAGCCCTGTTACAAAATTAAATGTTACTTCAAGAAGACAGCACCTTAAGCAGTTTACATTTTAAAAGGAACATACACTTGTTTGCGTTTGCAATATAAGAATGTATTTTAATATTGCTTTTTCTTTCTTAGGACATTGATATTGTTGCACCTCAAGTATCGATAGGAATTCTCACTGTGGTGCCAGAGGACAGCCCGATGTCTCCACAAGGTTTGCCATTGGAGGTCACTGATACAGCAATATTTTGGAGGGTGTTATAGCAATGGATGGACTTGAGAATGTTCCACATGCCATGTGTTTTGTTTTGGGCTGATCTATGCTTTAAATATGGAGTACCCTTCACAGCTTAAAAACACTTTTGAGTTCATTCAAAGGGTTTTCTTTCCTGGGGCACAAATCTCTCAACTGCAATCACTAAAAACCTACTGATGTTTTAATGTGTTTTTGTGTTTCTGATGGCAGAAACAAGACCTTGTAACTGTAGGTCTGTTTTTTGTGTGTAAGTGTTTCTGATGGCAGAAACAAGACCATGTTACTGTAGGTCTGTTGTTGTATTTTTTTGAGTTTTAATCAGTCACCTGCCAACCTGGATACAAAACCAAAACTCCAGTCACTAAAAGCTTTGTAGTCAAGAATTTGTTCAATATGTTTTTAATAGCAGAAACAAGACTGTCTTAGGTCTATTGTTGCCTTTTGGGTGTTGTATCCAGATTGATGGGTGACTGATTAAAATCTCAATACCCTCAACTTAAAAACCTTGATTTTTAATCCATTTTTGTTTTATGCTTCTGATGGCAGAAAAAAGACCATGTTATTGTAGGTCTGTTGTTGCACTTTGGGTGTTTTATCCAGGTTGATGGGTGACTGATTAAAACAAATCTATGTTTTATTTAAAATGTTTAGTGTTTGCAGAAACAAGGATTTGTTACTGTATGTCTGTTGCATGTTGAGTTTTTTTTTTTTAGTCATCCATCAACTTGGGTATAAATCCTAGAAAAACAAAACTGTAATTGCTGCATAACTTGGATGTTTTGGTCAAGATGTTTTCTTTGTGTTTCTGATGGCAGAAACAAGACCGTGTTGCAGTAGGTCTGTTGTTGAATTTTTTGGTAGTTTTAATCAGACACCTACCAACCTGGATGCAAAACCAAAACTTTATTTAGTCAAGATGTGTTTGTTAGTAATAAGAGAAAGATTTAGTCTTGTGTCTGTCTAAAAAAACGTCTGTTGTTTTAATCAGATTTGAGCTGATGGCAGAAACAAGACTGTGTTGTAGGTCTGTTGTTACACTTTGGGTGTATAATTCTGTCATCCTGGATACAAATCCTAGAAAAAGCAAAACCGTAATTGCTGCAATTCTGCCGTAATTTGTGAGTTTTATTTAATCAACTGTCAGCCTGGATACAAAAACCAAAACTGCAGTAACAAAACTTGTTTTTTACTGTTTTTCATATGTTTGTAATAGCAGAAACAAGACTGTCTTAGGTCTATATTTGCATTTTGGGTGTTGTATCCAGGTTGATGGGTGACAAATCCCTCGCACAACAAAAATGTCTGTTTTAATCAGTTATCTGTGTGTTTGCAGTAACACAAATGTTTTATTGTAGGGTTGACTTATTGGTTGTTTTAATCACTCACCATCAACCCTTTTTGTTTTAAAAATGCTTTAAATAAACAATTTTTGTACACTGTTACAATAAAATGAATGTTTTGACAACAGTTCATTTTTTGCTCGTTTTTGTTAGTTTAGCTTACTTAAAAATGTGAGGCAATCGGTTTCCTTAAATGTACTAGTAAAGTGAACACTAATAATAAGTTACCTCAACTAATGCTTTTGAGTCACCAGTACTTAATTGTACTTGATAATTAAGTTTAGTCTACAAATACTATTTAGTTTTGCCAACTTAAAATGTATACTATACTTTACTTAATGAATAAGTTTTGTTTACAAATAATATTTAGTTTAACCAACTCAAAAGTAATACATTACTTTACTTATAAATTTAAGGCAATCGGTTTCCTCACTTTTTTAAGTTAACTCAACTTATTACATTTTACAGTGCATATATATATATTTTACACACACACACACACTGAATTAAAATCAGAATTTATTAAATCCTTTTCATTTTCACATTTTACAACATTTCATTTTAAACACAATGTCTAACTGTAACATATAAACGATCATCAACTGAGTAAGTGTCATTTGCCTGAAAGTCCATTTCATCTCCGGGTTTCAGTAAAGTCCATTCTTTATCAACCTTGACACTGCATGCATGAAACTGACGGTCATAGGACAAAGGAATCAACATTTTTCCACAAAGGAGCCACATGGTGTCTATGTTAAAGATGTACTTGATTTGCCAAAACAATGGAATACGCTCAGAATGCAATACATCTATGACAAATACATCTCTGACAGCATACTTCACATTGTTGACTGTTAATTCAGACACACGTTGGATAGCTTTCTCTGTTAAATCTACATCAAAGAGGTTGTGATTGACCGTCAGGGCTCTCTGCAGCTCCACAGGTAAAGATAAAAATGGAGTGGTCACACTTTTTACCGGGACTTTTTCAAATTCACCCAGTATACTCCCACAAAACTCCCAGCACTGTCTGAACTGGTGTCTGTTGCTCAGTGTTGTAGCTATGTTTACAAAATTTCTGCAGTTATGGGCAACTATTTTAAAATATTGGTGCTTGGCCTCAAATCGCATGCACCATAGCAAACGCAGGGGCCCATACATTTGTATCAGTCTTGAATAATGAATTAAGTAATGACACTTTGGAGTAATAACACCCCCAAACACATCTTTCATTTCTGTCAGGAACTCTTGAACAAGTACATTTAACAAAAAAAGGTTCTCTCTCCTCACCTTTGGAGCCATAACGATCTCAGTAATCTCTCGGCACAACAGAAAAACATGCCAATATTTACAATCGGCGGGGCCATTACAAAAGGCAAAAGCCTGAAAAGGCACCACTTTTGAGAAGCAGATCCAGTAAAACCAACATGCTGCAGTCTTTCTGATAACTGTACTGGTTTGTTTGCCTTGTCATTTTGACCAATGCACAGTTTTTGTAGTTCTTCATTTATTTCTCTTATAGTTATATGTTTCTCTGTATGAGCTTTGCCAATAACTAGCTTCATAACAAGTGGAATTACACCCTCTAACAAATCATGCATTATGTCCGGTGGTAAAGCTGTTGTCACATCAAAATATTGCAACTCTTCAAAAGGTAAAGGACCATTCACACCATAAGTCACTTTGTCATCAGGAATTTGTTGAATGCGGGCAAGATGACACTGATGAACCTCAGATGTTCTTAAAACAAAGCGGTCTTCCTCAAATATGTGTTTTATATCTCCATAAGAAGCCATGCAATAACGACAAATTCTACCAGAGTTAAATGACATAGTAAATCCACCGATCATGTGAGCTGACAAGTTATCACCAGATAAAGTTGCAAGAGCAGCACGAAATGTGTGTTCAGTTTCATCAACAGTTACTGTAAAACCATCAGTTGCCAGTTTTTTAAGATCATTTAGCAAAGGTTTTAAGATGACATCCAAACCACACTGTTTAACATATGAATAACGCACCAACAATGCTAAATGAATATGTCTCTGCTGCGATCTATACTTGTTGTCCAAATTGCCTACAGTATAATAGAATGCGCATAGCTTGTGCTTGGTTCTTTTTGACCCCAATGGGTTAACTACTTCGAATTCATCTTCATAGAAATGCAGCCGCAGTGCAGTTGGGTGATCTTTAAAAAACATGTGTTGTTTGAAAATTTCTCCATCACAGTAGTCTGTTAAAAATTCGCTGTCTGTCTCTGGATTATTCTCATTCAGAATTTGATCCCAAATATCCTCATGAGAACAGTAATTTTTTAGCACTTTATCAATGGGTACATATGAATAGGAGCCCACTGAGTGTCCTACAGAGTCCCTTAACTTAAAATGGACAGGTTCTGTCATGTTAAGTTTGGATTTACAATGGTCTTTTATCATGTATGGAGATCGAATAGCTTTTGAGGCCTCATCAAAAAAATCATTAGACTGTATAACCCTTTTCATTTCTGGACTTTGTGACATGTCAAAACCACTTTTCTGCAGGTGGTAAGCTATAAAAGCATCATAGTTCTCCTTAAAAAAACACAGTAAGAAATTAACATCATCAACAATTTCTTCTTGAACTGACAATGGTAGGTGATTTTTCTCTCTACATTTCAGAACGAACTTGAAAAGATTTTCTTTGAAATTCTTTAACAGCTCATCCATACATGGATGATTTTCAGTGACAGTGTGTGTCCTAGGCTGATCAAAATCTTCATCGACTACCTCAATATTTCCATCATCATTGTCAGGACGTAAAACACGTTCTGTGTGTTTACGGTATACATGTCGCCTAAAAGACTCATATTTTGTAAATGTTGACTGGCAGTCATTAAGTCCACATGTAATAGTGAAATTGGCTTCATGGGCATGAATGAGTCCTATGTGCTGAATTAATTTCATCAAGGTGAATGTCCTCCTGGAGCATTTGGAGCACTGGTATGGACGAGGCATGGTGGAGTCAGTAGAGGAGATTTATTTGCCTAGTGACAGTTATTGGCAGAGGCTGGTCACCATCCACAACTATTTTGGCAATGTACCTTTGGAGAAACATCAGAGTGTTCTTCAGATGTCTTGGATATGCAAGATTGAACATGAAGTATGTGCAGAAGGCTGAGAGGATTCCTTCGTCAATTCCTGAGTTACGAAATACCTCGATGTGGTCCACTTTCAGAATGTTTGGAGCTCTCCTGGCAAAGGCCATTTTCCAGTCTCGGTCGGTCAACTGAATAGTTGGGTACGGGCTATCAAGATCAGTCTATTCAAAGCCAAAAAGAAAAATTAACCTGACAGTCTTACCATTTGGTGAAAAATATTAATACCTCAGATTCTGGTAACGAACGAAAAGTTAATCCATTCTGACATATTGCACTTGCTCTTTAAGGAGGAATGTGAGGCTGTTGTTCATTGATAGGGTTGTTAAAATAGCAATAATTAGCATTGTGTTATTGGGTAGATACACTAGATTACTAAGCACATGTCACAATGAAGACGGGAGGATCCAGTTGCGGAAAGAGAGTTTATTACAGGAAGTAATACACAGCGAGAAACTAAAGTGGAGCTCTTCGTAGGCAGAGGTGGAGCTTTCCGTAGGCAGAAACGGAGCTTTCCGTAGGGCAGAGGCGGAGCTTTCCGTAGGCAGAAGCGGAGCTTTCCGTAGGCAGAAACGGAGCCTTCCGTAGGGCAGAGGCGGGTAGCGCAGGGAAGCAATGGGCAGCCAAGGTCCGGCGATCGGAGTCCAGGAAGCTGCAGGGCTCAGGAATCGCGGAACCAGAACGGACCGTAAACGACGACCGCAAACACTGCAAGGATCTGACAAAAGAGAGAGCGTGACAGGAACAGATATAGCCCAACGGTGATGACTCTCAGCTGGAGCGAATCAGCCTCAATCACACACACCCACAGACACCTGCTCACACATACGCACACGCACACAGACAAGACACGGTGAGGATGGGACCGGGAACCCATGAACCGTGACAGTACCCCTCCCCTAGGGCGCCTCTCGGCGCTCCCAGCCGACCTACTACCTGTTGATTGTAATCATCAATAAGGGAGTGATCCAATATGTCCCTGGCCGGAACCCAACTTCTCTCCTCCGGACCGTAACCTTCCCAGTCCACCAAGTATTGAAATCCTCGTCCCCTCCGCCTCGAGTCCAGAATGCGATTGACCGAATAGGTGGGTTCCCCATCTACGAGTCGCGGGGAGGAACCGGAGTAGGCGGATTAAGGGGAGACCGAAAAACGGGTTTAATTTTGGATACATGGAACACGGGATGAATTCTCCTGTACGCAGGAGGGAGTTTGAGGCGGACTGTCACCGGACTAATAATTTTAGTGACAGGAAACGGGCCAATACATTTGGGAGCCAACTTATTACACACGGACCGGAGCGGAATGTTCTGGGTAGAAAGCCACACTTTTGACCAACGGCGTGAGCGGGAGGCTTCGACCGGTGGCAATCAGCCTTAGCCTTGGTGCACGCCCCACCCGGAGGAGAGTCTCGGGCTCTCGTCCAGGTACGGTGACACCTCTGGACGGCGTGAGCAGAGGGACCGCGACTCGGATTCCATACTAGGGAAAAGAGGTGGCTGGTAACCTAAACTACACTCAAACGGCGAAGGCCGTGGGCGACACCTGTAACGAGTTGTGAGCGTACTCAACCCATGAAAGTTGCTGACACCAGGAAGTGGGATTCTGAGTGACCAAACATCGCAACACCCTCTCGAGATCCTGGTTGGCCCGCTCAGTCTGACCGTTGGTCTGAGGGTGAAACCCAGAAGACAAACTCACAGTCGCCCCAGTAGTCGACAAAATTTGGACACGAATTGGGGACCCCTGTTGGAAACCACGTCTGCCGGGAGGCCATGAATGCGAAGACGTGATCAACTACTGTAGCTGCTGTCTCCTTGGCTGAGGGCAATTTGGGCAAGGGAATAAAATGGGCCGAGAACCGGTCCACTACGGTTAAAACAACCGTATTACCCAGGGAGGGTGGGAGGGCAGTAACGAAATCTAGCGATATGGGACCAGGGTCTCGAAGGGACTGACAGCGGCTGAAGTAACCCCTCTGGAGGTCGATTGGAAGTCTTACCCGAGCACAGACTGAGCAGGCCAAAACAAACTCGGATATCGCGAGCCATGGCCCGCCACCAGAATCGTTGTTTAATCAAAAACATGGTGCGACCGATTCCTGGATGACAAGCCACGTTGGAACAGTGACCCCATTGGATGACGTTGGACCGTAACCCCTCCGGCACAAACAACCGGCCCGTTGGGCATCCAGGCGGAGGCGTTACCCCTTCAAGGCCGTGCGGACCTTGATTCGATCTCCCAAGTGACTGCAGAGACAACCAATCTCTCAGGTATAATGCACTCGGGAGACACCGGGCGGTCGAAATGTCAAAAATGCGTGACAAGGCATCGGGCTTGATGTTCTTAGAACCCGGCCGATGGGAGATGGAAAAATCAAAGCGTCCGAAAAATAGTGCCCAACGAGCCTGCCTGGAGTTAAGATGTTTGGCGGACTGAATATATTCAAGATTCTTATGGTCGGTCCAAACTATGAAAGGAACCCCCGAACCCTCTAACCAGTGACGCCATTCTTCCAACGCTAGCTTGACGGCCAGCAACTCTCTGTTACCGATGTCGTAATTGCGTTCGGCAGGAGACAGTCGATGGGAAAAAAACGCGCAGGGATGCACCTTGTCGTCCGAGGTGGCCCGTTGGGATAGCACTGCACCTACCCCCACCTCTGACGCGTCGACCTCCACCACGAACTGACGTGTGGGATCAGGGGCCCGGAGAATGGGTGCCGAAACGAAGCGGCCTCTGAGTTTGGTGAATGCGGCCTCGGCTGCATTCGACCACCTGAACGTCATCTTGGTGGAGGTCAAGACAGTCAGAGGAGCGGCTAGTTGGCTGAAATTGCGAATAAAACGCCGGTAAAAATTAGCGAACCCCAGAAACCTCAGCAGGGCCTTGCGGGAATCAGGGGTTGGCCAATTTACCACAGCCTTAACCCTGTCAGGATCAATGCGAACTCCCTCCGGCGACACTATGAAACCCAAGAAAGGAACCGACTGTGCATGGAACGCGCACTTCTCCGCCTTGACAAAAAGCCCATTCTCTAACAACCTCTGGAGCACTCGCCTGACGTGTTGAACATGTTCCTGGAGAGAAGAAGAAAAAATCAATATGTCATCCAGGTAGACATATATGAACTGATCGACCATATCTCTCAACACGTCATTGACGAGTGCCTGGAAGACAGGGAGAGTTAGAGAGCCCGAAGGCATGACCAAATACTCAAAATGCCCTCTGGGGGTATTAAGCGGTCTTCCACTCATCCCCTCTCTTATGCGAACCAAATGATAAGCGTTTCTAAGATCTAACTTGGTGAAGATGGATGCTCCTGCAACCTCTCGAAGGCTGAAGACATCAACGGCAAAGGATAGGTATTCTTTACCGTGATGTTGTTCAAGCCCGGTAGTCAATACAAGGTCGCAGAGAACCATCCTTCTTCGAAAAAAAAATCCTGCCCCGCTGGAGAAGAAGAGGGGCGGATGAACCCGGCTGTCAGAGAATCAGAAATATATTTCTCCATGGCCTCCCTTTCCGGAACAGAAAGCGAGTATAATCTGCCCTTAGGCGGAGACATACCTGGTACTAAGTCTATAGCACAGTCGTAGGGACGATGAGGAGGGAGAGAAGCGGCCCTGGACTTACTGAACACCTCCTTCAGGTCGAGATACTCCTCGGGCACGTTAGACAGGTTCCCCATCTCATCCTGCAACACAGAACCAGACACAGAAAAACCAGCAGACACAAGACAAGAGGCATAGCAGGCTCGACTCCACTCCGACACGGTGTTACGACCCCAATCCACCCGAGGATTGTGTTGAGTGAACCAGGGTTGACCCAACACCACCGGGGCCAGGGGTGAGTGGGTGACGAGGAACGTGATGGTCTCTGAGTGGTTGCCTGAGGTGACGAGGGTGATGGGTACCGTGGAGAGACTGATCTGGGGAAGTGACTGTCCATTGAGGGCGCTGACAGAGATCTTGTGACGGAGGGGAACCAAGGGAATGTGAAGGAGTTGGGCCAGGGAAATGTCCAGCAGGTTGCCTTCGGCTCCGGAGTCTAGCAGCGCCGTCCCCTCATGTCGCTCGGCCGCCCATTGCAACCTCACCGGGAGGAGGGTAGTAGATGAGGTCTTGTTGAGAGATACCCCACCCGACAGTAGCCTCAGACCTACTGTCGGGCCTGGTCTTTTACGGGACAGCTCGCCAGGAAATGGCCAGCCGTGCCGCAGTATAGGCACAGCCCCCTCATCCTCCGACGATCTCTCTCCTCCCGGGAGAGCCGAGCTCTACCCACCTGCATGGGTTCGTCAACCGACGAGTGACCGACCGTATCGCCGGTGTCGAAGAAAGGATATCTCGGTGTTAACTTGCGTCGACCGCGAAGATCACGTTGCTGAAGCCGTGCATCCACGCGTAAGGCCAGATCCACAAGTTCGTCCAACCCGAGAGGTAACTCCACCACGTCGATCTCTTGTTGGATACGGTCGGCCAGCCCATGCAGGAACATGTCCCACTGCGCCTTCTCGTTCCACTCACACTCTGCCGCCAGGGTCCTGAACTGGATGGAATAATCAGAAACGGACTGCTCCCCCTGGCGGAGAACGGCCAGCATGCGCGCTGCCTCGCGCCCGACCAGCGCGTGATCGAACACCCTCCTCATCTCCTGAGAGAGTGAGTGGAACGAGGAACAACAGGGATGGCGATTCTCCCACACCGCCGTTCCCCACAATGCTGCCCTTCCTGACAGCAACGTAAGCACTAGTGCCACTCTGGAAACTTCTGTGGCAAACGTCAGTGGCTGGAGCGAGAAAACAGAGAACACTTCCAGAAACGCTCTACAGAGGTTAGGATCTCCGGCATACATCTCCGGCGCCGGGAGTCTAGGTTCGTGCTGAGGGCTGTGGTTCCCGGGGATGGAAAGGCTAGGCGGTGTGGGTGGCGCAGCGGGTGATCTCAATAACTGTACCTGGGTAGTGAGCTCGGACACCTGCGCTACTAACGCCTGCACAGCTCGTCCGGTGTTCAGCATATTCTCCTCCTGGAGATCCATACGAGCGTTGTTGCCGGCTAACAGTTCCTGCAAACCACGAGTCTCCGCTGAATCCATGAAGATTGGTCAGATCCTTCTGTCACAATGAAGACGGGAGGATCCAGTTGCGGAAAGAGAGTTTATTACAGGAAGTAATACACAGCGAGAAACTAAAGTGGAGCTCTTCGTAGGCAGAGGCGGAGCTTTCCGTAGGCAGAAACGGAGCTTTCCGTAGGCAGAAACGGAGCCTTCCGTAGGGCAGAGGCGGGTAGCGCAGGGAAGCAATGGGCAGCCAAGGTCCGGCGATCGGAGTCCAGGAAGCAGCAGGGCTCAGGAATCGCGGAACCAGAACGGACCGTAAACGACGACCGCAAACACTGCAAGGATCTGACAAAAGAGAGAGCGTGACAGGAACAGATATAGCCCAACGGTGATGACTCTCAGCTGGAGCGAATCAGCCTCAATCACACACACCCACAGACACATGCTCATACGCACACGCACACAGACAAGACACGGTGAGGATGGGACCGGGAACCCATGAACCGTGACAGCACATGCATCATCTACATTCTTTCTTTACACATTATATGCTCAAATAGTGGTTTATAATTAGAATGTGACTATATTCTGATGTGGTGTGCATAAATTATGTAATAAATAGTAAATTACATTTTGTTTTGGGTGTTCATGCTACACAATTAGAGTACAATTTTATTGTTTTAGTCATTGTGCACAAATATTGTGCTCATGTACTCAAACTTCTGCCTTTTCCTTTCACACAAGAACAGATATGAATTGCTGTTAAAACTTGTTTGACTGGATTTAAGCAAGAACTGATGAATCTAAAGTAATTTAACAATGGTGGAAGACAAAAAGCAATAGGACCATCCAAGCAAGTCTTCAGTGTAGCAACAATGATGAAGTGATCAGCCTCATTACCACTTTATCCACTTAAATATTTCATTATTTTTAAGTGGTATGTAAAGTATTACTTTAAGTGGAGATATGTGTGGTGTTAATGTGATTTTCTTTCTATCAGTACGTTTGTCAAGTGTATTTGGTCTTATGGAGGTGAACAAAAGAGATTTTAGCAAGCAAGACATACCTCCCCAAGTGTAATAAAGCGATCAATGTTCTCCTTGAAGATGTAAGGCAGAAAGATGAGGGCTGCCCTAAAGTCAATATCTGCAAGTCATAAGATATACTTGATATTTAAACACCATTTTTCAAATTCAGAAGCAGTGCAGGTAAATATAAAGGTCATCACTATGCATTTGGTCCAGTGTAGATGTCAATTTCAGGTAAGCAATTTGAATATAAAAGATGATTTTCCCACAGAACCTGTGTTAATTAACACTTTGTCAATTGAAGGACACTGTTTTATGACATAAAAATAATAACAAATCTAAAATAGAATTAAAGACATATCAAGGCCCACGACTTGGAAACACTGTGGTATAGGCATTAACATTTAATCAGTACCTGGAAGATCCTCAGTAAGAGCTTCTTCTTTTGTCTCCAGGTAAAACTTGAATAGTGGGCATTTCCTTTGAGCTAGGTGAAGCACCTTCGGTACAATACATTTGAAGACTTCATTGAATCGCTGACACAAGTTCCCTGTTGCTGGATGGATACGTTCCAACTCATCACACAACTACAGAAGAAAAAACATTAAGCTTTATTCCGTATCAGAAATCATCATGCAGCTTGATACTAATCTAAGAAGCAGTACTTCATGGCATATGGAAGATATATGACATTTGTGTGTAGACTACATGTTAGTTTTCATATAAAACCATTATTCATATAAAACCATTAAAAAATGCATAATTTATTTCCGCTGTCACATTTTTAATGATGAGTTACACATTTGAAAGTTTACGGTAGCACGTCAAACTTTTGTTATGTCCCGCCCCATCCAGGCTGTGATTGGTCAGTTGACGAAAAGTGAAACTGATGAGCATGTCCATTTTATGAAGAGTTGAACATGTTTAAACAAAAGACACCTGATATAGCTAAATAGCCAACTAGCAAAACTCAAAACCTTATCTTCTCCCTGCTGTCTTCGGTCTCACCGCTCCAGCTGCTGACATCTCTGTCTTTGTTTTTGTGATGAGCTGCTCAAGCGGCCACCGAGCGACCCGCACACCGGGATCTCTCCCGATGCTCCTGTGACTAGCTGGCTTTTTTCTTGCATCGCGTCCTGCCCGCTACTCAGGGCGGGGTGTTTTGAACAAAAAATAATCTGGTTCGCACGTATCGATTTTTAGGGGCATATGCGAGCAAAATGGTCGCACTGTAGAGCCCTGTATCTGTATGTACGGCATTTTGGAGCAGTACATTCCTGGTGAAGTTCTCATTTTCATGACAGGAAATCAAACTTGGTGCATGTATTACACTCACACGGACCAGTAAAGAATATACCGTTAAGAATTCTAACTATGACCGTGGGATATATTTTTACTTACTCCGGTGGGTGTCCTTAAGAAAGGGTACTTCTTAACTGTGTCCTCTACAGTCATGCCATCAGCAATCTCCTTTTGCCGCCATGCAAATGTCTGCTGCATTCGGTCCCGTACAATCCTGAAGTCAGGTTGCATCTTCTGGTACTGGCTATGCAAGACATTCACATGAGCCTCAATGGAGGATGGATCCTCACCCAGAACACTTGGTGCCTTTATGGGAATTGAGATAGAGAGAGATACACTTACAAACACATCTGACATAAAACTAAACACTAAATTGTCTTGTGTAGTTCCATTGAGTGAACCAATCTGTTATCAATCTGATTGAACTGACTTGACCAACCTTATAACTGATAACTATAAAACTGTGAAAAAGAAAATACGACAGACATATTAACCAACTAACAGTGACTACAACTTAACTAAGCCTCATTTATTACCAATGCGCCAAGCTGGGCATCACTGACCTTGGACACATTTCTCTGACTGGTCCTTGCTGTTTCTACAAGTTGCTTGGATTTTTTGTGGCCAAACTTCTCCTTACTACCTCTCACTTCACTGTTGTCAACCAGAGGTGCACGCTCCCACTTGAATTTACGCCTCAGAGACATGTGCCATGAAGTTAAAGTGAAAATTACACCTTACTCTGCCAAAAAAATAAAATAATAAGTGTGGCATCCAACCTGTCATTCTTCACATTTAACACGAAAAACAACACAAATATTTTGCATATAAATATAATATATCAACCAGTGGAATATTACGTTATTATTTCAGCAAAAAACTAATAATTTGAATGTAGGGAGCTCGCCACGGCTTCATAAGTGGGAAACAGGACGTGAAGGCGGCAGAGAAGCACTGTGGAGTGCATCGTTTTGTTAACTTTGGTTTATTATTTTGAGTTGTTTGGGACGCTGTAACAAATGGCCCTCTCACAATATATTGTTTAACAGGTCTATTGTTCACGCAATCAGGCTGCACGTATCAGAAGTTCCGTTCTCCGGCGTGGTTAGTGCTCACACTATGTGTGCCGCGCCCGAGTGCCGACAGTGCAATTTGTGTGCATGCACGGAACAGAAGATGCTCTAAAATAAAACAAACAAATATCCTGTTGATCTGTGCATCTGTACTCCAGTATATAAATTCAATATAGATGAATTATTGCTAAAGTTACTTGCCAAGAGAGGTAGTTTGACATACTTCATGTATTTGCCCGTTCAGGCGGCTCGCGCGTGTCAGAGACAGAACAGGCTCGCGCGCTGTTCACACAGAACAGAACACAACGCGCATGTACTGAAAGGAGTTGTCTTTCGCGCCCAAATGCTTTTTAATCGCTTACATTTTTAAACAAACAAGGCTTAAAAACGCATGCAAATTATACAATTTAGTGACCACCTTCAGTGGCCCGATCTGGTAAGTGACAAATTCGAGCGTCCTTCACGCCATCAGACAGTCTTTATTGTCAAGCCCTGGTACACCTTTAAAAATAATCGCACAACCTAATCGATATTCTATAATTAAATAGAATATTCGAATATTCGAAAATCGTGACCCATCCCTACTCGCTAGGTTCTCATGTTAAACTAAAATGTGTCATAAAAAAGTGAATTCATTTAAGAATAGGCGCAGACCCAGTGAGAGAGAGAGAGACTGACGACAGGAGCAGATGGTGGAGGCTACCCCACAGTCAGTGAATAACGTACACTTGAAACCCAAGCTAAGCTCCCGTGTCTTGCTAACCAGCTAACTTACTGACCAAAGTTGAGAGTGATAGCCCTGATGCTAGCGACAACTGCGGCCCAAGCTCACCTGGGCTTTCAGATAGGATGCGATGTGCGCGCTCACACCGCGACAAGGGCACCACTGCAAAACCTTTTAAAAGTTACTTCCCATGGCTTGTGCCGCACCAGGACGGTGCGACCAACGCCAGAAAAGTTTTAATATTAGAGAAACGCCACTTCAAGAATCCTCATTAACGTTAACTTACATAGAATAGGGAAAGCCTGTAACGCCAAATATAGCGATTTCCCCGCCCCTCCCGTAAGCCACTGATGGGGGTTGGGCTAGTAGGGAAAAACGCTTTTAAAACCTTATTTTGGGGCAAAGACATAACGTTAAGGACTGAAGACTTTTTTGGTGGTTGTATTCAAATTTTTCTAATGATTCTATACATGCAGTGTTTGTCCCGATGACCAGTGAAAATTCAGTTGTGGCTCTCTCCACGTTCACGGGCCTGGTTGTTAGTCCGAAATAACTGACCGTTAACAAGATGGCTGCCGAGTGGCGGGACTGGCCTATGACGCCACCAACTGGCGAGCTTATGCACAAGCCCAGTCATAGTTCAATGTTCTGAAAAGTCCTCTGGAATTCTAATATTTTAAAACATTAATATTAAAAAACATGGCCTGACCAGCCAAGGAAAAAATCTGAAACATTCCACGTTTCATCCACTTTATAATCCACTAGCAGAGGACATATACAATTTGGCAGGGGTAACATTAGCCAGTTAGCATTAGCTACCACAAATATTTTGTCAACTAAAATGATATTTAAATAAAAACTTACCTCTGAATCTCTGTGCTTCGACGTCGGTTACTTCTATGCCTGCTTCAGATATTTTTTGAACGACCTCCTCGGTTGAAAGCCCTGTAAGAACCATGAGTGCTATGACTTCTTCTCCGCCAAAAGAAAGAAAGACTGCGAACTGGATGTCCTTTTATTTGAGATTCAAGCAGCCAATCAGGGCTGGCTCTACATATTTGACACATCTTTCCACCAATCAAAAGTATTGAGCTGGCAGTCTCCGTTCCCGCTCTCCAGTAAATTAGGGATAATGTACTCAGGCTATGCAATGAGAAAATGTTTCTAATGAAATAGGCCTACACTATAACAGTGAGAATCAGCCATTTGTGTGTTTATGTGTTGTTTTCATTTACATAATCAATATAATATCATAATTTCATCAGCTAGATAATTGTATTATAATGATTTACTATCAGTAAATTGACTTACAAAACTTTTATTTCCTTTATTTGAAGGCTACTCAAATATAGTGATAAGTTAAAATCAACCATAAATTATTAAGGTATCATTAAAACCTTTAAACAACAACTTTTACAAAATAATTTGGCTTAGCAGAGGCTGTCTCTTGATATTGTACCTTAGCCTTTAAAATAAACAGTACATATATGTACCTTTTAATGCTTGGGAACATATATGTACCATTTTGACCATCAAAAAGGTACATATATGTACCTTGAGGTCCAATAATAAGCCCTATGGGGTACGTTAGTGTAGATTGTACCTTGGGGGACAGAAATGGACCCCTACTGTACCCCTATTTCTGACAGTGTATGCAGCCTATACACATGCATCAGCACACAAAGTTGCAGCTACTAGTGAATATCAAAAACATGATAAACCATGCTTACAGGTGTGGCGGCCAGCACGCAGAACCTGATTTTACCAAGTACGACATGTTACTGGGTCAACATCTTTGTTGACCCTGGAACAACATTGTTATTAACTAATCAGATTTGAAGAACAAGTTTATAATTTTTTTGAAGTTTAGGCTTACAATCAGTGTTTTTTGCTTGTACATCAGTGTCATTAATCTATAATTTCCTCTGATTTTAGGGATTACTCATGGGTAAGGTTAGGTTTAGGTGTAGGGAAATGGTCAAGATAAAATTGTTTGATTAAAATGTTGTCCCAGGGTCAACAATATATGTTGGCCCAGGAACAGGACGTGCGGCCAGCACACCCCACAAGCCTGTAAGTTTTCCACTGCTGTATGCCATTATTGCAAAAAAAAGTACACATTGCTTGGGTGTGTTTAACAAAGACTAGACACAGTAGTGACAAGGATTCAGCTGGTATCACAGCGGAACGACATACAAACATTATAACTCACGATCAGCAAAATGAGTACTCTGTTTACAGCTCCACTACCAAATCAAAAAAAGGGGGGCAGAAGCCATATTTGGCCACTGTGATACTGAACAAGCAGGCACACAAAATGGAAGTGGATTCAGGAGCAGCATGCTCCTTAATTAGTGAGCATACTTATCACTCACTCTGGCCCTCTCAAACCCCTGAAATGCATGCAGACGGTGGAGTACTAAAGCAGTGGTCACAAGCGACTTTGGACGTGAAAGGAAAAATATTTGTGGAAGTAATGTACAAAGCAATGCGAAACACACTGTGTTGTTTGTCATCAGGGGCCAGGGCCCTAGTCTGCTGGGGCGGGACTGGTTTGATGCACTTAGAATATCGTTTGAAGGAGTCCACAGGGTACAGCTTCAGTCCATAGAGGAAATACTGGCTGAATATCCTGAGGTTTTTCAGGACATTGGGGTTTGCCGGACGCCCCCAATCTCAATTGACATTGATTCCACAATTACACCACGTTTCTTCAAAGCCCGCCCAGTTCCTTTTGCTTTACGGCCACAGCTTGATGAGAAGCTGGATAAATTGATGGCTCAAGGATTTTTTTAACCTGTGCGGCATGCAAAGTCGGCCACACCCATAGTGGCCGTAGCAAAAAAAGACGGAGGCTTGAGGATTTGCGGTGATTATCGTTGTACGGTCAATACGGCTATTAAGCCTTGCAGCTGAACTGTTCACAAAACTAGCAGGAGGAGTAGTTTTCACTAAACTTGATTTGAAACAAGCTTATCAGCAGCTTCCATTGGATGACAAAGCAGCCGACCTACTAACTATTAACACTCAACGCAGACTTTTCCGGGCTTGCCGATTGCAGTTTGGAGTGTCAACAGCCGTTTTAATATTTCAAAGATTTATGGACACCCTGCTCGCAGGAATTCCAGGTGTCCAGCCATACCTGGATGACATTCTAATTTCAGGCAAAACCATGGAGGACCACAACACATGGCTAAGGGCTGTACTGAAGTGCTTGGCTGAAGCTGGTTTGCAAAAAAAAGAGAAAAGCCTTTTTACCCCAAGTGGAGTTTTTGGGGTTTCGTGTGGATAAAGATGGCATCAAACCAACCTGTGAAAAAGTGGAAGCTATCCAAAAGGCCCCGCCTCCACGGAACAAGACCGAGTTCCAGGCATTCTTGGGGCTTCTTAATTTTTACAGCTGTTTTCTTCCTAACAAGGCCACTGTTCTGGAGCCCATGCATCACCTCCTTGATCAGTCCGCTACTTGGCAGTGGAGAGCAACTTATGAGTCAGCATACATTCAGGCAAAACAGTTGCTGCAAATGGATAAGGTGATGGTGCATTACGATGAAAAGAAGTACCTGGCAGTGGTTTGCGATGCCTCGCCCTATGGGCTTGGGGCTTTATTGTTTCACTTGGAGCGTGATGGCCAGGAAAATCCCATTTGCTTTGCCTCCAGAACAATGACCACTACTGAGCGGAATTATGTCCAGATCGATAAGGAAGCATTGGCGGTCGTTTTCGCTGTCAGAAAGTTTCACCAGTACTTAGCAGGCCGCCACTTTGTGATTTTTACGGACTACAAGCCCCTGCTTGGACTCTTGCACCATTCCAAGCCAATGCCTGCCATCCTTTCACCACGGATGCTACGTTAGAGTTTGATCATTGGAGCTTATGACTATGAGCACCTATGCATGCTGAAAGGATTTCTAACCTTACACTTAAGGACCCTGTCATGTATCTACGCTGGGTACTACATGGGTGGCCGGCTGAAATACCAGATAGCCGGTTCACACCATTCATTTCGCGCCGTCATGAACTCTCCGCGCATAAGAACTGTGTGCTTTGGGGAAGCCGTGTGGTTGTTGCTAGCTCAGCACGGAGAGAGGTACTGGCTATGCTGCATGATGCACACCTGGGCATCGTACACATGAAGGGACTTGCAAGGAGTTATGTGTGGTGGCCGGGAATGGATGGAGATATACTTTTACTTTACTTTTTAGTCATTTAGCAGACGCTTTTATCCAAAGCGACTTACAAATAAGAAAAAGTTACTAAAACTATAAGTTAAAAGTCTATAAATACTATATATACACATTTAAGAAAATTGAGAAATTAAATAAAATGACCAATGCATACAACAACATTTAAAAACTAAACATTTAAATGAAAAAATAAAAGCTAAAAACATTTCAAAATATTAAAACAACAAAAGGTATGAGTATAAAAATTATTCTAACATGACACTAAGCCAAACACCCATATATATATATATATATATATATATATATGTTATTTCATTTCTATGTAGTATGTTGAAGTAACGCTACTAAAATAAATAAAATGTATTAAAAGTAAAACTAAAGAAAATACCTATAAAGACATAATAAATTCATACATAATTTATCTAAAATTAAAATAGATAACAAATCAAACGGCAGTAGATTATCAGTAATCCTAAAAAAAGAACACTGCCAAACACACATGCTAACAAACAACAACTTACTTACACATAGTAAGAATTTGTTATACAAACTAAAACAGAAGTGAAACAAGCAGTAGGAAAGAAGAAAAAAAAAGCGATACTTAAATATCCTTTGACAGTGTCCCTGCCCGGTGGAGTCACACGGTAGAGTCGATGGTCTTTACACTCTTCGGTCTTCACGCGAGGAGGGATTCACACAACGGCTGCCGCGGTAAACTAAGATTTTTATACCCATCTAACAAAATACTACTCCAATTCAGCTGAACACAATTTCCTGTTAATCACAATAAATGGGCTAGCAAGCGCCCAAAACTGACAAGGGACGTGATACAGTACGAGATTTCAGCACGTCTCCACACAATAAACAAAACAAGCGTTTCCTAGCAACAACAACTGCGCTAAACACTAATAAGACAAGTAAATACACTTACTAGTTGTTGTTAACTTCCGCTGATAGACTGCTTCTCTCAAAGAGTATTACTTTACACTTCTATCTTTTGCTGGCGCTTAAACACAATTTCCTGTTAATCACAATAAATGGGCAAGCAAGCGCCCATATATACAGATATAGAGGAAACTGCCAAGGTATGCAAAACCTGTCAGATGTCACATCATGCACCCGCTAAGGCAAAAGTGCATCCTTGGGAGTGGACAACAAAAAGATGGTCTCGGCTGCACATTGACTTTGCTGGACCTTTCCAAGGCAAAGTATTCCTCGTAGTGGTTGATGCACACAGCAAGTGGCTAGAGGTGTCTCTGATGAGTTTCATGTCATCGTCAGCAGTTATTAACACACTGAGACTGCTTTTTGCAACGCATGGGTTACCCGATGTCATTGTTTCAGACAATGGTGCTGCTTTCACATCCACAGAGTTCCAAGGGTTTGCAGACCGCAATGGAATTCGTCACGTCACTACAGCACCATATCACCCAAGCTCGAATGGTCAAGCTGAACGCATGGTACAGACAACAAAGGAGGCCCTGTCTCTTCTTACTCAAGGTGAATGGCAGACCCAACTTGCTCGTTTTTTGCTGTCACATCACATTACACCCAATTCATCAACTGGAAAAAGTCCTGCTGAGTTGCTCATGAATCGGCGACTGACCACTGCCCTGGATCGTTTACATCCTGACCATGGAGGTGATAACAGGAGCTGATTGTGGAAAAATGCCTTGGCACTGTAAGGGAGTTTAGGCCGCATGATTTGGTGTACATGAGAAGTTACACCAGGGATTCTAGGTGGATTCCGGTAGTCATCATTGAGGTCACAGGCCCCTTGTCGTTCCCCCGGGAAGTGGAGTTCACAGTGGGTTCTAAGTGCTAACTGAAGATGTATGTTCTGTTCTGCGTTGCATCGAATTAAGTAAAGTTTCCAGATTACAACAGTCTCCTCCTGTCATTCAAGTATCTTACAACCGGTAACAAACTTCTGAGTTTTCTTCGACATTCATCACACACACTCTGTGAATTCGACTGAGCAACATGGCTTATGTCCTGTTTTGGGTATCCATTTATCTGGGTTTCTGTGTTAATACTGTCAATTTCCATATCTGAAGCCAGCCCCCTGTGACAACAAAGCACAAATTTGTACTAGAGCTGTAGTACCGGACTCGAGACATTTTTCTATCGTCTCGGACTTGTCTTGGACTCGTTGGTATTTGGACTCGGACTTTCAGCCAAATGTTCTAGTTGGTCTCGACCGAGTCCAGCAATATATGCTTTTTTTCTCTTTCAAAACAAAACCATTAATCTGGCTCGCTTGTTCCGCAAATGGGTAATGTAATTGCCATTGGTTTAACTCCATCTAGAATGGGCATTGTCATTGGTCGCCTGCTAAATGCACAGCTGCGTCATATGAGTGTGCGGCTTGGCTCTGAGTGTGCGCGCTGCATGGAGGCATACATAATTTTTATTTTGGCCACAGACACGCTGTCGGCAAGTTGCATAATACAGTTTGGTTTTACAAAGTTTGTTGGAGTTTTCCCTCTCACTTTCCTTCACTTTTATATACCTTATTAATGCCCGTGCGCATTTTGCTTTCACTTTCATTTCAGGTCAATTGCTTATCAATAAATTACAAGACACATTTTCTGCAATAAACATAGGACTTTAATTAACAATACGAATAAAAATACACCATTACCATGCTATAAGCCTAATATAAAATTACAAACTTGCAAAGTGTTTAAATGTAAAAAAACAACAACTAACAATCATCAAACGCCGTGGCACCAAATGAATAAGAATAAGAACGAATAAGAGCAAAACGAATAAAGCCTAGAGGCACGGAATACACCTGGATGTAAAATAAAATTAATTACACAAAATAAAGTAAAAAATAAGCAAACACTGTGGCAGTGGCTGGGCGATTTATCAGATTTTATCGATTAATTCGAATTTAATGTTTTGCCACAATTAGATTTTTTATAAATCGAGGAATCGCGATTTTGAATAGAAATATTACCAAACTCTAGAATTAGACACTTTGGTAATAACAGTAAAGAGAAAAGAACAATCCAACCGCATGTCGGCGCACATGATTAACCGCTCACGTGTGATGCTCTCTAGGTCCCATTGACACAGAATGTGCTTTTGTGTTGACGCGGGCAGTTAAACATCTTTTAATAACTAGAGTGCCGCGTTTTTAGAATGCCGTGTTATGCACGAGACGCTGCAAGAGACGCGAGCGCAACAGTCAAACGCGTCCATGTCTACATAGAAAAAACTATGGAAAAGCAGCGTAATCAAATACAAAACCTGCGAAGAACTACTACTGTATATCTGATATTTCAGGTTTGCATCAGGGTGACAGGCTGAAAACTGCTGTTCATTGTTTTACAGAGCCTTTGTATTTAATAATAGCACTGTGTTATACCTTCAGTCATTTTTTACTGGAATTACTTGAGTTTTTTGGAGCATTTGTGTTGTATTATTTCAGAACATATAGCCTAATATGCATAATAAAAGTGTGAACAAGATGTAGTTGTAGTTCATGCATCTTTTCTGCAAATATATTTAGTGATTTGTTTAACATTTACATCATGAAGACAACGTCATGTGTGGTGCACTTAGAATATACTTTTCTTTAACTAGAGGGTTAATAAAGAAAAAGTTGCTTGAATCATTTTGTAGTTACATTTTCAAGTTGACTAGATACAATCTTACAAAATCGAGAATTGGTCAAATATTAGTGAAATTGCTAAACCTAAAATATCCTCCTGAGACCCCTGAGAACATTAATGTGGGACAGAATGTTGAAAAATAATTTTCATAATGGGAGTAATACATGGCCAGATTTTCATAATAATATATAATATTTCATAAGCAAACTGATATATAATTTATTTCCCTATTCAATTGTTGTCTCCCAAAATGCATAATAGACATACTTTTAGTCCTGGTGTCCTCTACATTGAACATGTATGAAATTATGTCCTGTTTCATAACAGGAAGTCATATTTGAATTTGAAAACCCATAACATTTTCCTGAGATGTTGCTTTATGACAAACAATCTAAAAATGATTCAGATTTAAAAGACATTACAGAATATAATCATATTTCCATAAGGATGTACAATTTTTCACTCAATTAAATATTGCCATCTTTAAAGACGTATGAGAGGGTTTAAAAAACATTTAGTATCTCTATAAAGCCCTTAATGTGCTCTGTACAGGACATCCAGGCTTATAACTGTGACATGTGAGATCTCAGAGAAATACACTAAAAAAGAATGTCCACTTCAGAGGCAAAAACTCCATAGCTGGGTCTCAGGAGGATTAATAAAATAGCCTAATTTTATCCTACAGTGTTGCTGCACATGCTTTTAGATCATTACAAACAATAATGCAAAATTATTATATTAGAATAGAAGATATGCCATCTCTCGTATCACATAAATTATCAATAATTATGTATGTGGTTTTGAAGAAGATTATTTTTTTTCTTTCTCTGTTTTTACCGTCTCATTTGGACTTGGACTTGACTCGGACTCGAACCTCTTTGGACTCGGTCTTGACTCGGACTCGAACCTCTTTGGACTCGGTCTTGACTGGAACTCGAACCTTTTCGGACTCGGTCCTGACTCGGACTCGATAGTCCTGGACTTGGACTTGTCTTGGACTCGACAAAGGTGGACTTGACTACAGCCCTAATTTTTACATCGTTAACTATAAAACAAATATGTCTACATACATATGAAATTAAAATACATACCTTAAAAGGTCTGCTACAGGGAGTCTTTTCAAAAGAAACACTTTGAAATCTGTCTGGCTGAAGCTTCTTCCTCTTGTAGTACACAAAGCTAGTATATAAACAGCAGTCAGTGCATGTGCATGTCAGGTTTCATTAAAGGGAAACCAACATCATCCCAAATAACACCGCCTTAACACTAAAAGTTTCCTTTGTGCTCAGAGCAGGGGTCCGTTCTTCGTACGTCGCTAACTCAGTTAGCTGGATTTGATTGTTGACGATTTCACTTGATCTTGGATTGTTTGGTTCTTCGAAGCTCATCCCGGAGTTGCTGTCATAGCAACAGGTCCGTAAGCTTAAACCTGCTCGGGAGCAGGCTTATTTCATGTAAGCAGGATTAGATCGCATCCTTTTAAGCAGACTTGATACTTAAAATATGTCCCAGCCACTGCTACTTTATTACAAGTGTACCCTACTGATCCAGGGACAATAATTAAAAATAATAATCATTTAAAAATATTATAATAATGTTGTGTCGTCTATAATACTATAGACACAGCCAGTTTTACTCACTGAAAGATGTAGTCGTCATAAAATAATTACTAAATAATTGTATTAGAGTCTTACAGACATGCTATACAGTTAATGCACGACTCAACATTAACTGTATAACATGTCTGTAAGACATGCTATACAGTTAATTAATGTGAGGGGTGACAGATATTATGGAAGTGGCTTAATGGAGCGCAGGAGATGCGGGTAACTTGATTTTGACCCTTAAGAAACTTTAATTAATGTTACTTGTTACTGTCAAGTAACAAATCCATTTCAAAGATAAAATTAAATGAATTGTTAATTACTACATTGAAATAAAAATTTAAAGCCTGTACAAGAAATACTAGAAATCATGAATATAAATAATTAGGAATCATGTAACACAATTAAAATAAATTTAAAAACAGTGCATATTTCATTTATCTATTATAACATTTATGTAGTTTGTTCGTTTGGCTGTTTCCTTATAAAAGTCCAGAAATCTCGAAATCTTGTCGTCAAGTTTTTCGTCAGGTGACTTTTTTAATGATATGATGTCATTACGTTGCTGTCTTGCCACCAGCCAATCGCTACATTGCTGATCGTGGTTTCGAGTATCGATGCATAGCCCCTTTTAAACCATCAAATAACTCAATCCAGCCATACTAATCATCAACAGCAGGTGCGTTCGAAGAACCGAATTAGCCAGATCCTGATTAGCGCGATGATATCATCTTGGATCTGTCATTTGATCTCGGATGTAATGAGCGACGTACGAAGAACGGACCCCTGGTCATCATGTGGTGCTGATAGCTGTGTGAGCTGGTCATAACATTTGAATTATGAAAACCTTGTGGTGCAGATAAGATACATTTAATTGCAGGACTTTTTTCTAGGATGACTTCTCTCTAGGAATACATCTAGAGATTATACACTTATACATAAGTGTATAATGTCAGGTCACAATATAGTGAAATTATTCTTCCAAAACTGTACTCCCATTGACTGCAGGTCCCTGAATAAGAATATATTCAGAATTATTTATGTGCTTTACCTCAGCAACCACTGGAGGGCTTACTTTCACCTCTTTCGAGTTTGTAAAAGGCCTGCTGGGTTGTTTACACAAAAGAATGTGAGGAGCTTGTGAACATTTAACATAGTCCTGCACAGACCTTTGCATATTTCTATTGTTCATATGAACAGAATTTAAAATGCTGAGGAGTTCAGGGTTCAGAGGTTATATCAGATTATATTAAAGGAATAGTTCACCCAAAAATGAAAATGTTCTGTGGATGTACTTACCCTCAGGCCATCCTGCATGTTGAAGAATTTGTTTCTTCACTGGAAGAGATTTGGAGAAATTTAGCATTACATCACTTGCTAAACAATGGACCCTGCAGTGATTTTATTTAATTATATATATATATAACTTTTAGTTTTTTGGGTGAACTATTCCTTTAAGGGTGTAAAAGACACCTTTACACACACCTATAAGCAAATTGATATTTGTTCTTGGCAGATGTTTTTCTCACAGAAAAAACCTACAAGCAGAAAAAATAATTGTTATTGTATTTTTAATTGTTAAAAATAATCTCTAAACAATAAAACATTTAAGATTGTTTGTTTGTGTTAACGCCATGCCAGCTTCTGTGGCTATTTTCATGGCCAAAAAAAAGGCAGCTGAATTATGTCATGTTTTTACAATTTATTTTTGCTACAAACTCCAACACTGTTTTTGGCTTAACTCTGTTGAAAATCTCTTCAAAACAGTTAAAAAGTTCTTACAGAGTCAAAACCAGCAAAATGTAATAAAACATGCTTCATGGATAAAGGGAAACATGTTTGGAGGATTTTCTAGTTTTAAAAACTAATGTGTCATCCTGGAATGACATATTCAACAGCAGGTGTAAACAATCTGGTCCCATCGATTGGAAAACTGCTAGAAATGTATTTTTCCAACATTGGGTCAAATTTCAGGGAGTTTATTCATTATATATAGATCCCACTGTTTGTCATGTTATTAACATAGGAATAAATTATTGGTTTTAGATCCATAGAAGGTACTCCACAAATTTCGAGGTGTGCCAATAACTTATTTTGCAGCAGAGTCAGCTTCCTCATTTTCTTTGATTCCACAGTGTAAAAATTGTTCAGACAATGGAAACAAATGTTTTCATCATATGTAGATTCAAATTTATTTAGATGAATGCAATAAAATTATTGGCTTTAAAATTTGCCTTATTTTTCTTTATGTGGGTTTTTATTTTTGTCCAAAATAACACAGAAGCATAATACAAATGCACACAGAAACATAATACAAATATCATATATATAAGACAAAAGATAAAGCATATAACATGTGGAGCTGGTAGTAAAGAAACAAAGTTTGATGCAGAATTTAAATACATTTCAGTTCATAAGTGTGATTTATTTTACAATGCAAAACCAACTGTAAGACAGCAATCTAATCACTCTGCTCTTACTTTCTTAGAAGCTCTTTTACCTTTCTTTCCTCTTGTTCATAAATACACACAACTTTATGGGCCTACAGAGAGCAGTCTAAAAGTCAAAGTCCTATGTAAAATTGTGAAAAAGCCCATTTGAAAATGACTTTTTACAACAGAAAAAAGCTTTTGTGAAAGAATAATTCCCAGCAGGAGCATGTTGACTGCTTCATTTAGATGTGGTGTTGCCATGAGATGGAGCCAGTGGCTGCTGTTGCTGCTCCGCGAGTGCTTGCTGCATGCGCGTCCGCTTCCGGGAGTAATGCTGCCAGTGCAGGATCTGCTGTTCGTCTATGAACTTGGCACACTGCGCATTCACCAGCTCCTTTCGGAAATGCTCATACTGCAATAGTTCTAACATGTGCAGACAATGAGGATATCTAAGGAAATAAAGATTTAGACTGCATTGTACAGAAGTGTAATATGACAATCACTGTAAGAGTAAAATTTATTTGAGGAATATCAGAACATCTTTAGTCAGATGAGGTCTAGCATATAAGAATATATAATAAATGATCATTCTTTATTAATTTTCACATGACATAAAATAAAATGTAATTAAGATTAAAAAAAAAGTAAAACATGAACTTACTTCAGGAATTTAGCATATTCTGGTTCTTTCCAGTAAAGTAGATACTTTAAGTAATTGACAAAAGGCTTTTCTCTCAGGTAACCTCTTTGCGCCAAAACTGCAGGATGAAAAACAGGATATTTTTAAGAGATATAAATCCACAACACACGTGAAAACACACAAGACCAATTTTCTAAATTGAACGATAGAAATAACATGTTTAATCTAAATATAGCTATTAAAACTGCTAGAGGTAAACTAATAAGCGAAATGCCAGAATTATTTCCATATCTGGATTACTGTAACCAATTATTTTAAATAAGCAAATAATAAAACAATGTCATTTTTGCTCTTACAGTTCAGGTAGTTTGGGTTCGCTAGGCACTGAACAAACTCCAACTCAAGCTGGAAACGATGCCTTGACTGCTCCTCTGTGAAATTATGAATTGTGAGGGTTATCAACGCTTTTAATGTAAAACAATATTGCTTGAACGAAATGCAATATATTTCAGGAGAGCCCCACTTATTAATTTAATTAATCATAATGTAAATTATATTTAAAATAATACAAACAGTAATATGTATGCATTTTATTGTCTCACACAATCGAATCAAACCCGTTTTTAATTACCGACACATGTCTTATCGTTGTGCTTGCGGACAGATATTAGCAAAACAACGTTTACAGTCACTATCAACAAATTACAAACCTGTTTCCATAACGCCAGCCATGGCAGATGACGAGAGAGAAAACGATATTGTATAAGATGGAAAAGGTTTTAACTTTTATATTTAAATGTACATACAGGATTACTGAGACAACGTATTTCGTTTTGTTTGAAGAGAGTTACGGCGCCGCCATATTTGCCAGAAAACCAGTTCTGGTGTCATAAGTATTTTACGACAGTATTACTTTCTGTCGTAATGTCATATATGCGCACTGACTAATATATTTATCAGTAAAAATTGAAATAAGCTGAATGTGAAACGTAGGGAAAGATATTTCCCGAGGATTTAATTTTCCTCTTGACCATGGAATCTAATTTCAGCACATTTATTAAATGCAAATGCATTACATGCATTTTATAATTTCAGTAGGCCTGTATCTTTATGTGAACATTATAGACTGTAGGTGGACATCAATATTTGTTGTAGTATCTTTTTAGTTATTATATTTTTATTACAATATATTCAATGTGATTACATTTAATTACGTTTATTTTTAGTTTTCCTTATTTGTATAGGCTATAGAATATTATATTTAATATTTTTACATAAATTTCACCCATTTTCAATATAATAAATATGTAACAGAATCTCTCAGTCCTTTTAGAAATGCACAGAATAATAAAATAACGTAAAGTATGTTTCCTTTTCCACTGTGAAACATCACTAGCCTATCTTCTACATGCTAAACATCTAAATATTTCAATTTATCTCTAAAATGACATTTTGTCTTAACCAGTCGTCCCCTACAATTTTTTTACATTTGTTCAGATGTGTGCAATGTCAGAAAACAATATTTTTTTAAGCTGTGCTTTACATAGTGTACCACACACACACACACGCACGCACGCACAATGTCAGAAAACAATATTTTTTAAAGCTGTGCTTTACATAGTAACACACACACACACACACAATAATAATTTAATAGGTGAAAGAACAAACAGAGTGTTTGTATTAGTAGGAATAGGAACAGCATGCAATATAATTTACATAGCTTTATTGTACATTACACCAGTAAAAGTTTTAATTAATCTTGAACTTTACATGATTGCCCTGCCTGTCAAAGGTGTACACAGTTGTCCACTGTTTAGAGGTATATGCATATTTGTGCTTAAAAATCTGCATGGTATCTGTTTGATTTTAGCCTTTTGGCTTTACACTTTTATTCCTCTAAAGCTGCTTTTATTATAGCATTTGTATGAACTGTTTACAAATTTACATCAATAAACAACAGCTGAACTGCACAATCACAGTACAAGTGATGACACACTATCATCTCCAGTAAAACCAGCCACTGGCTCTGACCCTGTCTGGTTCCTCGTTGGGAAACATGGTAAGAATAGTGCTGAATGGTGCAGTTTGACAGTAGATTGATGGTGGGATTCAGCCTCTCACACTTCTGTAGTGTTTGCCCAGCTGGGAAAGGTGTCTAAACTGAAGATAGCCCTGCCCCAGCTGTTAATGGCAAAGGTAATGGAGAGGATGCCGATGATATTCATGACAATCCCTGTCCTGGCCTGCAGATAAAAATATTTGGATAACCAACTTAATGAAAGTAAATAAGTCGTTGCTTTTATCATTTCAAGCTCTAAATATCAATAATATTCTTCACATTATAATTAGTTTTATAATGTATCTAAATCTATGTCAATAAATTTCACTTTGCATTTTGGATTTAATAATTCCCAATAGGGTGACTGTTCATATTTTTTAAGACTATTTACTAACACTCACCATGTCAGATATTTTCAGGTATCCGTACGAGAAGACTATGGCGTTCGGAGGGGTGGCCACAGGCAGCATGAAGGCAAAAGATGCACTGAGGGTGCAGGGGATCATAACATACAAAGGATTGACACCTATAGACTGGGACTAATAAAACAAAACAATATACCGTTAAACCAGCTTCTTTTATTGAAACATACAATATATTGAAGTGAATTTAAAGATATGTGTTAGTTTTGTTTTTTTGTTTGCTGTTTTTTGATGAGTTTCTTTCATATTAGGAAAATATTTGCAAAAAATTAGCATTGCATCACTTGCTCAACAATGGATCATCTGTACTGAATGGATGCCGACAGAATAAGCATCCAAATAGCTGATAAAAGCCTCACAATAATCAACACAAACTTTTCAATGGAGAAGCTAGTTAAAAACGTCCTGATTGACACAAATTTTCACTCGACAAAATATGTATTGATAGATAGGTGTCTTGTTAAAAACTTGTGGATTATTGTGATGCTTTTATCAGCTGTTTGGCATTCTGACGGCACCCATTCACTGCAGAGGATTTATTGGTGAGCAACTGATGTAATGCTAAATTTCACCAAATCTGTTGTGATGAAGAACTCATCTACATCTTAGAGGGCCTGAGGGTAAGTAAATATCCAGAGATTGTCCTTTTCTTTTCTTTTACATTTTCAAACCATCTTAAAAATGTTCTATAATTTCTACAGTGATCTGACTCAAAGCTGACACAAAGTTCTCAAAGCTCAATTATGTTACAGGTAACAGAGAGAGGAATGGACATTACTGGCTGGCACATACAACAGTGTCTGCTTATCTGCCTCCAGCAATGGGCGAATTAGTGAGTGCAGTTAAAAGCCCCTTCCCCCAATGCCTGTTCTTTCTCCTTCTTCTTCCCTCAACCAGACAACAATGGCACATCTTCATGGTTTTCCCAAATGAGCCACTTCAGCTTTAGCTCCCAACAAATCCCTTCATTCACAGGCTTCCTTGCATAGGCTAATTCATGAGAAGAGGGCAGGATGTGCCAACTGAACAGCAAGAAAGGTGACACCCAGTGAGAAATTAATGGAGGAACAAGTGCTTATAAACAAATGTGTGAAAAACCTTTTCACAATTACGCAACTTGTTTGGAAAGTCTAGTATATTACTGATGCCAGATAAACTAATAAATCTTTAATTCCTTTTAAAAATCAATGCGAAATTAGTGAGAATTTGTCTCACTATTGCTGAAACAACATGAAACCATGTTGACAATCGTTAATAAAATAACTGAATCAGTAATTCGCATATAAACACTGGACACTAAAATGAAGGTGTCACAAAAATTTCTCCAAAAGCCTGAGACCACATTGTAATATGGGATTCAAAATATAGCTTAAACTTAAGAAAGAAAAAAAATGAACAAAAGAACATTTTAAAACATTATGACATTTAATGAATACACCAAATACTGTTCGAAAGTTTGGGGTCTGTAAGATTTTTCCATGTTTTTTTAATTTTTGAAAGTCTCTTATTCTCACAAAGTCTGCATTTACATTTTTTGTGGAAAAGAAATGAGGAATAAATTCAAACTCTATTATCCTTCTGATTATATTAATGATTAAATAATCATTTTTGTGGCTTAACAATTAGAAAAAGTTATGCAAACTGAACATAAACTGCAAAACTCTAATAAATAACACAATATTGGGGCCAAAGATCTTTGTCAGGCATTTCCATAAATGCATTTTCCTTAGTTTTTCATTGTCTTGTGCATTTTCTTGTGACAGTGTACAAGGGGCATGCAAGTCATGGTAAATATTAGAAGTATACATACCATAGATGCAAGTATAGGCAGAAATAATGTTGCTGTGGCAACATTGCTGGTGCATTCAGTGAAGGTAGCTATCATCAGACACACAACAATGGCAATTGCCCAGGGAGGAATACTTTGAAGAGGTGACATCTGATCTCCAAGCCATTTTGACAGCCCTGAGACCTGAGCATTGACCCAACAAAAACTGAATTTATGACAATTGAAGCTGACCTTTTGTATGGTCTTTAATAAAGAATTCAAGGTTATCTTTAGTCTTTTTCATGTCCTCCCCTTAACGAATTATGTGTTGTATTTTTAGCAGCTCCCTCGTTAAACTGTTTAGAGGTGGGTAATATGCATAAAATTTTTACTATGTTACATTTTAAACCAAAATATTAAGCATGATATAAGTGCCGGTCGTATCTTCATTAATGTTTTTTGAAAATTGTACACTCTTGCTTAGAACAAAATTGACAATTATGTAAATCTCTCTCTCTCTCTTACATTTAGATATGTGCTCTGGCATCAAACTCTTTCAGAATTTTTACATGTGATAACACTTCTAATGAAACCTGAGAAACCATAAGAAACCAATTTTTGAAACACAAATTAAGGTATTTTTTATTGAAACCTGAGAGGTTTCTGTCTCTCCACTGAAAGTCTAAGTAAACAAAACTTAAACGATCCATTAAGGGCTTAAATGATCACATAATTAAACTTTTTGGGTGAAGTACTCCTTTAATTGCCTTTAATCTACAATAGATCTGAGAATCTAGATCACTTTTATCATCGGCAACTGTCATATTGTCTAGCCCTAAAGCTTGCTCTATAAGCAATATGGCATTATATATAACAATATGACTTTCTTTAAAAGTTGCTTTGTCACGATGTGCATTGTGTAAACGCTATACTAATAAATGCATCCTGGCTTGACACTCAAACAAATACACACAACAAAAAGAAAAAAAAATGTTGTACCTCACTGCCCTTAGCCAGGGCAAAGCCTCCCCCTAGCAGGAGGATAATGCTCCACGGCATCTTCTGCTGTGTCACCTTCCATGTCAGCAAAGTTGGAGTATGGCCACTCTCCTGCTGGGGCACTATAGACCACAGTCATATTTATTGCATTTATTTATTAGCTATTGTTATCTATTACACATACACTAAATATGTCTGTAGATTTTTTTTAATATCTTGTTTAATTATTTAACAAGACATCAGCTAGGTTTGTGTTTTACTGACCTGTGTCAGTGCTCTGTGTTCTCCAGTGGCACAATCGTGGTGGTTTAGAGGGAAAAACAAAGAGCAGGGCAGCTACAAACACTGCCACTGTGGCATCTGTCACAAACCTGCACAGAAGTGAGCCATGAGGTTGAATGAGTTTTAGGTCTCTTGCTCTTGTGAGAATAGTCTTGCATTGTTGTTATGTTACGCAACAGAAAAAGAGATTATTGACAGTAATATAATAATTATCAAACATGTATTCACTCATGAACTTGAGGGGGGTTTTGTGCTTTATTTTCTCTTTTGGTTTAGACCTTTCACCCAGAGTGAATATCAGTGTTTTCACAGTTTTAAACCCTCAATCTCTTTGCATGTGACCATCCTCGGGAAATGTACCCAAATGCTGTTTGCAATGTGGGGAAACTCCATTCACATTTTGCTGGACATTTGACCTACAAATACGAACATGCCACAACTGATAACAGGAGAACACGTTGTTTGTATTAAGCAATGGTTCAATCTGTACGTTATACAGAGAGTTGAAATTCCTATTACTTTGTTCAATTTTAGAGGCAAATTTTGTGTTTGTTTTCTCAACATTATGTCTATTTCGTCATGTTTTTGTAAAATGTTTGAAGATAAAAATAGAAAATACTTGGAGTTTATTTATCCTAAAACGGTATCAGAGGACACCTGATATTTCATTTGGTATATAGTGACATTTTGCATAAAATATAATTGCCTTTTATTACAACCAGCAATATGTAGGGTTTGATACAAATCAAGCCACGTTTTAAAGTGATGCTACTTTGCAAAACAAAATGAAAATGTTATGTTTAACAAAACAGAACATTTAAAGTAGTTTTACAGCAAAATACTGTTAAATGTACTGTTTAATTAATTGATCAATTTATTTATTTATTAGAAGTGAAAAAGAACAAATCTTATAATTTACATTGAAAAAAATTAATACATTTACATTTACATCAGAGTGCAGGGTTTTATATTAAATATTATATAATTAACTTAATGTTTATTGCATTATTTTAGTGTCATGTTTCTTAAACTGATTTGTATTTTTGTGCATGACACTGTTATATTAGTTTTTCCTTCAGCTTGTGGAAAAGCTATTTGTGATGAGCTTTTATTCTACATTTGGCTTTCTCATTACAATATTACATTCTAAACAAAATACAACACAGATTTTAGTACTTCAGCAGGTTGGTATATTAACATTATTAGTTAACGAAATATACTTTTCTTTTTTTAATGTACATTTAAGTTCATTATGTACAAATCTAAAATGTTGCTACTATATTTTTATGATACATTTCTGACGGATGTTGTTTTTTTATCGTAAATTTCACAGATTTGTTTTTAAAGGTATACAGTGTTGTGGATGATTACCAGGGAGTTGCTATGCAGCTGTTGAGGTTCTTCTTTTTTTGTATATTAATATAAGAACATTCTGGTGTTTTTGATTTATTTTAGGTGAAAACTATACGCCTGATTACTTAAAAAAGTAATAACCCACCTTTTCTCACCAAACCGCATGATTTGAGGTACAGTATCATTAATGTCCGTAGTACAACATACTCAGTATAAACAATTGTATTAGTACCATTTGCCTTAGCAAAAACACCACTAATCCTGCTTCTCTGTCTTATTAATGTTGGTGTTTTCATCCTTACTCTTTTTCAGCATTGAACAAGTGTGTCGCCCAGCCATCCACAAAGCCAGGATCACGAGTGAACCAAAGCACCACCAGGAGGAGGAAGAGGGCAAGGACACTCAGCTCCCCAAAGGTCATGGGACCAAGTCTCCTGTGCTCCTCTTTGATAACATTATAGGCAGCTATCTCCTTCTCTGTCTTCACCATCCCACAGCCACATGTCTTTCTGAAGCTTAAGTTACAAAATTAAATATATATTATATTGTGATATAGGCACAATATTTATATTGATTCATTAGGAAAGAACTCTCACTTTACACCCAGGAACACAATCTGTAGCCACAGCCAGGCCAGTGTGAGCATGATGATCATGTTGGGGAAGGCAAACCCAAACCATGATGCAAAGTTGATGATGTCAGGGTTGTCTGGGAACAGTCTGTAGGACAAACAAATGTTGATTTAATATGCTAATACAAAAGTAAGAATATTTTACATTCTTGAGCAATACGGTAAATTTCTCTCATGCTTAGGAGAAAAACTGTAATGTAAGGTACCTACTGGCTCATCTGTCCCATAAGGACAAGGTTTGGTCCCGTGCCTGTGAGTGTGGCTGTCCCACCAATGCTTGCTGCATAGCATACGCATAACGTCAGGCCTTTACACATCTTTAATCTTTCCTCTGCATCTCGAGAATGCTCTTCCATGTCAAATTCCATTGAGAAGCTGTGGCCATTCAGAGCCACTGTGTACAATAAAACAGAAATTGTTTTACTTTCCATTAGAAGTGTTATATAGTTATATAGTTTTGGTACATGCATTGCATATTATAAAACTTGAAACCTTACAACCAGCCTCCATAAAACATGAAAATGCCATTAGATAGCCTTAAACTATAGTGTTAAATATTTTTAAATGATACCAAAATAACTGATATAACCAATAATAATACCCTAAAATACAAATATAACATAGTACAAATAAAAACTAAACCAACTTAGACCATGAACAACTAAGGTTGTTTCATTAAAAATGAAAACTAAAAAGACAAAATGGAAATAAAACAGGAATAAATATTAAAAGTAAATGTTGTACTAAAATCAAGGTATTATTGTTAATGTTAACCAACTATAAAACCCAATTTTTTACAAAAATAACACAAATATAAAACTATATAAATTATTTGAACAAAAATAACATTATCGTAACAATATCATACCTAATGTAATCAGTGATAACGTAACGTAATGCGCGCATGCTAAACGTACACAACGCTAATTACGGTAATGACATTCAGAGGAAAAGCGCACATGCATCGTGGTACTTCCCAAAATCGCGGAAGATGGTAACTCAGGGAGAAGAAATGTTGAATAAATTGTTATTTTTGTTTTATTTTTGCACACAAAAAGTTTTCTCGTAGGTTCGCAAAATTGAAGTTCAGCCACTAATGTCACATGGACACTAGTTCTTGCTACGTTTCTGGGACTGGGAACATTGCAGTTGCGTTGCTGTCTATGCAGGGTCAGAGGGTGCTCAGATTTAATCAAAAATATATTAATTTGTGTTCCGAAGAAGAACGGATGTCTTATGGGTGTGGAATGATGTGAAGGTGGAGTACTTAATTACATAATTTTAATTTTGGTATGAATTATCCCTTTAAGACTATTCCTGTTCACTCAACTAAAAGTATCCTCCAAATGACGACCCCTTTTCTCACCCTGTGTGTCAGTTTGTTTCTCAGTGTTTTTCTCATCAATCTCTGGAGTGGAGGCCTGCTCTTGTTCTCCTGTGTTGTTGAGCTGCTCAAGCACAGCTTGAACGATGGGCACCATCATAGCTGTTGTTGCCGTGTTACTGATCCACATGGAGAGGAAGGCCGTTACACCCATGAAGCCCAACATCAGTCTGCAGAAAGGCAGAAGAGGTCTTACTGATACTGCTGCTGTTAACAATGAGAAGATGTCCAGTAGATTTGTAAATGCTTACAGAGCAGGTCGTACGCCTACAATAAGCAACACTCGGAGTGCAATTCTCTTGTGTAGGTTCCAGTGCTCAACAGCTACAGCCACCATCAATCCACCCAGAAACAGCATGTTGGTGTCCTTCAGGTACTGCATACACACCTGTCATACAGACATCAGATATTTGAGATACAAAGTTTAAATTACACGCGTAATGAATCCATTGAGTGGTGTATAGTTAAAAAAGAAAAGACTGAGAATAACACAACATGCCATGAACATGTTTTAAAGCAGGAGACATTGACTAAAGTAATGTCAGATATACTAGTAGATAACTTTGGTTTATAGGACTTAAAACCTACATCTTTGGACTCCATGATTCTGAAGAGAGGAAAGAGTACAGCTGGCAGGAGAGCAGTGACAGCCAGTGGCAGCACTTCGGTACACCAGTACACTGCCATAAGTGCAACAACATATGCACATTTAGCCTCCTGCAGATGAAAAGTGTGTCAAATCAATATATAGACTACATTACCATTTGAAAGTTTGGGGTCAAAAATATATAGGTTTGTTCAGCGAGGATTCAAGTGATCAAAAGTGACAGTAAAGACATTAATAATGTCACAAAATATTTATAATTCAAATAACGTTCCTTTGAACTTCATATTAATCAAATAATGCTTGGTTTCTGCAAAAATATTAAGCAGCATAACCGTTTTCAACATTAATAATAATAAGAAATATTTCCTTAGATAAAAGTAAAACTAAATTCTTTATTTCAATTCAAAGTTTTGTGTGGTGTGTTAATTTGTTAATCAAAAGAGACCAAATGTATCATTTGGGGCAGTCGTTGCCTAGTGGATAGAGCGTTGGACTTGTAATCGGAGGTTGTGTGTTCGAATCTCGGTTCCGGCTGGAATGAGACCCTTGAGCAAGGCTCCCCGGGTGCCGCATTGTCGGCTGCCCACTGCTTCAAGTGTGTGTGCACTTGGAAGGGTTAAATGCAGAGAACACATTTCACTGCTGGTTATACTCTGTATAATTGTGTATGTGACAAATAAAGCTCATCTGAGCTTAATCTTATTTGTGAATTTTGCCCAACTCGGTGGCATGGTAAGTTATCATAAAGTGTACATTTTACACAGTTATCTCAAAATATGTCCAATTCCTATGAGAAATAATAAATGAGTTTACAAACTGGGGTTCATGGAAAAGTTCAGAGAAAACTAAAACATTTTAAAAACTAAATTTGCTGAATTTGACACTATGTGTTTATAATATAATTGTTAGCTGTCTATATTTATATTTTAAGGAGAAGGTCCCTCACAATGGAATCATTATATTTGGGAATCCTTATATGGAGAAGAAAAAAAACACCACGGAATCAGGACCTTATCTAAACACTGTTAAACTTCCATCTTAGCTACTTAAAATTGTAATGTGTAACTGTTTTGTTTTATGTATTATCGTTGGATGTACTTCTTGGATGCTATCCTCTGACTTAAGACAAGCATAAGGTGCAAAGTTCCTTTCGTTATTCAGTCACTTAGAAACACTCTAAATAACAAAACAGCAAAATATATCTGATAACATTCAGACAATTGTGTCAAAAAAATTGCATACAAATCTTAACATATCACACATTGCTGTAATTATGTAACAATGTTAGCGGCCATATGATGTACAGTGTTCTTCAAATCTGATTGGTTAATAACAATGTTGTCCCAGGGTCAACAAAGATGTTGATCCAGGAACATGTCGCACTTGGTAAACTCAGGTTCTGTTACAGTGGTCTACTGTCTAGATGACCGGCACCTGCAACCAGGTTTTTGTTTCTCCGTGATTTTGTACAAAACATATGTTTTAATAAACAACTGAATCAGGTTGGTCAATTATATTGTTTCTATAAAATTATAGACGATCTTTTGTTTTATATTTATTTGGTACCACGAAAAAAAAAAGTGATTACAAAGGGTTAAAACAAAAATAGGGCATTGTGTGTTTGTGGTGAAGGAATGTGTCGCCCCAATGCATGGTCTCGCACCCATACATGCTCTCCAAGATACAGAGAAATCCGGCTGAAAGAACCTCGAAAGATGCATAAAAAGTTCAATTCTTAGCCTTTCTCGACTCTCTATGACACATCTTAGAAACACTTTACTGTGGCAAATCACTCACTGCCCTGTGGGAACGACGCAACACACTCGTTAAACCTATTTATGGAGCTTAAGCTTTTCAGTTAGTCACAACTATTGCCTATTGAAAACATTTTACATGCATCGTAAAATTAGACTTACCTTTGTTCCAATGACAAGTGGCAAAGGAAGGAGAAGAAACGGGGTGCAAAAGAGAATCAGTGCATTTTTCATCCCCCATACATGTTTCAGTATATGTGAAACCATCCTTTTTTAACTAATCAAAGAAAAGTCCAAAACGGGGGAAAACTGCGCAAAACTTGAATGTTCTGATCTGTGGACAGTGCTTGGGCTCGCGCTCTGTCACGATCTTTCTCTCTCTCACACACACACACACACACACACACACACACACACACACACACACACACACACACACACACACACACACACACACACACACACACACACACACACACACACACTCAGCGCTGTACACATTGGAGCGCATAATTAAGCGCTTGCAAGATTTGTACCTTGCCATTTTCAATTATTAAACATTAACTTGTGAATTTCATCACCAAAGATTTGTTAGCATAACTTACTTATCACTTTAATGTATTGCTTTTTGGAAATGTAATCACAGAGTCTATGTAGGTCTATATTTTTTCCATAGTATAGGCCACTGACTAACCATTTATAGAATACCCCAATCTTGGATTGTCCTAATAAATAATTTAAAATATATATTACATGTATATACAGCAACTAAATGATTTAACAAATTTCACGAGGGTCAAAGTTTTAAGAGGACGTCTAAGTAATTATTTTTTGCTCATTTACTTGCAGTATGTAAATAAGTAATAACATTTAAAATAATACTTATCTTTTGTCCATGTATGTCAACGATAATGGTTCAGCAGTCTGTTGCAATGGTTACCTCTTAAGGCGCAAATTCTATTCTATTCTATTCTATTCTATTCTATTCTATTCTTCCTTTAATAGTTATTTAAATGTTGTTTAAAATGCTATTGATTCGTATATATATACTTTAATGTAAAATATTTTTATTTTATCTTATGTTATTTTTATTTCTATATTTTGTCCTAATATTTTGTTTTGATTTACTTTGGAAAACACTGATCCAACAGAGTGCAGTTTACAGACCTAAACATTTTCATCATTACAATAAATTATTTTATTCGGATACTTTGCAAACCTTAACTTCAAAAAGACTTATTAACCTTTTTAGAGACCTCGTGTATCCTCTAATCCGGGGATTTCCAGCTTTTACCGACCTGTGGACACCCTCAGTTAGACTCTCAGTCAACCCAAATGTAATCTCTAAATTTTTTGAGGGTTTTCTTGATAATACTTAATCATAACTTTTGTTAAAAACATGGACATTAACAGAAATGTCATGAGAATAAGTTATGTCTTCTCAATCGATCCCTGTAGTATCTGTTCGCAGTAGCAAAATGATTAAGCACTTCTTCTATCTTGACATCTTCCTTTACTGTTCACAAACCCCTAAATTCCCGATTAATAGTTCTCACAAGGGTCCACAAGCAATGGACCAGCACAGCCTGAAGGAACTAGGAAAGTTAGATTGGATAAGTTAGATTGGATGGGAAAGAGCAAAGAGAAGACAAGAATGTGCTCTTTTCTAAGTGGAGTTGAATTACAGAGAGATAAACAGGGTATTGCTGCCTTTGCTGAAACTATACACAGAACCAGCAGGGAGCCAGACTCACAGACCCGCTGAGAGACCGACAATAGTTCTCTGTGTGAGGGAGAGGATGAAATTTCCTTAAGTCATCACAGAGTTATGCACTGTTAAAAAAAAAGTATTTTTTACCGGTAACTGTCTGTATTTTTTTTTACATAATTTCCTAATTTTTTTCATTATACGATTAAATACTGTTGTTTTACAGATATTTCCTATATTTTAAAGTTCCACCAATATATTTACAGATAATTGCTTGTATTTTGGTATTACATACATTTTCTGTTTTTACCCTAGGTTTTTAGTGACAGCGCCACCTACCGAAATAAGAGGACCAGCTAAGATGGATGACAATCAGAGTGTGAGTATCAAATGTGAATCCATTTTTATTTGTTTAACATTAAAAACAATTGTGATGCATTTCATTGGAAAGTTAACGTAGCCGAAGTGATCGTGATTTGCTAAACAGTCTTGAATGCAGACTGTTTCATATATTAATCATATAATCATATATTAGCTGATCCAAGATGGCGCCGAGGATGGCAGCCGTGTTGCGAGCTCCGGGAAAACTTTGCAGTTTTTCGTATGTTTTATTTGTTTTTTTGTTGTTTTACGTGTTAGATGTTGTTAGTATAACTGTCTACGATAGAGACACGCTTTTGAACATTGGTTCCTCCGTCGCGCAACGCAAACCGGACTTTGAGTTTCTGAATGCCGGTGGACTGTTCACAGACACGGCATCTGAACCCTTTGTGTGGGTTGCGAAAGCGAGGAGACGCCGCCGACGCCGAAAACGAGGAAAACGAGCTGGCGTTCTCGTCAGACTGAGACGCCGTGCTTTCCGACCTCCTCTTCCAACCATTTTACTGGCCAACGTTCAGTCACTGGATAACAAACTCTGTGAACTGCGGGCGCGGATCTCATACCAACGAGAAACAAGGGACTGCTGTGTTATTTGCCTCACAGAAACCTGGATGTCTGCTATTGTTCCAGACTCAGCCATCGAGCTCACGGGCTTCTCCGTGCACCGCTCGGACAGAACGGAAGAGCTCACAGGGAAAAGCAGAGGCGGGGGTGTTTGCTTCTACATCAACAACTCATGGTGTAATGAAAGGAACATACACTCTATTAAATCCTTCTGCTCCCCTGATCTGGAATTTCATCTGTGTCGACCGTTCTGGCTACCGAGGGAATTTACAGCGATCATAATCACGGCTGTTTATATCCCCCAAGCCAACACAGACCAGGCACTCAAGGAACTGTACAGGATTATAAGTGAGCAGGAATCACGCACCCAGATGCAGCTTTTGTTGTCACAGGGGACTTTAATAAAGCCAACTTCAGAACAATAGCTCCAAAATACTTTCAACACGTCACCATCAACGCGTGGAGATCGCACACCGACCACTGTTACTCCCCTTCCGGGACGCATACAAGTCCCTCCCCGCCCACCTTTTGGCAAATCGATCACTCTACCGTTCTGCTCCTGCCTGCTTATAGGCAGAAACTGAAACGTGAAGCACCCGCTCTCAGGACAGTTCATTGTTGGTCAGACCAATCGGATGCTATACTACAGGACTGTTTTGATCACGTGGACTGGGACATGTTCGGGCAGCGTCTGATGGCGACATAGAGGCGTATTCAGATACGGTCACGTGTTTCATCAGGAAGTGTATAGGCGATGTAGTTCCGACCAAAACAATCCGCATCTACCCCAACCAAAAACCGTGGATTAACAGCGATGTTCGATCAGCCTTGTCAGCGGACATCTGCCTATAAATCCGGAAACTCTGACGATCGGAAACAAGCCAGTTACGATCTCAGGAGATCCATCAAAGCAGCCAAACGAACATATAAAACAAAGTTGAAGAACACTTCAACAACAATAACCAAGAAGCATGTGGCAGGGCATTAACAACATCACAGGCTTTAAAGGGAGTAAACCAGCTACTGTGAACATCGCCGCCTCTCTACCGGACGAGCTCAACACCTTTTATGCTCGGTTCGAGGCTGATAACACCGCACACACAGAGAGCGCTGCCGCGGCTGCCGCAGAAGAGGTCAGTCCACTCACGCTTTCTGTCGCGGATGTAACCCGATCCTTCAAACTGCGTCCTCAGCCCACTCCTGTACTCCCTGTACACACACGACTGTACAGCTACACACAGCTCCAATGTCATCGTCAAATTTGCTGATGACACAACGGTGATAGGCCTGATCACCGACAACGATGAGACGGCCTACAGAGAGGAGGTGAGTACCCTGACTAAATGGTGTCAGGAGAACCACCTCTCACTCAACATCGACAAGACCAAGGAGCTGGTGGTGGATTACAGGAGACAGAGCAGAGAACACACACCCATCACCATCGACAAGACACCTGTGGAGCGGGTGACCAGCTTTAAGTTCCTCGGCGTTCACATCACCGAGGATCTCACATGGTCTGCTCACACAGATGCAGTGCTGAAGAAGGCACATCAGCGTCTCTTCTTCCTGAGACTGCTGAGGATGTTTGGAACGAGCCCCAGAATCCTCAGGTCCTTCTACACCTGCACTGTGGAGAGCATCCTGACCGGCTGTATCACCGCCTGGTATGGAAACAGCACCGCTGGCAACCGCAGGGCTCTGCAAAGGGTCGTGCGAACTGCCCGCCACATTGTTGGAGGTGAGCTTCCCTCCCTCCAGGATATCTACACCAGGCGGTGTACAAGGAAAGCCCGGAGGATTATCAAAGACTCCAGCCACCCGTCCCACAGACTGCTCTCTCTGCTGCCCTCAGGCGACGCGTTTCCGCAGCATCCGATCCGCACTAGCCGACTGAGGGACAGCTTTTTCCCTCAGGCTATCAGGCTAATGAACAGTCACAAATAACTCACCTACATCACACTCCCACTCACACAACATGCCATGCACTGCACTTTAACACTGTTCAACTGGACTACACGCACACACTGCACTAACACAACCTATCTGCTATCACTGGACACCATACGATGCACATCCACGACACTGCATATGAATAATCTGTTGCACCTTTGCACATCTATCTGCTGCTCAACCAATCTGCTGTTAATTTATAATCTGTTGCACCTCACATTATTACTATGTATAGACCACATTATGTATAGATACTGTACATAATGTAGATGTGCCCATACGGTGTATAATGTGTCGTTGATAATTGAGTATGTCTCTATAGTACACTAAGCGTACTGAGTACATGTATGTGTATTTTGCACATTGTCTTCTGTACAGTCTGTAAATATGTACTGTCCATATGTAAATTGCTGTTGTTGTTTTTTTTTGCACTGTCTGGAGCACTGTAAATGCTCCAGTGCAGTTTTTTGCACTGTCTGTCCATATGTAAATTGTTTGTTGTTTTTTTTGCACTGTCTGTCCATATGTAAATTGTTTGTTGTTGTTTTTTTGCACTGTCTGTCCATATGTAAATTGTCTGTTGTTTTTCTGCACTGTCTGGAGCACGCTCATAAGAATTTCACTCACCAAGGCACTTGTGCTGTGGTGATGTGACAATAAAAGTGATTTGATTTGATTTTGATTTGATTAGCCTCTAATGCTGTACAATGATTTGTTAGCACTTAATTTAACGAAACTGTTGCATGATAAGCCTGTGTTGACTTATTGACAGCACAATAAACTCTAGCACGTTCATTGTGAAAGCTTGTTAATTACATTGTTTTTCCATTTTAATTAAGTTAGTTAAAAGTGCTCACAGTCAGCCTGTGTCAGCCTTACCCCACAATACATGTTATGAGTATGTCTCTTCATTTTGACATGGTTTTATTATGTTGGTTGAGACTTATGACATTCTAATTGTCAGACATAACAGAGAGGCCATCATAATAATTGACTGTTAAAATGCATTTCATATACAAGACATTACATTTACATTTATTCATTTAGCAGACGCTTTTATCCAAAGTGACTTACAATTGACATGTGACAGAGAAGACCGCAGCTTTGATCTATCAGTCATGTTTCATGTATCACTAATCTTACCTTATTTTTTGTAGGATTATAGGGCTTGCCACGCCAGATCTGTGGTGCATGTCCATTTGTTTAGGAGGTTTGGCTTTTAAATAAGCACTAAATGTAGGGGGTGGAATATTTTCGGTTGATTTCTTTCAAAATCTAATATTAGTATTGCTTATTTTTTTCAATTCTGCATATTCTAGCTTTAAAGTCAATTGTTCCTTCACTAATAACTATCACACAATACACTTAAAAATCCTGTTACCACAAAATAATTGTGGCAAAATAATTTGCCCGTAGGACGTACTCAACGGGAAGACTTCAAAGTGGTTTCCTCCGAAGTCCTTTCGCCAGGTGCCAGTCTACTTTGACAGTGAAGAACAACAGGACAACCTTTTGCTTTTCTGAAGTCAGTACTTCATAAAACGTCTCAGGTTACGTATGTAACCATGGTTCCCCGAATGGGGAACGAGACACTGCGTCCCATAGGGGTCGCTACGGGGAACGCCCTCAGCGTGACTCGTGTCTGAAGATACATATGTAAAAACACCACCTGTTGGCCGGCGACAGCCCATGACGTCACTACCGGCGTGACCACAATATAAGGGCGAATACATCATCCACTTCTTCATCTGAAGCTTGCGTCCGAAGCATGGACCAAAGCCTAGGGGATGCAGTGTCTCGTTCCCCATTCAGGGAACCATGGTTACATACGTAACCTGAGACGTTCCCCTCCATGGGAACTTCGAACTGCGTCCCCTAGGGGTCGCTACGGGGAACGTTATACCCACTTCACCATGCTGAGGGGAGTGCAAGCCAATTTCGCGCAAAAGGCGAGCACTAATGGCGCTTTTCCACTGCATGGTACGGCACGGTACGGTACGGTACGGTTCACTTTTGGGGGTTTTTCCACTGGGTACTGTACCTGGTACCTGATACGTTTTTAGTACCACTTCGGTCGAGGTTCCATGCGAACCGTACCGTTACCAAAACGTGACGTGTAAACTCTGCTGATCACTGATTGGCCTGAGAAAATCGTCATTACTGCGTCACTGAACTTGCGACACGAGACCCTCCTCTACAGTCCTACCCGCTAGATTTAAATCAGCACAGCCAGCAAAGGATCGGACGCAACTTCTGTTTAAACAAACGCACATTTTTGCATCAACCACAAAATAGCAGTGTCGTTGTCTGTTGAGGAAGTACAGATGTTCTTCTCGTTGAGAGCCGAGGAGCGGATCCAGTGAGAGCTTGATGGTGCGACGCCGAAGGAAAACGCCTTATGTATATAACGTTACTTTTGAACTTGCTATATTTACAGAGTATGTTTTCTGTTTATATTTTTACCTCTGTATCTGTGTTTTGCTTCAATTAAAAACAATCTGATCGAATAAGTGTACCTCCAGACTATATTAAATATGTATCATTGTATGAGCACGTAATGAACCTCTTGAAAAAGACAAATGATTAATGCCGCGATTATAAAAACCATCACATAAATAAAATAAAACAAGGGATACATTGTACATTTTGAAATATTCAAAAGTTTATTGATAATTCACTTTACAGAACACGCTGCATGAATAGTTAACTAATCAAGTAACGCAGCACACCTGCACGAACATCTCTGCTCTCCTCCTCTACAGCCCGTGTCACTGTCACCACAGTCTCTGCTGCTGGGGGTAAATCCCAAGCATTCTCATAGACCTCTCCATTGTTGTTAAAAACATCCACATGCCGAGAATGAAGAACACTATTCCGTCTCCTTTCTTTGTTGTGAGTTTGTTTGTGGCGCGTTTACGATGATGTCACGGCAGTAGAGGCGGCGCAATTATAACGACGCGTGAATAATCCCGCCCACTCTATAGCGGTACTAAACTGCGGTGGAAATGCAACCGACCCGAACTGAGCCGTACCGTACCGTACCGAGCCGTGCCGAACCGTACCGTACCATGCAGTGGAAAAGCGCCATATGCCAACTCTACCCGGCTAAGGGAGTTGCCCCTGGGACGGTTGATGGCTGTCAGTGATATTATCCCCTTCGGCCAAAGGCCCGAGCTGCATACCCTAGTACTTACCTGCAAGGTGCCGGGATTACCGGACCCAGGGTAGAGCTCAAAGTCTTGGAATCAGAGAAAGATTCCTTTAAGGGGATATGGCCAAGCATCTGGTCACTAGGTCCTGGCCGATCACTCAGGGGCTACCACTTGCTCTGCACAAGCTTACTGAGGGAACTGTCTCAACAGACCTATTGGTAGCGTACACCCCTTATTTTTTTTTTTTTTGGACCCAAAATATTGGGGCAGAAGGAGTGGGGCCCAAGGCACAAACCAGGGCTTAACCAGCTCAAAAAAGGGCCCGAAGCTACGCGCGTAACCCTACCCTTATGGGATTTTAGAAAGAACGCAGAACTTTCGATGTGCGGACTTACCACTGAGTGGTTTTTAGAAAGTGCCCAAAGTCTCGCGTGTGCACTTACCATAACATGGATTTTAGAAGAACGTTCTATGCCCTGGAGCGGAGAACTACTCATTCCTCGGATTGAGAGGGAACTCAGACGCTCAGAAGGGAGCGGCAAGCTCATAGATGACCCTTTATGGTGTCATGATAAAGGGTCATGACATCATTCCTCAAGCAATGCTGGCTCGACCAACAAGGCGAGCGACCTATCACAGAGCTCTGGGGGGCGGAGAAACTCAGATGCTCAGAAGGGAGCGGCATGCTCATAGGTGACCCTCTGGTTGAGGGGAGCAGTGCTAGCTCTACCGACGGCGAGCTCTGGAGAGCGGAGAACTCATTCCTCAGAATGAGAGGAACTCAGCTACCAATGAGGGCTCTGGGGCGGAGAACTCACTCCTCAGAGTGAGAGGGAACTCAGGCGCCCGAAGGG